>JAPMOR010026619.1:11229-104043 GCA_026543865.1 Argiope aurantia | reverse complement strand
AGAGAGAGAGAGAGCGAGTGAGAGAGAGAGAGAGAGAGAAAGCTATGTTCCAACCTACACTTTACATTTTGTGTTTCACTTGTATTACTAATTAACGATATTATATAATCTCGATAAAAATATTACTTAATGCTTTGCTTAAATAAAGTAACATCTGAGCCGTTTTACTTCATTTTATTGCATTTAAAGATTTCTTTTTTGTCTGGTTTTCAAATGCTCATTGTATGTATACGATTCAAAGTTTTAAGATCTGTGTGTTCGATAAGATAGTGACTAATTAACATTCCCAATAGTCTGGAGTTGGGGCATACCTTCTAATAATTTCCTCGCATTTGTGTCATTTGTCATGTGAGTGATCCACATTATCCATATTATGATCAGGTAGTCAGCATATTCTAATTCTTGAATAGGTATGCTGATATCATTCATGCTACTGATATTTTATGGTGTATTCTTTACTTTTACTTAATTTGATATCTAGCCCATGTAAACATCACCATATTTTAAACTTATTTTAACTGTTTTAAACAGGACCCACGAAACCTACCCATAAAGTCAGGCTCGGAATTGTTCAGTAACTCCTAGATTCTAATTATGAAATTATATTAAATTACTAATTATTAGATTCTAATTTATGAACTCCATCCATTGAAACAAATGATTAATCGGTCAAAATCATATAAGCTTTTATCAAGTTTAAATAATATTATTATTCGAATTAAAATTTTATTTTTGTAAAAATTCAGATTTTTTTAATATGCCAAGTCAAAATTTTGCAAATTTAACAATTTTCTAAAATTAACAATTTCTGCAGCTGAATATGGGTTCACATTTCCAAATGCGCTTTGAATTTCCAATCTAAATTAATCCGATTGGAAATTCAAAGATAATCTGATGGCAATTGCAGAATATAATATAAAAATTCATATGGCTTGAATTTAATACCATACGTAAAAATGCCATTGAACTTTTACAAAATATTTTGCTTTTCTGCTCAGTACCTAGATAAACAGAAAAAAAATTAAAGACTTGGCTTCACAAAAATATTTTTTTACTTTAAAATTGGCCTTTTTAGTAGCATTTTTAAACAATCATCAATATTAACATAATTACTTGAAAATGGCTATTTTATTTTTAAAACTGATGAATTAAATCCTCTTAGTCTAATGTTTTAGATTTAAATTAATTCCTTTTTTATATGATTTTTTCAAATAATTTGTGTAGCAATTTTAAAACCTTTTACATCAATCATTTTTCAACACATTCAGTTTGCCAATTTCAAAGAATTACTTTCGGGAAAAATTAGAATTTCTTCCAGAGCACTTAGGAATTTATCTTCTGTTGAGGCCTTTTGATTAATTAAAAATAATAATGATGATGTGAAATTAAGGTGAAAATGCAGTAAGAAAACATGAGTATTGTTGATGCACATATGGAATTTTTCTTTAATAATAGAAATTTGGCAGTTTTCACAAAATAATAATAATAATAACAAGCAAATTTATAATAGTGCTTTTTATGGAATTTTCATTAGACTGGCATATTCTAACAAGCATAATTTCAAATGATGCCAGGTTATTCTATTAAATACGACTTTAATTAGTGAAATAGTGCTCATATGCAAATATTGCACATTGGTCTATACGAATAACTTTAAAAAAACTAAAAAGGCAATAATTGATATTTCATAGGAAATATTCAAATATCATAAATTTAAAATTACTAATTTTGGATGGCATATATAAATTAATATAAATATATGAAGAGAAACGTCACATTTTCGACTTAAATAATATTTGTTCCAACAAAATTCAACATGAGACGACGAACCCTATTTAATTCAGATGTTATGAAGCAAGTGTTATTATTCGCTATTCTAAAAAAATTAACAAAGCACCAGTTGTCATTTATCTATCTTTCTTGAATTGCTATTTTACTATTCTGATAAATACAAACCTTTGTTTCAGAAAACAACGTTCCTTATATCAATGATCCGAAAATAATAGATTGAAGATTTCAGTATGGGCAGAATATTTCCTCTAAATATATTTTCCTTTGTCCTTTCATATAATGAGTAACACTTTTCGAATATGTAATCTGAAACAGTTGCTACTGAGAATATTCTTCAAAGTCCTATTGTTTCGAAAATGAAAAGTTCAACGCCTTTTCTCTATTCGGGTTAATGATTTGGTTAATCAGAGTTCAGCAATTAATAAAAGGGCAGAGCAGTTAATTCTGGCTTGGTATGCAATTTCAACGCACAATCACAAGAGACAATTCAATGTGTGTGTGTCAACTGGTAATATCTATACGAAGCAGCAGCAGCATATTTTATATATATATAATCAAGTATAAAAGTTGCCAATATAGGTTTGAGCAAATATATCAAGCATGTTTATAAAATTGTCCTTGCGTCAGAATCAAGGCATATCATTTGTTTCTTGAATGAAGAAATCTGAAGCAAACTTTACATTTTCTTATAATTGCTTAAAAGTATTATTTATTAAAGTAGATAAGTGAATTTTAGTTATTTATCAATCTTTAGAAATAAATTATTTCTGTAAAGTATATCCATATTTGTTCATAAAAGGTGATTAAACATTTTTTTCTTGATTCAATTCGCGTCAATTTCTTCAAATCATAATTTACGAATAAAAAATTCTCATAACATTCAATCGATAGAAGAATGTTTTGTAATTTTGTCTGGGCAATATATATTAACTGTACAAATGTTTATGAAATGATTTTACTTTAAATTGACACAATACCTGACAAAAAATGATAACGCATTGCTCTAGCTTGTTCGTTTAAAATTAAAATATGATTATGAGCTTCGAGAGAGAGTTATTATGCATGAAAAGTACTCATAATGTCCCTAAAAAAAGCGAGTGAGGAGAAAGAACTTTGGTACAATGATCCAGTGACTGACTCGCCAAGCAAAGTGCGAAAGCTGTACGGATTCTGTAAGCTGTAAGTAGAATACATTTCCATAACAAAACTTCGCTACCTTTAAATCGGTCTCTTTAATGATGTTTGAGATATCAATATTTGATCTCACCTGATACATATGCGCCCATAATTACTACTCAGACTAAATTTGATTCCATTTGTAAAAAAACTCTTCCCTAGTTGATGATCTTGAGTTTTTTGAAACACAAAAATCGCTATCTCCAATTATCAAGCGGCACCATCGCATTGGTTATAAAACAAATAAAGTCTTACCATGGAACCTCCTAGAATACTGAAATGAGATATTGGTTTTGCCAGTGTTCTTGCTATTTGACAACTGCGTCTTCTTGCGATGACAATGTATTGGCCTTAGCCCGATGTATAATCGTCTCGGACTTTATTAGGAGAGACTTTTATCTAGGTCTAATCTTTGAGGTGTTGGAGGAACGCCATAGTGTGACAACTGTTTCTTCTAGCGAAGACAATGTACTGGCCTCAACCGTGGTTCCATGCAAATAATCATTGTTGAATCCTTAAATAACTGGTTCTATCGTTTGAAATTATATCTGAGCTCGTGAAGCAATGTTGTAAGTGATCACTAACTCTTCAGTCACACTACGGCTTTCCTCCAATGTCTTAAAGATTCGACCTAGAGAAAAGTCCCCCAGACAAAGTACAAGAGGATTATCCATTAAAAATCTCACACTGATGCTGCAATTAGACGTTGTGCAAACTGATGCACACTGTGTAATAGTTATTCCAAAAATGATGAGCGCATACCTCTTGTGAACTTCTTATAGCCTTCTAATATTCGTCCATTACATCATTCCGCATATATGCCGATTCCCGACTATAATCTGCCCCCTGATTGAATTTTTGTTTTGTCCTTCATACTAACGTCTTCTCGAATATGTTAATTTTTTAAAACCCATCCTCAATTTTCTACCACCGTTTTAAGCTAATGTTGTAGAGAAAAAACTGGTTCAGAAAAGGTTTTAAATAATTTATCACACACAATGTACCGGAATCAAAAAATTTTGGATGCCACTTAATTTTACAGAGTCGGCTTATCACTATATCATCAAAAATGTCCAAAAGTAACTTTTGCATTGAATTACATGAGAAAATTCCATGTGAAACATCGTTCAGGTTTTATTAAACAAAGCTTGGTAAGGTACCGATAGCATGCTAAGGATGAATCCATGAACTTTAATAAAAAATAATATTTCTTAAATTCTTTAACTGTCGTATCCACTTCCCCACGTAGTGACTTTTTAACCTACTTTTTTGTTGCGAAAAATTCCGCATTCTTTATACGCAACTTTTTATGATAATTTGCTCAATTTTCTGTAAAACGTAACCTTTCATGGCAGTTTACTTCTTTTAATGATGTTTTGGATTTTTAATTCATTTATGACAAAATATGAAGCAATATATGGATAATTTGTGAAAATTCAAAATTTTTGAAAAAAAGTGTTATTTTTATCCGAATATCTACAATAATGTGTACATGTATAAGAAAACTCTAAAAGATTGCCAATATTAATTTTATTCAAATTTACCGTTGGCTATGATTTAAACAAGTTTTATTAAGATGAGAATATGAGCGAATCTTTTCTACAAGCAAAACTATTTTTTTTACAAAAGCTTTGGTTTTTTACACTTTTTATTTTATTTTTAGAAATACGACAGCATACAAGATTTTTTTTTCTCTTAATATATACTCAATTTTTTCTATATGTAAAAAAAATTGAAATCGAATAATTTTTCACATACACAATTGGGAAGTTTTAAAATGGGAATAGGTTCAATAATTTATGGAATACAGACGTAGATTTTCTACATTTTGGGAAAATAATGTATTAAGCAAAAATTAATGATTTCCAAATACCAGTTTGCAGCAGTTCATATGAATACACTACTAAAACTATATAAAATGATTCATTTAAATCTACAAATATAAGTATCTTGTAATATAGATTAACTGCAAATTCCAAAAGATTACAAAGAGTCCAAAATAGCCTGGAGGTTAACAGATTTGGAAATAATGATTAAACAAATCGCTATACTATTTATTCAGTAGGCAGCGATTCCAATTCCTTAAGTGCAAATTATTGCCACACTGTATTCTTAATATGATACAAAAGCTCAAATTTAAACATTATTAAGATCTATTTTTCACTAAGTTGGAAGAATTATAGATCTGAAGTGTGACATGGACACAGAGGCTTTATTATAGAAAAGTTTTAAGAGCTTTAGAGAAATTACTATGTTAAGTCTTTTTACATGCATAAATATATCCTCCCATAGATCATATTTTTATCTTCACTTATTAAAAATTTCTCCCATTGCAAAATGGATCGACAAAAATAACAATCACTATTGAAAAGAGTGATATTTCTTAGTAAAATACCTAAAATATACTGATTATCAAAGCTTTTATTATATGAATTACAGCTTCTTTCATTGTTTGAAATACTCAATCTAAAACAAAATGAATACTCACGGAATCCGAGAATTTCATTTGTGCTTTTCTAAAGATGGATTCAATGAATTTCTGTGCTATAAAATGGTAAGAAATGTATCTAAGGCAAATGATAGCAAATCTTTAATTTAAGGAAGAAATTTTGATGCTTACAACTGAGGTATTCTCGAATTCAAATTGTTTTCATGTATAGTATTTTGTATAAATAATTACTATAAAATAGTCTTCAGTGTATCGTAACCATTTGTCTACATGCTTTTATTTCCATTCATAAATTTCACATCACTTTTACAAAGGCTAACAATGAATGTTTGAAAATTCTTGTTTAAATGCTTTTTGATAAAAAAAAATGTAGAAACCATCGTTAGATTATAATACGTTACTAGAATTAGATTTAAATTGGAAACTTGGAAAAATATAAGAATGGCTGTTGTATGAATAATTCAACCGTTAAAAATACAATCAAAATAATTTTTTTGCTTCGTAAAAAATATATATTGGTAAAAAGGGACTTTTATTTGAATTGCAGAATTGTTATAATGTGATTTGTGTCACCGGGATATTCTTTAATTTATAACGTAATAATTTAGATCATTTTAAAAATTTTAAATTTCACGAAAAATACTTTAACAATTTTTTGAAAAATTTTCTTGTATTATATGCAGCTATTTAAAAGACACACGCACATTATATTATATATTTAAAAAAAAATTATATATTTAAAAAAAATTATGTAATGTAGGATTAAAGTTATTTTAAATGTATTTATTTTCTTCAGAATATAAAAATTATAAAGTAGTAGCCAGTTATCCCGCTTCCAAAACCGATATGAGACAATAGGGGATGAATGAATTTGATAATTAAGCAATCTATGAATAATTAATTACAATAAAATGTTTCAAAAAATAGTTGAAAGCTATATAGCTATATATATATATATATATACAAAGAGAGAGAGAGAGAGAGAGGAAAAGCTATTGAAGGATTTATCCCCGTGATTACATACTGTGCGATTTTGATAGGGATTTCTTTACACATGTCGAATTAGGTAAGGGAATTATAGGGATCTTTTAAAAGAATGTGCTTGGCTGGACAGTTTTTTTACCCCTTCACTCAAAATGTGGGAACTTGATGTCAGCAATTTTACAGAGCTTCCGTTGCATTAATTAAATAAAAAAGGTGGAATTGGAACAGGAAATAAAAGAATATTTTGGAATGAAGTTAATATGGGCTGAATTAAGATAAAACTTTGGAAATTAAGTAGGATTAAATTAGATATTTAAATATCATTACATATATATTTTAAATTGATCCTCTATAATTTCCAGGCCAAATTACCATCACAGACTCGCATATTGCTTACTTTTTAGGTACACAAAAGTCATATAAGCCATATCACACATAGGGTATCGAAAGAAACTTCAAGTTGGCATGTATAAAGGCCTCGTTTGAGAAAAAAATTGTTTAGCATCAATGAACAAACCATAAGGGAAAAAAAATTCAGAATTATATTCAGCAGCAGTCACAAATGAAAAATGAAATCTTCGGCATTGTCAGTAGTTTTAAATCGATGAAAATTTAGGAAAGCAAATAGAAAGCAAAAAAGAAAAAAAATAGTAATATCAATGAAAATACATTTATGACAAATGATGTTTCATGTCTATATAAACTCGCATGTGTAAGTCCAGAAAGTAATTAAATAAGATATACCAGATCAAATTATAAGATATATGAGATAAAATTGCCTTATAGAGATATAAGACAATATTCCTCCCACTTTAACTGTAATCAGAATATTATTTAATTATAAAATTATTGCTTACATATTTCAACAATATTTTGGGACATCCTTTATAAAAAAACCTTTTTAATATAAATATTAGATATAGAGTACGAAATAGTAGTCAAATTCTTCTATGATTACATATTTGAAAATAACTTTTATACTTAAGTAATTAATTTCTTTCAAAAAGCTTATATAAAAATTTAAAATTTAAAATTTACTGAACACTGATGATTTTTTTTGAGGTTGTAAAATCAGTACTTAGTTATCCAATCTCGACTTACAACAGTTAAAATGTTTGATTAAAATTAAAGTAAAACATTTTTTAAATTAATTTCGTCTAGTTATATTTTTAATTTAAAAACCAGCAAGCTCGAAAGAAATCATGCTTTTTTAAATAAATAAAGAAGATTGAAAGATGAAATTAAAAAAAATTATAATTTTATATATATTAGTTAACATAAAATATCTAGAAAAATTTATGTAGACAGTATAAGAAAAGATTTTATTTTTACTGTTATATTAAATATTTAAGATTTTAACAACATTAAGTTATGTCTGAAACGATCTTTGATAAACATAATTTATTATGGCTTTAAATGTAAGGCATAAGAAAGAAATAATGCATTTTGCTTTAAACTATTAAATAGAATTGTAAAAAAATGTTACTTTAAAGTCTTTTTATATCAATGACGTTGAAGAAAGTTTTACATAATTCATTTTTCAATAAGATTTATCATCTTTTGGAAACTGAAAGAAGAAAATCCAAAATATCCATTTTCTTGCATAAATTTTCTATTATTTCTGAATATTTTATTATCAACTGATAGTGATGAAGAGAATGAGTTACATTCTTATATCTTATAAATTCATCATCTTATTTAAAAAAAAATATGTAATTTCCTTTTAGTTTTCCCCTAATACATCTTATGATTATGTTAAATTATTATTTATACACTTTCTCAAACTGAAAATATTTAAAAGGAAATAGTACCTCATCGTTAGACGCTAAATAGAATGCGATAATTAAAAGAATGTATGATAAATATATTATATAAAGAAACCTACTTTAGAGTTCATCGTATTTTTTCTTTTAATTAACTAAACAATTATGAAATTATTCGATTCTAATCATCCACTAAACACCGTATGTGATACATGCGTATTACGGTACATAATTCTTTCAAGCGATAATTTGTCGAACACGACATTCCACAATATTTGGTTTGGAATTGTTCATACAATTAAATATTTTAAAACGACATTTTCCATCGATGTTTAAGATTGATTCAATTTGGGGGGAATTTTAAAAATATTGGCAGGGTTCGCAAATTTGGTGATGAAACCGTAAACTTAAATTTAATCTATGACAGCATTAAGGGAGATTAAATAATCGGTACTAATCTTGGATTTATTTATTCCCAAATATATATATATATATATATATATATATATATATATATATATATATACTATGAAACACATGGGAAGACAAAACAATATACCAAACGTTCCCGATGAAATATACATAAGGGTTGGTCAGGATATTGGATTAGGCCAAAGAATCGCAATATTATTATATTCATAAACATCCTAACGGGTAACTCTTAAATTTCGAAATCATCAAGTAAAAATTTTAAATCATTGAAAAACTTCAAATATCCCTACATTAAATTAACAAAGTTTTTATATACTTTATATTTATATGTATTTTACAATATTTTAATACTAATGTCTAGATGAAAGAATACCTTTAACCTCTTAATTAGATGATAGTTTATTTCATATATTCATTGACATTTAAACCTACATGTGAACGCAAAGACCACCTATTTCATGCCGAAAATGTCCAAGTTAAATTATGTCTCTTAAATTATTTACTACTTTGATTTATATTTAACAAAACTGTCATTGAAATAAAAGTCAGATACATCGTTATAGGCTAAGAGGATAATTAGGGAAAGTGAAATATAAATCAGAATACGTAAAATAAATTATTAAAAGCAACATTATGTTCATATGTTAACAACTTTGCAGTAATTTCATTTAAGTTGATGTTTAAACTTGTTAAGTATTAATAAAGTAATTATTAAGTTCAGAAACTAATTTCCTACGAATATTTTAGTCAAAATTAGTATGTATATTTAAATATGTAATATGATGAATAAAATCCGTATCTAGAAAATGGAAAATTCACATTTAAAATTGTGTGATTTTTTTTTTATTTTAAAAAAATGTGTCGTAATTTTAAGTAAATTATGCTCACGTTTTGTAGCATGAATATTCCATTATTAGTACAATCAAATCACATTCAAGAAATGAGTTTATTTCTACTGAAATAGTAAATGATAATTGGTTCTAAAGAATTGCATTTATTAGTATTCTATCCCTCAACGATTTCTTAAAGAAATAAATGTGGACGCATGTATTAAACTTATGTAAATTCATACACATAAAATCAAAAGGTATTGTTTAATGAATCCAAAATGCCTTTAAGGTATTTTATACCAAAAAACTTTGCCCCCTTAGATAGGGGTATTCATTATTTAAAATTATCATCAGATTATTTTGTCCATAATAACAGACAATGATAATAAAAAATCTATCGGTGTTCAACATACATGAGATTCATTCGTCATTATTTTCTGAAAATTTCATTGAATTTAATATATTGTGTGGGATACATACAATTATCATTCAATCCTTCTTTACGATTGTGTGGGAAACATTATCACATTAAATTATATAAGATGTTTGATAAATTTATAGCGTTTAATTGCACAATTTAGTCGACAAAATAACTATCCATTTTGGAGGTATTTGGGCTTAAACTAATGAACGAAATGTCATCAAATTTAATATGCATACTATGAAACACATGGGAAGACAAAACAGTATACCAAATGTTCCCGATGAAATATACATAAGGGATGGTCAGGATATTGGATTAGGCCAAATTATCGCAATATTGATTAATTAAAGATTATTTTAGTCGAGTTGCAAACTGAATGTCATTCATTTAAGTACGTTCATTTTTTATAACCCGAAAATTGACACAAAGATTTGAATAATTCACTTTCTGTGCATTCAGTGCTTTTCTTTCGCTCCAATAACTTGAAAATATTTTTTACAAATGATTTTTGCTTCCAATTTTCTTGTTTCTTTTCTTATATCTTCCAAAAACTATGTATGAAATCAGTTTTCGCTCCATCTTTTACTTGCAGCTACATTCAAATAAAGAAAGCTATTCTTTGACCATCCTGATTTATATTATTATAACGAAGCATCAAAATAAAAATTTGCTTAGTATTTCTGAGTAGTATTAAAAGTATTTCTGAGTGGTTAAAAAGTGTCTGCATTAAAAGTTTAAGAATTAGAATTTTATATATTTATAAGTCTGACTAATCTATAAAATAAAAGCTGCCGTATGGATCATGGGAAATAGTGATGATTTCGATATTAGGCAGAAGAATGTAAAAATTTCATTATTCATTAAATATACAATTTTAGTAGTGAATGTTTATTTATATTATTAGCCTTTCTCTAATAATGAACACGATTCTTCTATTATTATATGACTCCTCACTATATACAAATACAAATTCAATGCAAATACAATTGTATGCAAATAAAACTATGATAATAGAATTGCACGTTATATTTCATTTTGCCTTTTGTTTCTTTTGTCGATAAAATTCGTCTCCATTTTTTTTATTTGCGACTACAGACTTCTCTGAATTAACACTAAAATTGTGAATTAAATTTATGAAAACGTTTAGCCGTTTTATATCTTACCACATTTTTATTATTATAGAATCTAGATACCATAATACATTAAACATCTTCCAGAGCGTAATAATACCATTCTTTATTTTTACCTTGTTACTAAAAGTTATAAATAAAAATGTTCTGATTTCATTTTGTTTAAGAATTTAGGAATAATTCCAGTATACAAAGTGATATATGTCAAAGAAATAAAACCCAAAGAACAAAGCAACTCATTTGAATATGAGTTCTTTTACGATCATCAGTAATATTTACAAGATTCAAGGTATTTATACAATATACTGCTTATTTCAGGAACCCAAGACTATAACCTTTGATTTTCCATAGCAAAGGAATAATATGTATGAGCGCATATCCAAAGTTAGATCTGTGACTTCGCTCCGATAAATGTGTTTTCTTTTAGTTCTCTATTTCTCCGCTCGTCATTTTCAACAGTATTATTTTATTTTAATACATTGAATATTTATTAAATATGTATAATACAATTTTGCATATTAACCATGGTTTCTATACAATTTAATTCTGTTGATAATCAGATATACTATATTGCTAAATAAAATGCAAATGTCTCCACTATTCATCACATCTGCATTTTGATGAAATCAACATTTCCAGGCACATGCACAAAAGCGTTGAGGATTTACTTACTCAGTATATATAATATGCTAAAATCTTTGTTTTAATATTTTGTGTTTATATCAACTGAGCATAATGGCTAAATACCAACCTTTTAATTATATTTCCCTCTTTTACCCCCTTTTCCCAAAATTAAACCCTAGAGCAAGAAACTAAATCTTTTGTGTTATTTTTCCAGAAGTTGAAATTTTTGAATATTTAAGATTTAAAATATTAAAGTTTGAATAATACTTATATTTAGACACAATTTTGATTGAAAAAAAAAATGATTCTAGTCGTGAAATTACAGGAAAACACAACCAATTTATTTTCCAATTAATTTAGTTAAGAAAAATTTAATTGCATTACATTAATGTTTCAAATACACTTCCTCTTGGAAAGATTAAAAAATGCTGGAATTTGAATAGCCATGTCCAAATGTATTCAGTTGTATCAGTTAACTATACATTTAAAATTTTCTGATTTATCATATGTATAAAATATAAATAATTGACGTGATCTATTAATCATCTGCAGAATACTGGCACACAAGCTACAAATACTTTAATAAATTCTAAAATCATTTTCAAACGCAATTATAATTTTAGATTTCAGATGGAAATTCTGATTTTTTAATGCAATTTAAAAGTAATTTATTCTTAACTTAATTGGTATTTACATTATACCAAAGGTAATTCATTTGTTGTATCTATTTATGTATAAAATCATAGATTTATCCAACTATCATATAAAGCTGATACAAATAAAATATCCATACCATGGGAATTCATACCATACCCGTCCATTAAATTAATGAATTTCATTAAAATCCTGTCTTAAGAAGATACATAAATAATCAAATACAACTTCCCGAAATCACATTCATATCTATTAAAAATGTATCAAAACGTTTTGTATTACAATTTTTAAAACCAATTTTAATGAAGAAATGAAACTTTTATATGAAAAAGGGGACTTGGTATTCTTAGAGAGATTTATCAATGTAATAAACAACTAAAAATGATTTCAAATAATAATACAAATAAAAAGACAAATTATTCAATTATCCTGGGAAACTAGTTTTATAATTATTCTGTTCTTTTCACAGAATTAAAAAAAAAGTATTTTAGGTTCTATATTCAGAAAGACATTGGATGCATATGGTACTCAATTTTCTCACCAGAAAAAAATGGCCGAAAAAAGGATGAATTAAAAAGAAAACTAATTTGCTTGAAGGTGGACGAATTCTTAATTTTCCCGTTTTTTCACTTTCTTTCGTACTACCTTTTGTTCTCTTCCTTGTATCAAAATTCAAATCCCTCTGATGAAAAACAGCAGCAAATTATTATTAAAGATGCTGAAGAAAATAGTTCCCCCGGAAATCAGACAGAAAGCAGGAATAAATGGCGTTATCTTGTATCACAGGACTACCAAAGATTTTCTCGAAATCGTTTTACTCCCATCTTTTTTTTCTGACACAGGCTTGATGACTACTGAATTCCATTAAAAGTTTGAAAAAAATTCTCTTAAATGAATTTTTTCACCACTTTGATTAATTTAGGGAGAATTTCTTTTCTTTCATTGGAAGCTGCAGCTAGTAATTGAATGCATTTATAACGGATGTAGATGGTTTTTTTTCTTAATTTTTTTTCTTCTAATGATTGAATTTTATGACTGAAGTCATTTCCAAAAATACGGAATAGCAAGGATTTCAATATTATCATCTATGCGTTCCTGACATTCAATATTTTTTTCTTAGTTCTATTCAACCTTTGCAATTGCCAATATTGTTAAATATAGGCTAATACAATAGCACGTGACAATTTTTTTTATATTTGTATCAAATTCATGAATGGGCTTGATTTCAAAAATTGTTCATGTATTAAAATTGAAAGTTGAAATTTAAAGAAATAAAATTACTCAAACATTAAAAACTTAAAAGATTTTACTGTCGCTTGAGTTTGCTACTTAATTTTCTTTTCACAAATGCTTCCGATTTTGTAAATTGTCCAGTTATTTTTATTTAAAATTAAAATACATAAAAGAGAAACTACTAAAAAAACATTAAATTATTTGAAGAAGTTTTAATGCTTTCAAATATGTATCATTTACTCAAGAAAAAAAAGAAGAAAAAAAAACATCTTAATTCAAAAATTGGCAGCTGAACACTCATGATTACCATAGGATAATTTGTCTTTGTTTTGTTAATCAATTTTTAAAAATCTTTTAAATCTGAAGTAACATTGCAATTTTTTTGTTTATTAAAAATGCATATATTACTTCAGTTTTAAATCCTCCTTGATGTTCATTTTAATTTTAATTATTTTAATGTATTGCAAATGTTTTCAAAATCTTTAAGATTTGAAATAAAGATGCTAAAAGATCTTATCTCATCGTTCCAGTAATTTTTTTTTGTCGGATGAAAAATCTTTTATAAAATATGAATTTACATGTATCATATATGATTATGATAACTTGGCAAGCATGCAATTTTTTATTTCACAAAAAAATTTTTAAACCGGTGAGCTGTAGCGAGATAAAATTTGTCATTCTGTGGTGTATTCTATTTTCAGTTTCCGAAACTTATTATTTCTGAAGATATATGATTAAAATTTAACATTAAACTGTAACGTTTTTGCTAAATTTTTCGCCAGTAACTTTTGAAATAATTGCTATAAGAAAAAAAAATGTACCATCTTAAAAAGCAAATAGTTATCTTTCTGATGGCATTAAAATAATTACCATGAAAAATTTTAAGTATTTTCAGTTTAAAAGAAAAATATTGATAAACATTGTGTATGGTCAAATACGCCTCATTCCTATTAAAGAGAGAGACCTAGGTGGGCAAAGTAAAACCTGCAACCTTTATTTTAATGATTCTATCATTCACTTCTTTTCGGGATCACGAGCACAGAAAGGTAAAACACTAAACAATACTGATATATCAATTAGTATCTGAATACTGATATATCAACATAAGAAGCAAACAATAATAAAGTAATTCAAGGAAACGGGAGAAGAATAATCTGGCTCCTCAAAAATATTAAAAAATGCTATATTAAATTTTTAGAAAGCAAAAATTAAATGATAAAAATAAAATTAAAAAATATATCAAACAAAGATACTCACAAATGCCACAATTCCACCACAAGAAACTTGGGCAGCTTTCAGCTCTTTAACTTTGTGATTTTATTCAAGATGTTGACCTAAAATGAAATGTGTTACTTTAAAGCATTTGATTTTTTTTTTGTTTACATATAAATGAAATAAACTCAAAAAGACAAATGGCATTTCATTGAAGTTTATAACATATATATATCTTCAAAATTATATAATAAGTGTTTATTTTAAAATTACATAAATTCAATTCTGTTGAATGAAAAGTATGAATAAAATATAAATTACACGTTCTAATTATATATATATATATATTTATCTTCCTGTTATTCCTTCACCACTTCATCCGATCAGTTATTTTGAAATAATTCATTTAGATATACTATAATTTCACCTAATTCAACTTTGGTTTTCGAGAGATATTTATTGATCTGAACGATTTGATCTTAGGTCAAAATGTTCAGAATCAGTTAATGAAGACAGTAAAATGTTTCTTAATGTAATGGTAGTAAAAATACGCCTAAATGACACATTTTTACTGTCATTAAAATTTTAATATCCCTAATCACCTTAAAATTTTAAATCTTAAAGGTGACTAAAATATTCAAAATTTTTTAATTAAATCTAAAATTTCACAGGAATTAAGTTGAACACTTTAAAAAAATCAGACAAACTTTTTTATAACGCGATTATTTTTTTCTGTGTAATGGGTATAAATATAATATTAAATAATAATAATAATAACCTTTATGGTACCCGTTTCTGGTGCTATAAAATTGTCAAAATAGTTTAATTTTTTTCTGTTAGTTACTCCAACCAATTTAAAGTAAAATTCAGCATTAAGTTTGCATTTTACTTTCATTTATAACATAGCATACACATTTCTGCAAAATAATTCGTTAAATTTATAAATTTTAATATGCAGAAAGTTTTGAAATCTGTCTCATTCATTTGCTGTAAGTCACAGAAATGCTAAAATATTTTTTAAAAAAAGTTAACCAATATATATATGTATATTCCAAATTTCAATATTGTCATATATTATTAAAAATCCTTTTAAATTAATGAATCATTAGGAAAAATATTATTTGTCAAAAAGTTGGTGCTGTACTTAGTTAACAAACCTTAATTATTCATAACCTTATACAATAGAATTTTTAATATTTAGCTATTGCTACTAATTTTCTAACATTTAATTCAAAAATTGAAATATATATATATATATATATTTTATCCCTAAATGATCTGCTTATCCCCCTCTCTTAATCGTCTTAATTATAATTTATCTTAGATGATTTTGTTATTTTCTTTTTTCCAAACTTACATTTCATTCAGGTATCATGATTAGAGTTTGAATGATTCAAAGAATATTTTACACAGTGATATATTTACGTATTCCAATACTTGTAGTGCGGATTCTTATTTCTTTGTAAGTAGCATAAATTTAAGATTAAGAAATAATTTCTACTTAAATGATTAGTTTCCCAAAAGCATGCTTTTTAATCTTGCGATTTGCAGGTGTCGATTGCAAAAAAAAAAAAAAAAAAAAAAGGTATTTCAGGAATGAGTTGTTCCACTACTGATATTTAGAAATAAATGCTCAGACTATTTTTTTTAATGTGAGATCTTATTATTGTGTATCTTTTAAACGTTAAACATCTGCTACTAAATTGAATTGTATTTTATGCATGAACATTTTGTACATTAAGTTCAAATTAATTGTATATTATCAGTTAATCAAATTATCAAATTAATTGTATTGTCAGTTTTGCATAATAATGTGTAGAGAATAAGGCAAATATTTTGTATTTCATTCCAGATCGGCTGTAAAGAGTATCACTCAGAAAGTCTTGTAGAATCTTTATTAGATGGCTGATTGTATAACCTATCCCGACGAACGATTAGATAAAGGAACTGCTTTCCATCCCCACTGTAAGACATTTTATGATCAGCCGATCACCCCACTACCACTGAACGAAGTAGTATCAACAGGATTTGTTATGGCCGACTGCTGTCCTTAACATAACCCATCCATATTACCAACCGATTCACCGAACTGTCATCCTCTATGAGGCGGTTTGCACCCAGCCACAAATTGGTCAATCATTGACTTTCCTCCTAATCTTTCCACCCCCACTGTAAGACTTTTAGTAAAAGACGAGGAAGAGGACAGGGGACTTAAGGGATCGGAATCAATGATCACTGCAGTTACCAGAAGATAGATAAAGCAGAAATTGTGCAGAAAGAATGATATTTTTTGAGCATTCATTTACATTATTGTATATAATTCTATAAAACATTATTTTAATCAATAAAATACAAGGAAAAAATGCATAGAAATTATAACGTTTAGTCATTGATTATGTCAATTTTCGCATATTATGCAAGCCTTTCACCAAATATACTACTTTATACCCAAATATACTATCCTATATGCATTTATACCAATGTATTAAATGTACAATGTACCCTAATATATTACTTTACACCCAAATATACTATCCTATATGCATTTATACCCCATGTACTAAATGCGCAATGTGCCAATGTACCCTAATATATTAACCTAATATACTACTGTATACCCAAATATACTACCCTATATGCATTTATACCCAAATATACTACAAATTTTAGGCACGTCAGTTTCATTGAGGTTTGCCTAGATTTGTCTGTAATATACTATTATGTTCAAAGATTGCAAATATATCTATTTCGGGCTAGGAATTTTATACCTTTAATATAATGGATTAATTATTTTTTTATTTATTTAATAAAAACTGCTGAATAGTTTTGGTTCCGTTTTCTGAAACATCTATATGATGGCTGATATTTGCAAGCAACCGTAAGAAGAACTTTTTTTTCTTTAAATGAAGCATACAAGCACATGAAATAAATGTTAAAACTTAAAGGGAGCAGTAAATTGTTGTTAAAAAACGTTATGGCAAGTTTCTGAGTAAGTTCATTCCGTATATTATTTATTAGTAGATGTCTTTCATGAACAACAGTTTCATCGGGATTAAAGGTTGCTAAAAATTTTCTTTGAATATTTTGTGCAACTTATTTGTTTGTTTCGAACAATCCTTTTATAACTTGAAATTTTAATACATATATAACAAACAGTGGTAGAAGCCCCAGACTGTCATGTTCATTATGTTATGCATATTCTCTAATTTTCAGTCGGTATATTTTGTATATAGAATTATATCAAAAAAGAACAAGAGTATTAAAATTTTGGACCATCGCTTGGTTCTGAAGCTGAGCTTTAATTGTAAATTCAATAAAATTTTCAAAAAAAGATAGATAAAAACATGTTTTATACTGAAACCACTCACCATGAAAAAAAGTTCTGTCTTGATCATCAAAATTGAAAATCCAGAATAAGAAACTAAATGCACATTTGAAAATTATTTGAATTTCTCTACACCAATGAAATATATTATTGTAAAATGTGCTGAAAGTATTTTTTTAAATGATTAAAAAATAGAAAAATATACGAATAAAAAATTAATAATATAATATTTTGAATTTTAAGAAGATATGAAAATCATTTTTGTGATATAATTAAAGATGTTATCGCGGGAAAACGCGAAAATTTCGATTAATTTTTAATTAATTAAACTACTAATTAAGAATTAAAAAAGTTGCATCGAAATGCACATTCCAATCTTCTAAATTTGATTTTTTTTAAATATAATGATCTCTCCTGAAGAGTAAGCGACAAAACATACATACAAAAACTAAACAATGAACTTTATTATTAGAAGAGAATATTATTATGTTGTTTGCCTTATTTTATCATTTTTAAACTGTGGCTTCGCAATGAGACTGATCTAAACATCTCTATCTAATATTAATGTAAAAAGACACAATGATCTGCCTTTTTTAATGCAAGAAAATTTATTGTACAAAGGAACAAATAAATAAAATACTACTAAATATGCTTCGTTCAGTAAACTTCTTTTACGTTATTTATTTATGAAAATATAATGATAAAAAGTAAACTGATTTTAAATATATTTCGTGCTATTTTCAAACTTGTTTAAATAAAACTTCGCAAGTCCATGAATTCTATTTTTATTTTCGAACACATTTCATGACTTATAGCATAAATAGCAACCCAGCGTTTAAAATACAGTTCCATATATTTGTTGTGGCAACAGAATTTCCCAGACACTGCATTCATAAAACTGAATGAAAAAAGGCTTTACTTAATTCTGTATCAGAAGCAGCAGGGTCACTTTTTATATGTTGTCAGGAACACAAATGCGTGTGTGCTATATTTTCTTTTCACAAAAACCCCAGTTTATTTTAAGTAGTTTGTTTATGCTGATATCTTCATCGATATGTTGTTCCATGCATAATGAGATACATATGCATAATGAAAAAACAATCACAACACATTATTATGTTCAATAATTTATTTTAGAAACAACAATAAAAGATTAAAGATTGCGAGTTTAAGTTTAAAAATGGAACATGATTTTTCTTCGCATGAGAGAAACTAAACACATAATTAGATTTATTCGAATGAACAACAAATAGGATTTAAATTGTTTATTGAATTTCTTATTTAGAGATTAAATAAAATATATTTCCTTCAGTAAATAAACATATACATGAGCAATTTTTCCCATTTAAGATGCTCTATTTGATAATTTGTTATCTTTCAAAACATGAAAGGCACAATTTATAGTTTCACCATGATTAGCAGCTGAAGGGTTTTTAAATGCATTATCCATTCTTTCTCTAATATATGGTACTTTGTTTATCTTAAATCTCAATATTAGGCATTATTTTATTATAGATATATATACTACATCATTATGGTATGCATTATTTTATTCTCTTGAAAGATTAAAACATATAAGTTAGGAAAATAATAGTTTTTTTTATCAACATGAATAATTTTTACAAATACCAAAATAAGAAATAATAAAGAAAATAACTTTCTTAAAGAAAGAATCAGAAGAAATATAAATTTTTAAAAATGATCTTTTATTGATATATTAAATAGAAAGAAATAAAAATACTCATTATATTTATTTCAATTATTGCATAATCTTTATTATATTATATACTAGCCGCTTTTGGCGACCAGCCAGTTTACCAATCTTAATGCTCGTTAAAATTTTAATAATTAATTAATTTATGTAATTCCTACTTTAATACCTTCTTCATTAAAATATTTCAAAACTTCAAATTTTGATAATCATATATTTCACTCAATATTATAAAGGCCTTCAGTTATAACGTTATATATATCTCACCAATTTTCTGTTAGCTCCCATAGAATTTATGCTTTAAATCAAAGTGGAAAGTATTAATCTGCAATTAATATAATAATATTTTTTACTCAAACAAAGCATTTTTTTAATAATATGATTATTGAAAACAGAGTCACTGAGCATTTAATCCTTATGGGCGCTAAAGAATATCTTTCTTAACTTATGTAATATCTCAAGAATTTGCCAACAAAATTTTCTCAGATTCATTATGAGCAGATCTATTAATTAACAATGTTTAATTTTAACGGCATCAAACACTTAGAAAATAAAACGAATTGTTTAAAACAATCGGTTGAAAACAGGTTTAAAAAAATCTTAAAAAACGGTATACTTAAAATTATAAGCATATACAAAAAATATATAGCTAACATAAATACAATTTAATTACAAAAGCATGCAACTAACCTAAAAATAATTTAAATCAAGTCCGCATCCGTTGTCAACAATCAGAACACAATGCGCATGCGTGAATTTTCAATGCCAGTTACGGTAACGCAAATGCGTGAATTTTTCTACGCCAGTTGGGGTAACGCTATGCAGATTAGAAATTTTTAATATCCTTTATTCTGTTTTATTTTTATTCAAAAGTACTTCAGAAGGAATCTGAAAGATCGATTAATTAACACTATTTAATTTTAAATGCATCAAACACTAAGAAATTAAACAAAATCGTTTGAAATAATCGGCCAAAAATATGTTAAGCCTAGCCTCATTAGCACGTTAAAAAAACTGAAGCCTTACTGATTTGGCGGTGGGGAAAAAGAAAAGATTTTTTTTTTGGCTAGAAAGTTAGTTTTTAATTAAAATTCTAATTCAAAATTCAAAAAAAGGGACGGACCCCAGGTGCACATTTCTGACCTCCAAGGTATGCATGTGCCAAATTTAGTAGCTGTAGGTCGAACAATCTGGCCTGTAGAGCACCAACACACACACACACACACATTGAGTTTTATATAAGTATAGATATCAAAATCCTGGAGGACAACATAAGAAGTCACATGGTTGGAGGTTGAAAGCGATTCGATAAGAAAACTTTGTTGGAATAAATATTATAAGAGGTTTTTTTTTAAATCTAAAATTAGTCCATGTTAATTCATTCTAAAAGGTTCTCATATTACCTGATTCAATTCCCATTTTTTATTCAATTATTTCTAACACGCGTTCTAGAAAACAGATGGTTTTTGTATTCCCTAAACTCAGAGAGAAGGAATAAAAAACTTGAATGCATAAGACATTCTTTTAAAGATATCAAATATTCCCTTTCCTAAGTCTACACGTGTCAAAGAAATCCCCATAAAAATATCTTGGTAAAATAACTGAAGGGAAAATTTCTCACATTCTGCTCTTATATCGCAATGTAAATATATGTCATTTTATCATTGCTTCTCTTTTGTACAAGTTACGATTCCCATGCTGAAATAAATCGAAATTAAAATTACAAAACTATCTTCTTTTGAACCACGCATCTGTAAAATGTTTTTATATATATAATTTTATTAATTTTTAAATAAAATACTTGGATTGATATAATTTAGATATTGAAAAAAATTCCGATTGCCATTCTTTTTATCCTTTAATATTTTTGTTTTAGATGATTGACTATCAGCGAACGAATAAAATCGTTCTTATTATAATAAATGAAAGTATTTGCAATAAATCCTAGGCGGCTAGTTAAAAAATTATAAGTCAGTAACTTACTTCCCTTCAGATTTATATAAAGATTATGCAAAGATAAATATTTAGCTTTGCATAATCTGAATGCAGTAAGTAATGACATTCCAGATCAAGAGAATTTTTCAATACATGATACTTCGATTTAAATGAGTCGCATATAAAGGTAAGTATTTGCTTTAAATGATAAATATTTACTTTTTTTCTGCAAGGACGTGGGCACGAAATGCTATATATACAAATAAAAAATATTTTATTCTCTAAGTCATTAGAATTCTTTTACATACATTAGCATCCATAAATAAAATTGTAAATATCGAATCGTTTGACCAAGGATAAGGACTTTATTTATTCAATTCCACGAACGTTTTGATAAAAAACAATATTGCAAATACAAAGATTTATGCATAATTTTTACATTAGTAATTCAATTTGTATTCAACAGAAATTAAATTAATAATAAATATTTCAAAAATTTTGCTATTAAAGAGATGGTGTGTAAAATAAAAAACAAATAATTAAAACGGTTTGAACTTAGAACTCATAAAATATTTCACTTTGTAGCTGAATTTAAAATTTTTGAAAATTATATTTTTAATGTTAAATGTATTATATGTTTGAATTTATACACACGGAAATCTCCATTTAGTTAAAATACAATAATTTAATTTAAATCCTAAATGAATCACTCCCTAAATGATGGAAAAACTTCTTTTCTAAATAAAAATCTATTTTTATGAGCTCAAATTTGACAAGGAATATTTAATTTAATTTACATATAATAATATACATATTAATTTCGATTATTGAATATAAATTAATCAGATTATTGAATTCATAATTACTGAGAAATTGCAGCAATATTGATATATATGATGAGCAAAAAGCCTTTTAGGTGGTTATTCAGTTAATATAATTTAAAATGTTTAACTCAATTTATATATGTTACAAATGAATCTCAACTTTCTGTACTATGTTTTTTCAGTATCTATGTCATTCTTTTTAATATTTCTGCATTAATTTGGAATACAGGCATTTAATCTAGTGATATTCGTTGCTCCAAACTCATTATGTATAAATAATAAGTTGAATAAAACGTTTCTTTCTGTAATTTAATAAATCCATACATTTTACTTTATAAATATTTTAATTCATTATTAATAAAAAAAACATGTTTGGAAATCGAGCAATATAATAGCAATAATAATGTCAGAGTGAATTTATCCTAATTTGATAATAAGGAGAAACATATGCATTTCCACATTAGTCTCTGATTTGCTCTTTGGCTGGCTGAATAAAAATAATGTTAGGTCCTATTACCGATATATATCCGCAAATGTCTGCTCTTCAAAAATGATTTTAATTCATATTTTATTAAATACGGAACTTGCGAACTGAAATGCCTTTTATTATTCTAAAAGCAGTATTAATTCAGATTAAATGAAATTCAATTCCTTGTTCATTGTTCAGGATTTAAGGAAATTGATTTAGATTTCTTAATCAGAAGATATGTGTTCTAAATGCAGATGTCTAATTTTCTCTTCAATTACATATAAAGAGCTGAATGTTTACATTTTTTTTGTACTTATATGAGAATGCATCTTTTTATCTACAAAAATTTCTTTTAATTCATAAATTGAAAAATAATAAGAAAGAAAATCAACAAGCATTCCCAAGTTGAAAAGCAATATCAGCAACTGAAATTAATCCAAATTCCTTAATCAGAGTGGAGATTTGCACTTGAAAAGCTGATCGCTGATTTCCTATTCGACTGCACAGAAGGCAGAATGCACAAAAGAGCCTCGTTCTAACCTTAATACTGTCACCTACCTATTCAAGCAGCGTTAACATTCAAATAGTTCTGTATTCAGAATGCTGAGAAATGACCACGTTCGTTAACCATAGATTCAATATGCGACTCAAGCATTCCGGAAATTTCGAATCAGTTTGTATGATATGATTAATTTTATTTATATCAAAAGTATGAAAGGTTATTATAAGTCGCAGTTTATTCTTGAATCAAAAGTTGTTTATTATTTTCACATACAAATGCTTTAAATGCTACTTACATTTTTTCTAAATTGTTGTTTTTTTAAATTAAATCCCTTCTATGGCTTTGAAAAGCGTTTTTAATTAATTCTATTGGTTTGAATATTTATTAAGTGTATTTTATTTATATCAATATTTTTGAGATACAAGCGTTCATTAAATTTATACAGATGTACGTATGTTCAGAGACAAAAGCATTACTAGTTATTAAAAAAAAAGTGAAAATCTTTACCATTTTTTAAAAAAATAAATTGATAATGTAAGTATATGATTGGGAATGAAAAAGGAAATTATTTGCTTATATTATAAATTTAAAGAAATTAATAAAATGTAATCTTCTTATTTATCATTTTCTTTTATTTAATATTAATTACAATGAATTAAAATTCACAAAAAGGAAAATGTGAATTATTACTTCCACTATTCTTCGGTGACTGTTTATCTCTTTGCATGACATTAGAAAAAGATGTATAAGAGACTCCTGGGCTGTTGTTAAGCTTTTATTACCAGGGATTTCTAATCGATAAGGTTCTTATAGATTAAAGGTACTTGTTATTTTATCGCTAATTTATTTGTGTGCGATTCTATGCTTTAACGAATAGATTTCTACTTTTGTTCTCTATCCAATTCTGGTGTGTAAAAGGAAAATAATATCCTTGCTAAACAGTAAAATCCTCAATGAATTTTAAAATTAAATCGACACCTCACATTGTGTATCAATTTGTTGAAAGCAAATTGATTGGAAGAGCTGATAAATAATATAAAAGATGCTTTCACAGTTGACTGAAATCATCGCACTTTAAATACGTAAAAAAAGAAAAAAATCTTTATTTCTGCAATCATAAGTAAGTATATTAAAAATATTCTGATGAAAAAAAATTAATGGTTACTTGTAAAACTGGCTGAGTTTGAAGTTGTTTACTCAATATAAATAAGAGAAAAATTATCTTTGCTAAATATCGCTAACAGAATAAATACTATCAGTAACTTTAACACACAATGTAACTATATATTTATTTATATAGAGTATCTTAGTTATAAATTTGTCTTCATATATAACATCTTTATAATTTTAGCAATTCATGTATTTAAAGTAATTAGTAATACAAATAATTCGAAGAGGATAAACCAGTTATCTGATTATTTTATTTTATACGTAACTTCATGCCATGGGTTATCAATGGTGGTCTGCTTCTCATCACTTTCTGTTTTTGAGAAAAATTTCAAAAATATTAAATAATTTCACATTTTCTGTGAAAAAAACCTAGACGGAGTTACTCAATATCAATTATTGTACTCATCATTACTAACTTTTACAAAATAAGCATTTATTACTAGATACATACAACAATATTCACTTTACCAGCACTACAATCCTCCAATTAAGAAAGATATCGCAGAATAAAACTTTGGCAGAGGAATTGGCCTAAACAACCAGGGCAATTTCGCCAATTGAATTCACCTCTTCAAACATGGATAGCCAGTCAGAGAAACATATGTTTATTAGGTAAGTATAATTTAAAATAATACTTTTGTTCTAATTAACCAAATTAAAATAAATATTTTTAAAACCAAAGAACCGAAAAGAAAGATATAATGAAACAAGCCTGAAGACTTTCTCAAGCGTCACCCTCAGGCAGGGATTCAAAGCAGGGATTTTTTCTGTGAGGAGTCTGATTTTCGTCTAACAAATTGACTCCTCGTGACCCGAAAATCCCAGGAAATTGAGGTTTTGGAGATAAAATTAGTACCACAAAATAAAAATAACATGTAAATTAATTCCAAATTTTTTAAATCCATATAAGATCACAGCAAAACCAAACAACACAAGACCATAAAACAAAGAACCAAAGTCATTAAAATATGTAAGCAAAACACTTACCAAATGAAAGTGCAACTCTAAAAGACAGCGTGAAGCGAGTAAACTGGTTAGTGCAAATGCACTTCGTTAAACTAAATTTAATTTTCTCGCGCGTTGAAAGCTATATACGCCAATCACGTTTGGCCATAATGAATCGTCATCATAAGGAATAATTAAAGCGCCATCTATTGAGTTAAAATTCAAAGTGAATAAACTGGATGAAGTTAGAAAATAGATAAACTTTCTCTAATCAATACTTCTATATTGCAAAAGCTTTTGGGAAATTCATTTGTAGTTAAGTTTTTAATGAGATTGTTTGTTGCTTCAATATAAGAAATTTTATTATTATAGATTTTTTTGATCCGGTTAAATTGTGAGAATATCAAATTTTTGAAAATTTTAGAGTTTAAATTAGAATGGTCATTACTAGTTTAATTATTTTAAAGTTAAATTCATTCCTTTTATCATAAATACCTATTAAAGTTTTCCGTTAGAAATTTCTATATTTAAATCTAGATAGGTGGCTTTAAATTGATTTTCGTTTGTTTTAGTTAAAACTAAAACTTTTGGGTAACAATTAATAACAACATTAGGATTTTCCCAAGTTTAACAAAAGCCACCTATCTAGCCTATTTTGTTAAACATGGATGTATGATTTATTATATAGGTTCAGTAAATGTTTTATTATATAGATTCAGTAAATATTTTATTGGTGAATCTCATATTGATTGTATTTGGACTGATAGTTTTCTTTGTTGCAATTAAATGTATTTCACTAATATTGGTAGGTATGCTTAATTCAGTACTATTAAAATGGTGGACTAACTCGTGATATTCGAAGGTGACTAATTTTAATGATAATTACGCTTGTCTGACTGCTTACCGAAAGTCTTATTTTTAGTTCATTATATTTAAAGCAAAAATAAGTAATTTGATTTTGTATCTGAGGAAATCAATTTAAAAACTAAATAAAACTTCTTAGTTAATACAGAAAAAAAAAGAGAAAGATGCATCTAGTGGGGACATTTTTATAACCCTTTTCCCATTAAAATTGCAACTGATTAAAAACACCCGGGAAGTTTCGCCATCAAAGCATTTTCATTTCATTTTAAAAGATAATATATCATTTTCTTTTAAAACGATATTAAACGCTGGTCGAGTACAAAAAAAGTAGTCATGTAATGTTTCGGACCTTGAAAACTTTGGCCATTAACGCAAGCAGTGACATAATATATTGGATTAAAGTGTTCATTTAATTTACAGACTGCTGGGAAATTAATAAAAATGTTTATTCAGGACAATAAATTTCATGGTTGCTCTAAGGCGATATTACTTCTTAATCATTTGTTTTATTGTGTGGGTGGCATAAAATGATGAAAACTGTGTTTTTTAATACAAGAAGAAAGTTTACGCAACAAATATATCTGACTTTTATAAATCGGGCTTTCCATAGTAATTTGTTGTATATTTCTTAACTTATTCCTTCACAGAAGGCCCGTTATATTTTCTGATTAAAAGTGCAGTAGGTAATTATTTAACGAAACACAATCCGTTGGAATACGATATCCGTTACCAAAGTTATTTAAAGATCAATGATCGATTTGCTATATTTTTTAAAAAAATTTGGCTCTAAATACAAAAAAAAACACGTATGATTTTCAACATTGTTTAATTATAAAGAATGATTTAAAATTCATCTTAAAAGTTACTATGTGATAAGTAAACTAATAAAATAAGCCAAAATTGCAAAAGAATATATGCTAAATAGCGCCAATTAGATATGACCGATAGCGCCAACGAGTTATGGCACATGAAATTGTAGGTTTGAAAAGCTTATAGGAAACTAAAATGCCTTATTTGGCTACTCAGTTTTGTAGTCTTATGTACACAATCCAGTTTTTCAATAATTGTTCAGCAATTTTATTAGATTTTATTATTTATAGATATGTACGCTTCTTAGCGACGCTCACGAAATGGAATACACTTTCATGATACCTCACGAAATGGAATCGAGGATTTTCAATCTGCTGTCCTATTTGAAATGATTTCTTTATTTAATTGTTGATTGATTGCTAATGATTTTTAGTCATTTTATATCCCATTATTAAATCATCCACCAAGCTGAATTCTGTTGTTGTTACTCATGGCCCTTTACAAGCCCGTTGACAGATCTGCGAGTGATTCAAGCCGAGTGAGCGTCTCTTGCTATTTCAATAGCTCGAACTAGGCCAAGAGTACGACTCAGCTACTTCATGCGTCACATTTGCTTGCATAATCCTTTTTTTACAGGGAGACACATTCACACATCTCACAGATAGAACAAAGAAGAAGAACAACCATGCCCGAACCGGGACTCCAATCCGGGATGCCCAGATCACGGGAAATATATTCTTTGATAAATTGAAGATTAATAATCTGATTAATAATTTGAGTAAATGGAAAATATATATAAAATTGCTGTAAATTAATATTTTCAGCTTTCATAAAAAGTGAATTTTTACACACATTATTAATTATATAAACACATTATTTCGGCAATTTCATTTATACTTATATACAAGAAACATTTATAGCAATTCCTAAACTTAAGAGTAATTCATAGACTTTTCATAAAAAGTATAAGAATTACACTAAAATAAATTTAAGAAAACAAATTGTTCTTTATTATAAAACTTTTCATAAAGTTTAAAAAAAACATATTGTAGTTCTTAAACTTTTCATTTTTTAATGAAATTCAGAAATGTTTGAATAATTTGAGATCATTATGCACGAATAATTTCAATAATATCCAGCATTCAAAACAGTTATTACAATTTAGATTGCTTGACACCAGATTGCACCAAAAAATTATTCACCAAAATTTCTGCACAGATTATCACCCTAACTGCTGTATATAGAAACGGAAAATACATGATATGTTCTAGAAAAACTTCCATCAGTAGGCCATTCAATAAGGCACGGCACAAAAACGTGTCTTTGAATTCATTTCACTCTAATAATGACGTTCCAAGAGACTGTCTATGGTCGTGGAGGTGGAAACAGAGCAATTTTAGAAACGCACCTGGAAATGCAAATGCAGCAGCTGTGTCAAATTGTCAACGACTGAAGACACGCTGCTCTTTGGAATTAGCGTTAGCTCAAGATATGGGTGAGGGTTACGGAACAATGTTTATGACGGCTGGCCAGGAGTTTTATGAAGGTTAAAAGCGCACGTGCGTCTCTGTTTCTTTTGCGTGTGCCAGAAGTAACAGTTACTTTGTAGCGCCCAAGTTTCTAGCTTAGAACAAGAGAAAAAGAAATTAAATAACAAAGTTGTGGGAGATTTTGTTAAGATAGACAAGAATATCCCCTCTGTTGTGCGAGATTTTAAATGGCTTTATAAAAAAAAGATAATTTTTAAAAAGTATATCACTCTATTAAAATAATATTATAAATAATGTTTTGTAAGAAATTTAAAAAAAAAAAACTTTAAAATATTTTAATAATAATCTTATTTTTACCGCTATTAGGTATGATTTATGAGACTGAATACAGGAAATATTTACCAAATATATTTAAACCTAAACCGAACAAATGGTTTCGCATGGGTTGCTGTTTTAAGTCCTCCAGTTTGCTTTGCGATAATCAGATTATACCAAGTTCGCTTTACATAAAATGCCGAAATTTCAGAAAGATGGTTGCTTTATGTAAAATGTGTTTCATTTGTTGGCGCTTGATTGCAGGCGGCTTCAGTAAGCGACATTTATTTTTTCACAATTTTCCCGGGGGTCGTAAATATTAATATTACCGATATTTTTATTCATGTATCCATTTGTTATAATGAAAACTACTAAAACTAGTAATCTATTGTTATAATGAAAACTACTAAAACTAGTAATCTATTGTTATAATGAAAACTACTAAAAAACTAAAATGTTTCTTTAATAAATGTACTGTATGGTTAAATCAAAACTTAATTAGATCAACTTCTTAATCTTTAAAATATTTTATAAATGAATAATGAAATTCTTTTTTGAATATTAGGTATCACCAAAATAGAATGAGCAATCAAAAGAAAGAGCACACACATTCATTCAATATATTAACAACCTTTTAGCATTTACAGAAATTTGGTTTGATTCAACCAAAAACAGATGTATCAATAAGTTATCATTTCATTATTGAATTAACTATACCAATGTATTGGTATATGTTTGTAATATGAATGGATAATACTATGTATGTTTATTGTTTTGAGTGTTTATTTTTTTAAAAGTATACAACAGTGTATTTTTAGTTGATTATAATCATATCCTTATATGTTGCTAATCTTCCGTTCGTCAGATTCATTTATTCCTTTCATTCAACTCTTGCCACCAGGCCACTTGGTTATTAATTTCTTGATTACGTTTGTCTCTGTATAAGTTATTACTAAAATTCAAACACTTATTACCATACGACCTCAGTTTGTAACTTAAATAATAAAATTTGTGTCTCTGCATAAGTCTACAGAGTGCAATAAATACAGAATTTTCAGATACAATTATCAAGAATTTTACATTTTAAAAAATTCGAATCAGTAAGGAGCTTTAAACTTCAATTAAGAAGGTTAGTGCAGAGAAATCTAGATATCGGTAATGCCAACTCGAGACGAATGAACAATAATCATGAATATTGAAAGAAATGGATGCCAGAAAAAAAGTATGCAGAAAAAAATAAATATGATTTTGTATGTAATGCAGAAGAAAAAATTGATTTTCAAAATTAAGATATTGAAGAGAAAAGGATGCACGATTTTACATGGTATTTTGCTTGAGTAAATGAGGGAAGTAATGATGGATAAACTGGCAGAAACAGAGAACCGAAAAACATAACTGAACCTAAACGGAGATGTAGAAAAAGTAAGATTACATACATAATTTTCAAATACATTTTTAGGCAAATTTCCGAATGAATTACAATTATATATTCCACTTTTAATTTTTCTAGAAATCATTTACATGTCTTTTAATTTTATTGTCGTCTTATTAAAATTTGCTAATGCTGTCAATTAAATCAGCCACTAATAACAGCAAACAAATATGCATGCATTCGGCATTTGCTTAAATCTCTATTTTAAATACGTATTCCACGATAATTCCCTATTCTCCAAGTACAAGCTTTTCATCTATAATTTCCAAATATTTTTCAAAGTAGGAAGATGTTTAGAAGGCAATTCATACTTTTTTTGTTGAAATGACTCCTTTCATGCCGAGAGCTTTGTATGTTAATGAAAGCCATTTCGAGGTAATGAACTCATATATTACATTTAATGGCTTTTTAGACTTTGTTTAAGCTTTAAGCGATTCGCACTCAACCAATATCAGTAGTAAGGAAACTTTAAGAAATGCCAGGACATTTGGTAATTTAATTTAAAAAATAATCGGAAGCTTTTAATAAGCGTCCATATCGTCTTGCATTCGATGGTTCCATTAACTGTTTTTTTTTCATTCTGTAGATTAGTTTTCATTATCATTGAGCACGTTATGATTGTTTGTGGTTTTAAAAAATACTATTTTTCAAAAAAGAGGAAGATTGAATTGCTTTTTTTTTCTTTTTAATAGCCATTCCATTTTCACTACAAATGATCGGTTTATTAAATTTGTTCTCAAAATTTTATGATCTTACAAAATAAATGAGGTAGTTTCGAATATGGTCTTGAAATGAATATTTGTAATTATATGGGCACTTAACCAACAATACAATACAGATATGCATCATAAAAATGACAATATAATAAAGAGGCAGACATTTTAATGTCCATAATAAAGATGAAAAATCACGATTGCGCTTTACTAATAATCAGAATTGATAAATGGTCGTTGTCGATGATATAAAAAAGTAATATAAGGAATATTTCCTTTTAATTTCATTTGTAACGGGGAACAAGTCGAAAATGCCGCTTTAGGTGTGAATTTTCCTACGAATCATATGTAATCTTGTAATTGAAATGTTATTGTGTTTAAAAATTCATTCAAGGGTATATTAATGAAATCAGTAAAGGTATTATTAATAATCAGAATTGGTAATGAGTTGGTAATTAATGAAATTAATAAATGTATTATTCATAATTAGAATTGGTAATATCGTAAATTGTACGCTTTATTAATAATCAGAATTGGCAAATGATCGCTGACGACGATCTAAAAAAACGGAATGTAAGAAATTTTTCCATTCACTTTTATTTGTATCAGAGATCATGTAGAAAATGCTACGTTAGGTGTAAATCTTCATACGGATCATGTGAACCTTTTTATCTGAAATTGTATTGTGTTTCAAAATGCATCCAAGGATATATTAATGAAATAAATAAAGGTAAATCAATCGAAATGAATATTTAGTGCCCATATGAAATTTGTGTTTCATGATATAAAACATTCATCTTACGAGATTATCATAAAATATTCTGGAGATGAAAGTGATAATTCATAGATTATTAGATATAATTATATCATTCAATGCTATGAAATCCAAATTTTATTTTAATTTGACTGAAAAAATCAGTTTCTTTTTCTTATTTTTAAGAATCTGCTTTCAAATAAATTCCCTTAAATAACAAAATTATAAATAATAAAATTCTTTCAAACAACAAATTCTTTTATTAGCAGTTATTGCATTCGTATAAAAAAGTGATTTTAAATATGTATACAAATCCTATTTTCTAGATATTACATGCGAAAAACTTGCGAGTTGAAAAATTTAATTTTTGAGCTACCTCTTCTTTTTATTGCACATTGAAATTTATAGACGCTAAATTTATGCAAAATAAGACATTTTAATACTTAAAAACATTCTAATTACAATATCCATTGCTCTTTACCATTAAAAATTGCTTTATGATAGAAAAACTTTAATGATAGATTTAATTTATCTATTCTTTTTATTTAGTTTCGATTTAGGTTTTTTTTTTTTGAACAAATTATTTTTCTACACATTATTTAAATAACATAATTGCTAATGAAATATATTTTGAATAATAAGTAAGACAATTATTCTTAAATATATTTCATTATTTAATATTTTTACTATATATTGGAAATGATTTTTAAATCAAAGAACTAGTCCACAAGGTCCAATCACTAATTTTATATCTCCATCTTTTAGTTTTATATCAAAATTCTTGATCCCTGGATAATAATAACAATCGTTACCTAGTTCTCTACTCATAAGTTTCGAAATATCGCAAAATAAAACTTTTAACTGTGGAACTAAAATCCTACGAACTAAATAACTGAACTGGGAATTGATTTCACAACAACTATTCAGAAAGCTCTAATTTTATTGAGAAAATATAATTTGCAATAGTATGTTTATTTTGTACAAAGATAAAGTTCATAATGTTAAGTTGACATTACTGAATTAGTCTAGTAATATGGTAGACGTACAGCTGGTCATCGGAGATGACTATTATGTGTAAAATGTTTTGAAAAAAATCACAACTCATTTAAAATTTTGCATGAAATATAAATAGTATATCATGGGTATTTTAATTATTTTTTATTTATTAACATTCTCATTTCTAAGATCGAATACTGATCGAGTACCCCAGAACACTGGAATAACATAGTTTCTCCATCAAAGATAGTACCCTACACCCTCAAAATCAGCAATGGCAAAACTTGTTCTTAAAGGGTTGATATAAAAAGGATGATAGCTGATGACTACTAAGAAATTTAATGCTCGAACATCTTTGGACAATTCCCAAGAAACCACTTTGTCCCAGAAACCTATGTTAGAGAGCATGCCTAACGAACGAAGTATGTACTTTGGGTAGTTAATCAATGACTTTTAACAAAAGGACGAACGGTATCCAGGCATTTCCTGCGTCCGCCGTAATTTCATTGATTGGCAGTTTGGGGCTTTTCAGTATTGACGGAGTTAAGAGCGTACATGTTCTGTTATGGCACAGTAGGATTAATTACTTCATAAAAAGATATTTCATTAAAGGATTCGCTTGTTGCTATAGAAAACGATTAATATCGAATAGATTTCGCTTCCATGATTTTAGATAAAGACGCAATGTCTGATTTAAGTTGAATACTCCTTCCTTATTACCGTCTTCTGCTTAAAATTGCGACTATGCTGAAACATGATTTTTCAATTAGATATATATATCATTCAATTAAAATTTCTATTTATTAATTGATTTTCTGGTGGAATTTTGATGCATATTTTTAAAGATAATATATCATTTTATTATTTTCGATTCTTATTTATCAATTCATCAATTCATTTAATTTTTATTTCATAAGAGTAGTGACGCTTAAAATTCTTTAAAGTTTAATGAATTTTAAGACAATGATTATTTTGTATTACCTGCAATTAATAATTAATATTCATCAAAAATATAACTTAATTACTATACTATAGAACTAAAATTATTCTAAGATGTGTTCATCTTATATCTATTTATTCATTTATTTAATTAAACATAATCAGTCGATTTCCCACACCCTAAATGCGTATATGAAATTGATATACAGCGAGCGCAAAATTAGTTTTATCTTCTCTATTAGGTTGTAGGCATTAGGAAAACAGAAATGGTGGATCATTTCACAAGATTTTCACGTGACAGTTTTGAAAAAAAAAATTAATAAGTCATTAATGTTAGGAGATGTAACTGATTTTTGAAAGACGGGTGCATAATTTGTAGTGTTCATTCCTTCCACATTAAACAAAAAGTGTCCAAAACGTGGAACATTCGAATCTTTATTAGACATTGCTATTTATTTTCTTATTTGCTTTTTATTGTGCAAAATTGTGGCCCTAGTGGACCAGAAGACAAAAAGATTTGTTGTCTTTTAGGCCACTATCCCCATCAATAGGTTTCTTTTTCAAATTATGGAATTAGATTTGTGGGAATTTCGATAGATACATATTAGAGTATTAATGTATCAAATATCTTTAAAAAGTTTTTTAATATAAATATTTTATTCATTTATAAAGTTTTAAAATTCTAATTTTTAAAAATCTTAAAATGTTTCAAGGTTTTTAATTTTTACTTTGATATTAATTATTTCGATATATAAAATATCCCATGAACATTCTCTAAGTATAGTTTTGTAAATCCATTCTAAAATTTCTGAATTTTTATTAGATTTTTTTTTAAAATTGTAAAAGTAAAATTTAATTTAAATTATATAAAAGAATCTAAAACATAAAATTAATTATAAATCTGAAATTAAATTTATAATGAGATTTATATGAACGTATAACAGGAATCTTAATAAAAAGTTTCGTATGATTTTCTCAATGATTAAGATACCTACAGTTTTTCAATGACATTTAAATCTGAAAAATAAATGAAAAGTTGGTAAGAAGCAATTTAAGTGCATTTACTTCTCAGAACAACTAATTATCATGTTTATTTACGTTTTAACCATTTTTTATTTGGAAACAAGCCTAACCTTAGAAGACTTTAAAACAATTTTACAAGTATAAGTTAAAACATTCAGTTTCCTCAATATTCACAATATGTTCTACACTAAAAATAAATTTGTATACATATTATTTATAAAAATCCTTATTCAATATAAATATGATTTGTAAAATATAAGTCTTTAAAAAGATATCCGCAAAGCATGGAAAAATAAAGCAAAAGAAAAACTTCCTCAGGAACATTTAAATGAATTTTTATTCAAGAATGATTTTGCGAAGTCTTTGTTAAAATCATTCCTATTTAATCATGAAGCTTGATTCTTTTTATCTTCAAAATAAGCATAATTTTGGAAAACATAAAACGTTCATCTAATTTTATAACACAAAAGCAAAATTATATTTTTGAATATTTGACTATTGAAAATTTATTAATTAGCTAAAATTATTTTCCACTAATAAATTATCTCATTGAATCTTTTCTTTGACTATTTCAGTTGCTTTAGTTAATGAAAAACGCATTTTTTTTTCTTTGCTAAATACCTATTTTTACAAGCCCATATGTAAAAATTCGATGTTTTTGTACTTTTAAAACTTAAAATATGCATATCATTATAATTCAACAATGGCTTAACTTTCTTATAAATAGATTCATGAAAGCAATTCTCAAATTTATGTTATTCCTACGTACTTTTATTAAGATTTTTTTTTATTTCTATTTTTGCGATAATGAAATATTTATTCCCATTCATGTAAAAAAATAAGGATTTTTTCTGAAAATGACACTTAAAAAATAGATTACAATTAATTTAATTAAATTCTAAACATAGGTTTTCACATTAGGTATTGTTTGCATTTCTGAAATATTTCTCCTTTATAGCTAATTAAATTTTCAAAGCTTTATATTTAAAAACTCATTAATTTCCCCAAATCTTGTTTGACCTAAATTCATGTTATTTGAATATATAAAAAAATTGATGATGGGATCTCGTATATTGACCTTTCTTTACTTTCATTAAATTGCAATGACAAGAGAATCTTTAAAAATACATTCTAAGAAACTGAAAGTAATCTAGATCAGAATAGTTACAAATCCTTTAAATACATCAAAGAAAATCAAATCGAAACCGTGAATTTGGTTACGATGCAAAATAGCAATTTAGTACTCTTTAATGTAGTCTTAACACAGATAGAATCATTGAACTGTGTCTTGGTGAACAGACACTCCTATTTGCATATTGATAACAAAACACAAATAATAATGAAATCTCTCTTTCATTGAGTTAATCCAAATTACTTGTCGTTAAATTAACGCTACACTGGTTATAAGAGAATTTATTTCACATAAAGTAGAAGAAACGAGTAAGACGCTTTCATTATTTTACATGTTTTTTTTTTAAGAATGACGGGATAGGTGTTGTAGTATTTCGGAATTAAAAGGCTATCACTTATAGTAAAGATCGAATCAGTAAAAGTGAAATGACCTACAATAAATTTTTTCATCTCAAAACTTTTTGAAATGCAGAGAGTATAACTGTGTATTCTTTATTTGGAAACTTCTTAGTATATTAATGGTATATTTTAGATTTTAGATTTTTTTTCGTTTATTAAATATTAGGTAAAACAACTTTTTATTTTAATTTGTATTCAATTTTAACGATATTATCTTAAACAAAACACATAGAAAAGTGCTTGAAAAACTATGAATTTCAAAAATAAATTTGCTCTCTTATGAAAGTGTTGAATACATCAAATCTTCAACTGCGACCACTCTGGTTATTCCATTCAGGCTAATTAAGGCTTTCGGGTTAAATATGACTGCCCAGACCGCCACGATTTCGAGTGGGAAAATTGGTTGAGTTCTAAGAGCTATCACCAGTCACGGTACAACTCCTCCCGAGGGAAGCACGTCCTGTTATCGATAAGAGGTAGCCGGCTCCCATCATTTCTGTACCCACCAAAGTGGCGAGAACCAACCACCAGACCGGAGTCTTCTCATACTCCTTTCTGAGGTACCCCTTGGTGGGGTTCTTCGATTGTTAACAAATCATTAACAGCAGCTGTCGAAAACCTGTGGATTTCAACAAGCATGGATTACAGCACATGTTGCCTTCACTTAATTTTACTGCAACTCTTCTACTGATATGTTATTATAAAGACAAATATAGTTATGTTTAAAAAACGATTTTTAGATGAAGGGAGTGGCGGATTTTATGACGGATTTAGTGTTCTTTGATCTTTGCCAGATAACAAGAAAGACATTTGAAACTTCGTTATAAAATACCTATAATGTTTAAATAGTCTTATCCATGGTTTCGCCCAGGAAATTTAATATCTAGCCTAAAGCATGGCCCCTCACCAATTTTTACTTCAAATTCCTTTATATTGAACAGTTATACCATTAAAAAAATAATAGCTATTTTAACAATATTGGGGAGAGGATTTAACGAATAAAATTAAAATTATTTGCTGAAGAATTCGGATGTTTTGAATCTTCTCTAGAAGACAAGAACAGCAATTGAACTTTTGTTTTCAAATATCGCTACAAGATAGAGGGAGAACATTTCATTCCGCACTAAGCTACAATACCCAGCAGATTATTTATAGAATGCTCCTTCGAACCTGAAACCTTTCAGGTTGAGAAGTCCAGCGGGCTATCGAGATTAAAAGTTTTCGGAAAATTTCTGAAAAATGAATTCTTAATCTCTAGTGTTAGTTCATTATATTTCTAATCATTAATTATTTTAACACTTATTTTCTAAATTTTGACGCAAATTCTTAAGCAAAATAATGCACGTCGAAAAATAATTTAGATCTTAGAAATTGTAGAAAGGAAAAAATAGTTCAAGAAGTCTATATTTAGAATTAATATTAAAATATTAATTTAAAATGAATAAACAAATAAGAAGGGTTTTTTTCTGCATGTGTTTCCTAAACATTTTGCTTTGTTTTACATAATACACCTTGCCATCTTTAAAAATACTAAATATCATTAAAAAAAACAAATTAATACTGAGATAAATGGGTCTTTTAAGTCAATGGCGCTATTTTTCAGATGCAGAAAACATTTAAAAAAATCCGAAAGCTCTGGAAAGACACATTGAAGGCAGTCAACGCTGGCAACTTTTAAGCACAATATCAAATTTAAAACCGGTAGTAAAATATTAATTTAGTATTGTAGCAACTGCATTACTCAGTCTTTTCTTTTGGATAATCGATGGCAATGCCTAATTAGAAACGCATCCCATCTATTATCCAAAAGAGAAAATAGAGTCAAGAAACTGCTACAGTACAAAAGTAAAACAATCAATTATAAGTATACAAAGATAAAATGCATTTATATAAGTATACATTGCTGAAGTTTCCAATGCAAGATGGAAATATTTTGTTGTAACTAATTAACAGATTTTCTTAAATCTTTTTTTTTTTTTTGAAAAAAGTTTTTATAACTCGCCATTTAGAAATTAAAATAAGAATATTTGTTCATGTGATTTTATTATTTGTTATTTTTGTTTTCATTTAATTAATTTTTTTGTATTTTTTTATTCTCTATATAGTTATTTATATAGTAAATATTAATTAATACTGAACATAGATGGCGCAGTATGCTCTAAACCATATGTATATTTGGAAATGTGAGTGAAGCGCACTTAAGCTTTTCTGCTCTTTGTAAACACTTCAACTAGAGAGTTGCTCTGAAACTGATGCAAGGAGACACCGCTCGCTCTTTGTTAGCGGCAAAAGAAATAATGCGTTCGCTGTTTGTTAACGGCAAATTCTTCATTTAAATATATATATTATGTGCTACCTTATATATGTATGATCATCGCCCATGTGTGTTGTTACATATGTGCGTGTGCGAAAATAAATAAGAAAAATACAAGAAAGCCTCTTCCCTTGCAATAAACACCCACACCTAGGTACAGTATATTTTTTTATAATGTAATATCTAACAACATCATCATACTGTTTTTTATTGCAATTTGACAAATATTGTTATATTTCATTGGAGTAATATCAGTCTTTTATGAGTTCAATTCAAACTTCTTGGCATTAAAATGTCATTAAATTAACGCTGTGTCTGTTCTGAGAAAATAAATTGTACATAAAGGAGAAAGAATCTAAGTGAAGTTGCTTTCACATCCTTTCATGTTTTCTGTACATGAACCAAAGTGTTGTAATTCAGAACAGAAAGGCTATCACTTCCCAAATCTCATATTGATCTTACAAATCAATAAAAAGAAGAATGATTTCTATCCAATTTTTTTCCCACGCATAACTTCCATGATAGTCAGGATCATAGAAAGGCTCTCCTGAAAGATTATTAAAGATGTCAGAAGCAGTAAAAGTGGCAGATGTGTCATTACACGGAGTAAGTGCCAGTGGTCCTGTCATCGGTTATCTCGTAAGGCTGAGAAAGAACTTTTGACACCAATAACACGGACATGACTGGAAATTATTTAGGAAGCTTAGAATCCAATAAAGACCTGCCTCTAAAAAGGATCAGTCTTAAAATAGAAGCAATTGCCTCGAGGGGAAGGGATTTTGATCTTCTTCAATAAATTTTGCTATTGAGGTATTATTAATAATTTGACCATGCTCGTATTTCAGATAATGTATAAATACAGAATTATTAAGTGATACAGCAAAGAGTTTATGGCGAGTAAAATTTTTCAAATATATGAAGAACTGTTGTATTTAAGATCATTTCTTATATTATACAACTGGAATCTAACAAATTGAATGGATCACACAAAAGTTCATAATAAAAGTATTCATGATCCAAGATGTTCTTATATTTTCGATTATACTGTTGTAATAAGGAACTAATATAATCGTATTAACTTCGACTTATTTTCAGGTGCAATAATAAGGCAAAGGGCTTAAGCGACTTAGAGGCGTTTTAAAGAAAGTTCAACATTTATAGATTTAAGACTTTTACTCTTGACGAACTTATCTTTCCTTGATTGCTATTGGCTAATTTTAAAGCATGCCATATGATAAATAATGTCAACCATTCCTTTCAATTCATCTTTTCGTTTTTATTTTCTATTTTCTAAAAATCTATAGTTTTCTTTTGTCACCCTGTCTATGTTATAATTTAAACAAAACTATACTTAAAAAAATGAAATTCTTTGGGAAATTATATGATTATTATATTTAAGTTTTGTTTCTTTCCCAAAATTCTTAAGAGCAGCCAAATCCCGAACTAATGTTGTAAATTTTTCGTTAAACAATTTATAGGCTTTCCTAATTGAAATTTTCTATTATTTTTCACCACATATAGATTAAATAGATTCTTTTATACTTTCGGGGTCATATAGTTTTATAGCTTTTACATGCTTTCCGCATTTTGATCCATAATATAATATCATACTCAAAAAAAATCTACAATAATCAACATGAAGTATCTCTGATAATTGTTCCATGTTACAGGATGTATTTGTGATCCAAGGTAGTACAAGACGAGACAGTTTACAATTCTAACACTTGGTAATATTCAATAATATATGTGGTAATAACACTTATAATATTCAAACATAACGAATTATAATGCGAGAAATAAAATACAGTGGAAATCCATAAAAAAATTTATATGCCTGTAAAGAAAACGGCAAAATATTTCAAAAATTTCAATTTTTACATGGCAAAAGAATTATAGCTGCATTCATAACTAAAACGAATGGTATTAGACTTGAAGATATGTTTGTACTAAGTAATTTTGAATTTGAATGTTACCTTGAAATAATTCAACTGCTTGTGGCGGGATGGCAGAACATATCGAGAAGAGATTTAGTAATCCAAGATGCTCTATGTTCGATATTCAATCTTCGCTATTTCGCACATCCACTTTTTCAGTATGCTTTAAAACTGAGTATTCTGGCAGAATAATCAGAATGTTTTACCTTCCTTTCTGGAATATTAGAAAAAGTCCCAAAAGGCTAGTATCTGCAATTTTAAATCAAGTCTATTTCATTCAGATTTAAGCCATCGAATATAAATGACTACAGGTTGTGTGTTCTCAATTGAACAGGATTGGTGCTCGACAAAGTGGTCAACATAACTGACCAAAAATATTTCGTATTACAATCTTGTGCTGTTATACAGACGTGTTTGTATAATTTGAATTAATGGTTTATCATCTGAAACCCAATTTTTGTGCATTTCGGGTGTCCAAAACAGTTGTCGAGTTTCTCGGTAATAACGTAGGTCATAAACAAACTCTCATTGGTCCTGTCTTAACCTCTTTAACCAGTTACAAGCGAGTTATATAACAAATACTCATCCCCGTATATTTGTTGAAACAATCTTTTTATTGTTAAAGTTTCAAATTTAAAAACGAAATTCACATTATTATCACTAAACCGTTAGAAGGGAATAATATTGATAAACTTGATGATTAAACATCACTCTACTGGTAATTTCGTGTATAACTGTCAAAAATTATGAGAAAGTTAGACATACAATGTATAGTGAAAAAGTCTACAATGAATGTTTTCTTGGTTAATGAAGGCTTTGAAATGTTATTCATAACTAATGCTGATATCATGACTTTATTCTTACAGAGTTTTATAATATTTATTATTCATGCCACGAATCTTTTCTTTTGAGCAATTCTTGGTTGATAACTTGGCATCAGGTTGATAACTTGGTGAAATGAATAATTTTTGTTATAGGGCAGACGGTAATGTAGTGACTAGATCACCTTTGCCACAAGAAATGCTAAGAATTTTCTCACACTATGAACACTAATCAACGTGGCAATTAAGAGCTAATAAATGCCTATATAATCTTTGTTATAGAACGCATAGACCATCTTTACCACCATCGTCCCTAGAGACGCATCGAATTTCATGCTAAAGTTCATACCATATCAACACATCGTTTCTTTCCTGATGCATAATGCATGAGCATATAAAATTCTACATAATTTTTGCTATAGATTAGGCATTAATGCAGAGGTTTAGATCACTTTTGTTTCCACAGTAGTTACAAATTTCATACCAACACTTCGCGTCTTATACAAATAATTTCTAACATGACGTTACAACAGACCGGAGCAATATGAAGGGTTAAAATTTCAGTAGATAAAAGAAAAGAAAACACATTACAGAATTTTAGCCATCTTTTCCAATCCTACTTATCGTCCCGTGGTAAAATAAAACATTTTTTTATATCTGTACATTGTATTTCTATTTATTGAAATATAAATTAAAAGTGCTGGGAAAGGCTGAATATTTCCTTTGTAATAAAAGTGCAAAAGCTGGGTCATTTCTTTGTAATAAAACTAAAAAGGCTGAATCATTCATTTGTAATAAAAATGCAAAGGCTTAGCCATTCCTTTGTAATAAAAATGCAAAAACTCAGTAATTTTTTATAATAAAAATGCAAAGGCTCGGTAATTTCTTTGCAATAAAAATGCAAAAGCTGAGTGAATCCTTTATAATGAAAGTGCAATATCATAGTGTATGTACTATACCTCATTTGGTTTATTTGATATATATTAATTGGCATCTACATTTCAAAATTATCACATACATTATTTGTAATTTTCTTTCCTATCTAGGAAATGCATTCACTTTTCAATATTTGGTCTTGAATCGTTAGGATTTGTTTAAACTAAGAGAAGAAAAGATTGAAACTACATACATTTTGCTTCCTTTACAGAAATTACTTCTTTTTGTTATATCACTGGTCAGCTGTTAAATAAATAGGAAGAGTGGCCACATTAAAATAACAAGCCATTCGTCCGCTGAACTTTCCGAGAAATCCCTTAAGACAATAATATCATTTTATTTGGTTGGAACAATGCCCATTAACAGGGAACGGAAAGAATCAGAACTTAAATTCAAAAGCAACCAATTGAGGACAATAAAAGTCCACGACTCCAAAGGAAGATACGAACTGGTAAGAAAGAACCAACGCTCTCTTTGATAAAGACATCAAATGCAGAATTATATAATGCCCTAGTAAATTCAAAAGCATTCTTTCATTATTGAAATATATCGTTCATGTATTCAAATAGAAAACTCATTGTTTTTCTGAAATATTTTAAGCACTGTTTAAACAATAAAACAAGTTCAGAATTGTATGCAAATAGTTATATATTACATTACTGTTAAGGATAAATGCATCCATATTAGGGTTTCATAAGTTATTCGTTATTTCCTGTTTAACCAAATGGTTATTATGTCTTTTTCTTATTATTTTGCTACAATAAAGAACTGGTAAACGACTCTACCACGGCATTATTAACAAATCAGATTACATTATAGTATTTCGATTTGGATGATTAAATGTCGATTCATGCTATTTATTTTTTAAATGATTGTTAAAATTTGGCTATACTAATTGTATTCATGCTCTCTATTATAATAAATCTGATTAATCATGGAACAGTTTAAAGTCATTGATTTTAACTTATCTAGTATTGATGAACAAAAAAAAAGGAGGAAAAGCATTTCTCCTTGCATTGTATTTTAATACTGATTGGTGAAGACAACAATATTATCTGTCGCTGTTATTTATATAGTCACGATTAAATTCGGAATGGATATGGGAAAGTAATAAGGAGAAAATACTATTAGTTATCTTTTTTTCAATTTCGGGAAACCTGGTCATTTTAAAATAACATCAATTGTTCTTGTATTCACATTACTATAGAAAATTATAAACTTATCAGTTCAAAGCAAAAGAATAAATCGGATGTCTATAACCATTTTAAAGAAATAATTTGCAAACAAACGAAAATTAAAAAGGAAAAGTAAATTGTAGATAACGGTCCCAAATATGCAATAAAACTGAACTTATTTTTTTTAATGGAATCAAAATTCAGTGCTCCGATAATTTATAATTTATATAAGTAGATGAATCATCAGATAATATTGCGTTGGGTTACATAGAAAGACATTTAATAATGCAAATATTTTGTCATTTTTTTTAACGTACACATGTGAAACTAGGCAGAATAATGTTTACAGCATTTAGCAATATTTTTATTGCTGATGCTATGCCCATCATTAGAAATAGAAATTAATGTTGCGAAAAATATTATTTACCATTAGACAGCTGTGTCTCTGAAGGGAAGACAAAACACTAAATATTTGCAAGACCTTACTTTACTCATTTTCTTATTAAATGAAACGCATCAGTCACTAAGCAGCTGTAGTGCCATCTGGTTGATTAAAATGTAAACAATGATGTCATCAAATTGAATTTTTCATGACAGAGAATTAACATTTCATTTCTTTTTCTGAGTAATCCATTTCTTTGTATTTAGATTTATTTGAAAATTAACGACTTTTAAAGTGTTTCCGAAATCCTCAAACAATAAATAAGCTTCAGTATGAAAGAATATCAAACATTAATCATTTTAAAGAACAGCAATGCCAAATTTTCGTTTGGCTTGTAAGCCTATATTTTGTTCTGTTTTAATTTTTTGTTCACAACGCCTTTTATTGTTTGATAAGATATATTACTAAAAAAGTGAATTACTGTGATACTGATCTGTGTCATACTTCATCATTCGCTAAAAGAAAGGCAGATAATAGTAGCCTTTTGAATTCTCGATTAAGCATGGCATTAAATAATCCTTCTTGTACGACCCACGCATGAAAGGGCTTTTAATAAAAAAGGATAGAACAACTTTTTCGATTCTGTTTCATTTAGAGAAGGTAAAATAGCCGGTTCGAATGAATTTCCAGCGATTAAAGAAAAACCTGAATTTGAGAGTAGCGGTGCATTAAATTCGTAATGTGATTTTCTGGATCACTGCTTCAGAAGAGGATTTTATGCATTTCCCGATATATATATTTCAAAAACTTACATTGATTTAACATTAAGGATCTTATTTTATTATAAAGTATGCAGAATGTTTTATTTGGAATCAAAATTAAATAAAAGTGGTTCTTTATCCAATACAATATAAGCCCATTTGACAATAATTAAATACTACTACAATTTTGGTCAGATAATACCTAAATTATGTAATAAAAAAGTAATTTTTTATAGGGGGAGTATCTATATTATTTATATAAAACGAAAACCATTAAATGTAATATAAAATGTAGTTAATCCATATAATATAGAATATATTTGATTAGATTATATTCTATAATACATTGAGAATAAATATGGTTGCACGTAAATGATTTAATCAGAATATCTAAGAAAAAGTAATAAGTGAGCCACAAATTGAAAAATTTTATATTAATTCATATTACATTTTCGCTCCTATTTCCTTAGATAAATAAACAGATTATTTTTGACGCAAGTTTTATAAAATAATTGTCTTGTCATTTCTTTTCTTACATTTTAATGAATTCACATTTAGGCGCTGACTTCATCAAGTTCTATAAAACACTAGCTGCTACCCGACGCGTTGCTGCCGCAGAAGAAATAATTTTGGTAATATTGCTTGAAATTTGAAATAGCTGTCTTGTTTAATTAGGAATGATAAAAAGAATTATATTTATTTTCTTATCGGCAATGAATAAATTCATTGAAATTTACTGATATATAAAGAAATATAAATAATGTATATTCTATTTTTCTTTAATTTAATATTCACGTGCTATAGGATAGGCAATAAATTTTGTTTTCCCGTCTTCAGCAAATATCACTACATTTCTTGGCTTGCTGACTCGTGAGCTACCAGCTTACAACTGGCCATATGAAAAACATCGATTTTCTTGGTTCAATACGCACTGACCAAGTTTCATCGCAATCGGTTGAACAGTACGGCAGCTTATAAGGTACGAACAAACAAAAATTCATTTTTATATTTTAGATGTAAGTAAATTATAAGTTATTTTTCCTTCAAAAAATGTGGCCTATGGAGAGCAATATTGAAATGTAAACTGTTATATCAAAATAAAATTAATATAACAATATTAAGATCAAAATTTGCTCATATCAAAGCATTGAGACGCTAAATGCAGCTCTGTATTCGTTTCTAAAAATAACCCCAAGAGAGCCCGGTTCGTTTCTAAATAGAATAAAGCAGTCATATTTTTAATACACTGGTGTGCAAAACTTAAGCAACAGGTATGTTTTTTGCCATAACTTCACGGGAAATCATCTGCGAGACATGAAATTCAGAAATGAGATACAGCATTTTGTTCTGAAAGAAAGACGAAAGCATAGTTGCGCAGAAATGAATACAATGCATACAGTATGGAATCAAACAAAAAAAGGCTTTATTGAACTCATAGTATCGTTACACATGATTATCAGTCCAAGAGGAAGAACAGCAAGCAGATGTTTCTTAGTATGGGATATGCCCTCCCCTTACGGCAATGGTTGCTTCGCACCGTCTCCCCATACTCAGGACCAGATTGTCGAACAGTTGTTGAAGTAAGAGTGCCCATTCCTCAATCAGCATCTGTTTAAGTTGTCGGGTGTTCCCAGGAGGATGTAACCGTGCCGCAAAGCGTCTCCCCAAAGCGTCCCACACATGTTCTATCGGATTTAAATCAGGGGAGCATGCCGGCCAATCCATTCGAGTGATATCTTCACTTTCCAGGAGCTCCTCAACAGCATGAGTCCTGTGTGGCCGTGCATTGTCATCCATAAAAACGAAGTCTGATCCAATGGCACCTCGGAACAGACGCACATGGGGAAGGATCACCTCCTGACAATAGCGATCTTCAGTTACATACCCTCTGTCGGAAACGTGGAGCTCAGTCCGCCCGTTCATCACAATGCCTCCCCGGACGACAACTCCAGGACCACCGAAACGGTCTCTTTCCGTGATGTTACTGGGATGAAACCGTGTCCCGACCTCTCTCCAAATCAACTGGCGTTGGGAATCGCTTGTGGCACTAAAACGACTCTCATCTGTAAAGAGGACACGACTCCATTGATGAGATGTCCAATTTTTGTGCTCTCTGTACCACTCTAAACGGTGCCGCCGGTGGGAAACTGTCATAGGGATGCAGCATTCAGGACGGCGGGCGAATAGGCCACCTTTGTGAAGGTGTCTGGACACAGTAAAACGCGACACTTGTCGCCCCGTTGCTGCACACAGTTGCTGAGCAATGGCGCTTGCTGACTGGTTTCGGGTTCTTTTCGCCTGCAGGACAATATATCGGTCATCCACTGCAGTTGTTTTCCTGGAGCGGCCACCACCAACCTTTCTCACAGCTGTACCTGTGGTTTGGAAGGCTTTCCAAGCGCGCGAAACGACATTTTTGTTGATTCCGAACTCTTCAACTACACTGGTCACACTACGCCCCTCCTCCAGCTTTCCGATCATTCTTCCACGTGTGAAATCGTCCAGGTGATTTCTGCTAGCCATATTTCACAAATTAACTCACGTGCACTTGCAGCGAATGTCTTTAATTGCGTCTCCGTCCTTCCTTTTATTGTAGTGTTGAGCTGCGCGCGCCTTCCGCACGTGTTTTACGTACGCTCACGTCGCCTGTGACGTTTTGTTCCTGATATTTGTATACGCATGACCTTTCTCTTGAATTATGTGTTCATTGTACTGATCGCAAGAACTCCTTTTCTTCATTTAATTTCTAACTGAACTAAAATATGAAAAAATATAATAATTCAAAATGAGACACTTGTAGATCCTACTAAAATATTGTATATTTTTAATAAAGTGAATACTTTAGTTGAAAATAAATGGATGAAGAATTTCGAATCGGATAAAGAGGACTGCAGGATATCTTGAAATATTAAGATTAAGATCCCGGATGAAGGGAAACCGAATCTGTGTTTATAATCAATCGCATACTATTAGTTAATCTATTGATCTTTGTCTAGAAAACGAGTATGACACCAAAGCTGTCATCTACAAACTTCTCCATCAAAATGAAATATCAGATTTAAAGATAGCCGATCCCACATATACGGTGGATCGTTTATAGGATTCAGTCTCCATTATGCAACATTCTGATTCCAGTAAGTAAAGATGCCAACAAGTAATGTATGTCGCATATGTATGTCGCATAATTAAATAAGATCCCTAGTTCTTTTGTTGGAACAATAGCGGTGCTGTGGTTAGTTAATAATCCTACCATCAATGGGAAATGCAAGAGATTTTCTTAATGAAATATATACATGGTTAACGCATCGTAAAATAGGAAAACCTATAATTTATTTTGTTTTTATTTTTACTTCTTTAGCATCTTTAATGATATAAAAGGGTTACTGTTACATTTAAAGAAAACGACCAGACTTTACCAACTATAATAAAATGCATTATATTTCAATTTACATAACATTATAACATAAACAGATTTTTAAAAAAATCATTAAAATAATCTGGTTATTTCGCGAAACAAACTTTGTAACCGAAATTTGGAAGCAAAAACTTACAAAAGTTCGACCTCGTTGCTGTTCAACGCAGTCTTCTGCCTTGATTTCTGAAACGTAATAAAATACGCATTAGAGGAAATGCCCTACCTCAAAGAAAGTGGTCCATCGAAAATTTCAGTGGTTTAACAGCTGTTTACCTGCCATTGATGTTGTTCTTACGTTATTGGATTTCAGATCGATTGTTACATTTGATGCTCTGCCAACCATATAAGAAGCAGAAGCAATCGAAGATAGGTTTTGAGGCTTCATGTGTAATCACAACACATGCGAATGCTATGTGTAGTTTTTTTTTTTTTTTTTTTTTCTAAATTCACCTGGTTGTCGAAATATAATAGAATTTCTCAAAATTTTGATTTGGGATTAAATTGATTGTATAACTTCTTATAGCTTTTTGTAATTTCGTATTACTAATAAAAATGCATAACTACATTGGTTAGCGAATAAAGTAATTTAAAATTCATAGGTATCCCAAAATAATCATGATGTGATTCTTATAGATTGCTGAGAGGAGCGAGAACAGGGTGTAACCCTTCTGGTCTTCTATAAATTGCACATTATACCATTCTGAATTATTTTTTGTTAGATTCAATAAATGTTGGATATTTTTTCTAATGAATCATTAAATAAACGCGATTATCAGCAAAAAAATGATGTCAATCAAAAGGGATTGATTTCTTTCACGTTTTTTTTCTTTATTAAGATGATGCTGGTTCCTAATTAGAGCGCAAGATCAATTTTGATGTAAAATATTGTTTTGTTCTTGTAAAAGGTTTTAATGAAAATCAGCCTAAAATGAACCCAAAACCATTGCATTTAAATTGAACTTTTCTGCGATTACAAATAAAATGATCTATTATTCACTGCTTCTAATCTAAATAAAATAACTCAAAGTTTCATTTATAATTCTCTCACTTTTTTTTTAATAATTCGTGTAACTTTGTAATGACGATTGGTATAGTTTCAGGCGAACAAAAACTCTATTTTACGATTAGAGAGGTGGTTCGTTATTTAAGGGTTAAAATAGATTAGACAATTATATTAAAATATACTGACAAGATATTAAAGGATATCTTCATTCATAGAAGCTTGCAATTCATTCTGTCATGGTATATGCCATATGTATTAGTATGATACTGAATTTCATTGAGTACTATATTATCTACATAAAAATTTTATCAAACGTTGCATGAGGAATTGTATATTGATATATATTACACCATTATCAATAATCATCATCATTAATATATATTACATCATTATCAAATATTAATTAATACAGACCTATTCCCGAACATCTTATGAGGATGATTTCATTTGCATCATATTATCAAAAATTGCATTATCTAATTCTTCATTTACTTCCTAGTTATATAAAAAAATAAGATAATTAATGGAATAAATAACATTTTTGTTTACCATTTTATTCAATTTTTTTGTTTGGTTGCTTTATCAAATAAAAAAAAAACTGAGGAAAAGCAACTGACATTATTAAAAATAAAAGAAATTTTCTTTTAAATCTCTCGAATTTAAATCTTACTAAATGATTATATATTAAGGCAACATTTAATCTCTTTTAATAAGAGCATTTAAATCGAGGAGATTCTATTAGGAAAATTCAAGGACGCTATTTCTGTAATGCATGCTGAAATTACCTAATACGTTCAAACTCAGAAAGTAATTAAGCTTTAAGTGATAAAGAATGGGGCATTTGGGCAATATATTCGATGGATTTTGAGAGCGGAGTTACCTAAATTTTCTGCTAATATAAGTCAGAAGTCACTTCCATAAAAGTATTCCTTGGTTACGAAAGATTATAATTAATGACTGGATGCTGAATGAATGTGCATTTCATTTGCCTCATCTAGCTACAATTTCTCCGCAAATTGCAAAAGATCTTAAAAACGCTTACCAGTAATCCAGACCGAAGGTATTGATTGAAAGGCAGTCATTTGGATTTTAAACATCAGAGAAAGAGTTTCCTCATTAACACCGAGTTTTAGAATAAATCGCGCGCCATTTAAGTTTCAGATTATAATTTTGAAAGACTTGAGATTTCAAATCGAGTCCACTTAAAAATAATTGATGGAAATGAAGTTTTGCCCACTCAGCTGTGTCCATACGGTTTGTGTGATTTCTGTCTGAGTAGAAACTCATGGTTATTTTGTAATGTGATTATGCATCGCTAAGCAACGAAAGGTCAAAAAATATCCCGACTTATATTTTCAACTGTTGTTTTGATGCTGCTATGTGATTTATATTTAAATATAATGATTACCAAGTCTAAAGATCATGGCGTTTTGCACAGTATGATTTGATACCGCTATGTTATTTCTATTTAAATATAATGATTATCAGGTCTAAAGATCATCGCCTTTTGCACAGTATGATTTGATGCCGCTATGTGAATCAATGTTAAAGATTCTCGCGTTTTACACAATATGACAAAACGTTTTAAAAAAGAAAATGACAATAACATAAAAAAAGGATAGATAATCATAGAAGAGATGCAATGTCTAACAAAAGCACATATTTGAATACATTTATTATATAGTTAAACTATGTTGTCAAAACATTTTGTTTTTATTCTTGTGCCTATTATGCCACACTGTAAATATTCTGAATAAAATTTTAAAATTATCCCTTTGCACTCAGATGGTGCCTTTCACGCACCATTCTAAACGGTGCATCATTTTGATGGGTTTTTTTAATTGTTAAAAATACCTACAAAATGGTAAGAAGGCGTGGAAAATAATTCGGTAAAATATAAATTAGGCCAATGAAATATATATATATATATATATATATATATATATAGTCTTTGTCTTAGGTGAATAAATATGCATTGAATTATTTTTTGCGAGTGCAAAGAGTTAAAATATATTGTGCTATTGTTTTAATGTTGTTTTTTTTTTAAATATAATTTAATGTAACGGATGATTGCCCTGAAGTATTACAATCATATATTCGCTTTTGTATCATTTGAAAGAATGAAGCCGATGAATAAAATTACAAAGCGCACCGAAATAACAAAATAAATAAATAAATAATCACTGGAAAACAGAACCTGATGCAAAAAAAAGAAACTTCTGAATTTAGTTGCCCAAGTATATTTAAATTTATTTTATTTCTGCATTCATTTTATTGTTATGATTTTTAATTGTTATTTAGCTATATGAAATAAACAATAATTAATAAACACCGAATTCTGAATTAAATTCTTCGGCAATTTTTTTTCTACCAAATATAAATACCACAAAATGACCCAATATTTTTATTCGCCTATTTTCCCACTCGCAAATCCTATTTACTCGCCCTACTACAACAAAAATTTAGGTTAAGAACGGCGATAAAAGGTTTTTATTCCTTCCGAATATATTTTCTTTCTACCGACAAAAATAGATCTTTTTTTTCTATAGGCATCCCCTCAACGCCCTTTAAATAGTACCCTAAAACACGGTGTCACTAAACAAAGTTGACGAAGGCTCAAAATGCGTGTAATAATGCATCACTGCCGTGCGACACGTGTTGATGTTGGTCGTGAGATGTCTGTACGTGGTTATAATCATTTGTGGTACGGATTATGAAATGCTTTTGCTATGATAAATGTCGCATACAGCCATTTTAGTAGTTGATAATCATCTTGTTAAGATTTTTGGAAAAAATAATAAAATTTAGTTATTTTTTAATACTTTCTTAAGGGAATTGTTAAATTTTGAAAAGGTTTCTTAAAGTATTTTTTAAATAAAAATGCATATTTTTGATAAAGGTGCAACTTAATATCATGGAAAAAAAACAAAGTAGCAAAAAAATGTGTCCTCATGGGGTTTTTTAAATGGAATAATGTTATAAGCAAATATTTAATACGTTTTAGAAAATCATAATTGCTTTATCGTATATCTTTACAGCAATATATGAAAATTCGGTATTTTAATCGAATGTCTAGATATTTTTAGGCAAATTATAAAATATAAGAATAATTTGTATATTGAAGTTCCTCAACTATTGCTTTCAATACCCAACTATTCTACAGAATAACAAAGGATTGTGATAAGGTTACTATTTAAAAGATGCATACTCTTTAAAAAGCATGTAAAATATTTATGTAGGAAAAAATGGAATTGAAATTCATGCATTCAAAAGGAAGTGGAGAAACAAAAGAATAAAAAATGAACTTATATGTTGCATAAAGAAAAGAACTAAATTTGAAATTACATTTAGTTTTATTTGCTATAAAAAGAATTACCAATATATTTTTTATTCCGCGATTTAGCATACATCCGTTTAGCTTTTGGCTTAGTCGGGGTTCATTTATCTTATCTTGTAATGTACCACTGTATAGAAAATCTAAGAGGGGTATAAAAAATATCAATCACTTCATACTTAGCCGAGAAATGCCCGGGTATTCTATATAATGCAAATTTTTATTTTAATTATGACATATTTTATATAAATCAGAAATTATCAACGTTATTGCCTCTATATTAAAATTATATGGGTACACTAAAATGTTTAATATGCATTCACCATTTTTAGTAATCCATAAATAATTCCTTTTAATATATTGAATAATTTAACTTTTTTCCCAAAGAGGATACATAAAAGAATAAAATTTTTCATTAATACCTTATACGGTAATTCTTAATCTATGTAGTTAAAACTTTTGATTTCCATTCGCTAATATTCCTCACATATTGAAATGAATGCATAATATATGACTATTAATAAAAAAATAAGGAAATAACCTTGCTTAGTGTTATTCCGATGAATTGTGAAATGATCTACAACAATATTATGAATTCCGAATTTAGAGCAATATTGATAAACAAATACAGTTCAATTTTTTAAGTATTTATTTTTTTAATGCAGAAAGTGATCTGGAAACCGCTCTGAAGAGCAGCAATTCTGATTACAAACTAAAATGAAGCGATACTTCAATTACATTTTATTTTCTCGGAAAAATAATTTTAAAATATTTTGAGATCTCACAGAACCATCTTTTCAATCAAAATTCTAAATTTTGGAGTCTTTCCCAACAATTTTTGTTAGAAAAATAATAATTAAATTATTTACATATCGATTGTAGATAAAAATGATATAAAATGAAAAAAAAAGAATGCAAATTTCATATTGAAAAAATTATTGATTCTAATATTAAAAAGTCCGATGCTAGATTTAATCAAATAACAGAGGAAATAATTAGCAAACGATTAACTACAGAAAAGAAATCGGAAGTGATAAAGTTATGAGTAATCATTGCATTTAAATTTTCGCCGCCCATTTGAGATAAAATTCATCCTATTAATCGAACTGTTTAAAAAAAAAGATTCAGAGTTTTGATTGAGTTTTGCTAATTATTTATTAATAGGTCTAGGCACAGGTATTCCGGTTTGTTAACTTTAGATTCCTTTAAAGAAGCGCAGTGACTGCAAATGATTTACGGCATCACTGAAATAATATTTGACTCCATTTGAAAGAATCAGGAATGTGTTGTAGAAAGAGCAGAAACCGAAGAAGTTCGTTGATCGGTTGACCTTCTGAAGATACATTATATATACAAGGAGTATTCAAATGAAAAGGTACGAAACGATACTGTGGGTATAAATGAAGACTTTATTCAAAGTATACACCATAGGCCTGAACACAATGATTCCATTGATGAACGAGCCGAAGGATCACTTGTTCTCAGAATTCCTGTGGTCGTGACGAGACCCAGTCCTTCACAGCGTCCTTGCGTTCGCCGTCCAGGTTGAATCGCTTCCCTTTCAGATGTTTTTTCAGGGAACCAAACACATAAAAATCGCAGGTCGACATGTCCAGGCTGCGGATGGTCGAGCTATTTCCTCTTGAACTTGGTCAGTTCCACGTCTGTGACCCTGGAGACGTGTGGACGAGCGTTATCATGGAGCAGAACCACACCCTCCTTGAGTAGTCTTTTGTTCTTGATGGACTTGATAAGTCTTCGGAATGTCTCACAGTACACATCGGAGTTAAAAACATCTGCTTGTACAAGTAATATACTTGGTCTTCCGAAAGTTTTATTTGTCGGTTTAAAAATATTTGATGTGGTAAAAAAATATTTAAATCTTGATGTAATTTATGTACTGAAGTTGAAAAAAATTGTGTAAACTAAACACATTTTAATTTTAAAACTTTGGATGTACTGGTGCTGGTATGAATTGTCGAAGAATGTTTATATTATTTTTATCACCTGAAGCGGATTTTCGGCCAAACTGGTTGTAACGTTTGGTTTCCTTACAAGCGAAACACAAAAAGGAGAATATCTTCTAGAAATCGCCCTTGGAAGGAAACCTATACTCATATACTGGAGTTAAATCCTCTGAATTTAGATGCTTTTGTATCTTTTTAATTGCTTTGACGAACATAGAAGCTGTCTGTTTCTCCATTATTTTAGCTATTTATTTTCAGCATATTACTTAGCCGAAACAATATTTAATATGCAGATATGCATGCGATTTATATTCCGCCTCATTTATCTTCAAAACTTAAGAGCAGATGAATTTGTATTTTCTAAAACGAGAAGAAATTGAACTCGAAGCTTCTCTAATTTTACATTAAATCTCGAAATTATTATTTGGGGGGGGGATTAAGTGGCATTACAACCATTTCGTCCATTTAAACGCAGAAAACTATCTGAAATGTGTTACATTATGGTAATACAACATTCAGAAAACAACAACTTGTTTTTATTTGCACAAAAAAAATAATAATTTGAATAATTCAGTATATTGCAAGACTTTTTGTAGAACTACTTAATTAGAGAATAGAATTTTTTTTAAAAAAAATTTCTGTTAGTAAGATTAAAAAAAGACTCAAAGCTAGATTATCTAAGTTCATAACGAATAACTAACTAATACATTCAGAATAAAGGTTACTTCATAATAAATCCACGCACTTGATGTTATTTTCACGTTATAAATATATAATTATTCACAGGAAGTAAATTGACTGTTTATTTCCTATGACGCGGAAATTGCACCCTTTCTTCTGCAAGAAACATAATCGATTCAATTTAAATTATGTTTGACTACTACACATTTTACTAGTACTCGAATTGTAGAATTGTTTTCCCATCATTTTAAGTACCATTTCCATAGCTTTAAATAGTATTTCCCATCATTTCTTTTCATAATAATTCATCACCTTTTTTTTTAAATAATTGAATTGGTTTTATATATTTTTTGTGAGAGAGAATAGTTTGATTTACAAGTATAACGCATGATTCAGTAACAAGAGTAGAAATATAAAACAAAACTAACGGCATGCGTGCTTATATTTTCTATTCAAAATCAGATACAAATCGAATTCATTTAAATATCACTTTAAAAAAAACGTATTGTAATATATGTAAGAATATTCCTAGAAAAATGGCCTTATAAGATTAATGTATGTTTACATTATTTTAAAAAAACTTAAATATTTATAAAATACACAACACAATTCATTAATTTTTGTTTTGTTTTTTGTATATCAATCCACAAAATTCAATTTATATACAAAGATTGAGATTTTTTTAATTTATTTTTTTGCCTTACATCCCTTCTCGCATCAACTTTTAAAGAAATCTTGCACCATATATTAGCAATATTTTTATCAGCAATGCATATTCTATACCAAAAAAAATAAATAAATAAATAAATAAACATTCTGAAAAAACAAAACAAATAAAATTAATTTCATTTAGGAGAAAAATTATTTTATTATCTTATTGCTTGAGGTTTATTTGCTAAATCTATTAAGAAAAAATAAAGGTAATGTTTCCATAATATGAATTTTCCTATCAGAAGTTTTTTAAACGAAACCGATGTTTTTATTATTTATTTCTAATGTTCATCAATATTATTTGAATGTACTTCATTTTTTTATGACGACTCAAATTATTAAGTTAACTAGCTAGAAAAATAAGATCACTTCGAGTAATTTTATCTCCGTGTCTCAATTGCATCATTTTTTTTATTTTGGTTTATAACACTCGTAAAGTTATAAAATATTTATTATTTTTTTTTTCTTAGCTTAAACAAATGTACTCAGTAATATTGATTTTCAATAATACATTGCCAAATTTTGCTTTCTGGCAAACCCTGGAGGTTTTCAAATATTTTATTTATGTAGAAAAAACCTGTTTACAAAGTATTGATTTATGAACATGGAAGCTATTATGATAAGAATTTGTTAGAATACTGACTTTAAATTTTATGAAAAAAAGTATCTTAATGCAATCAAAGATTTGATCTAGTTTTTCATAATTTGTGCAGTGAGCATTGTTTTTTTTAAATATTTGAAATTTATAAACCTGTATTAATTTCCTTTTTCTTTCCTGTGGTCGTATTTATTTTATCATAATGAGTATGCTATTACAATTTTTTTTTACAATCGAGATATATTTAAGAATATTTCAAAAATAAAACACATTTTCTGCATTTAACATATAAAAAATCCTGTTATATATTCTAGTAATTTTTAAATATATTTCATATGACAGGAAAATCATTTGGAATATTAAATACTAGCCGCCTTTGGCGACCAGCCGGTTCGCCAGTATTACCGCTCGCTACAATTTTCAATTAAATATTTTAAGTAACTGGTCTCTTAAAGGATTCTCAAATAAAACATTTTTAATCTTCAAATTTTGATAGTCATACCAAACTTATATTGTTTAGATCGTTTCGTTCAATTTACTATATATATTTTGCTAATTTGTTGCCATTTCCGGTAAAACTTCAACTTTAATTAAAAATGTAAATGACGAAATTGCAATTAATATTAAGATAGTTTTTAATAAAACCAAGTGTTTTATTTTATTTATCATCTTTATTGTTATTTATTAATTATTATTATTATTGAATATGAGTATTGCAAACAGAATCGCTCGGAATTTAAGTCTTATGTTAACTACAAAATATTTTACATAGTTTATGTAATATCTCAAACAATAATTCAACAAAAATTTCTGAGATTCAGTATAAAATTCAGTTTTTAGTTTTGCTTTCAAAAGGATTGAAATGAAATCAATAATAATATTTTGTTCCTGCTTATAAATATATTTCAAAAATTATGAAGTCTAAATTTAATGCAGTAAGGTATCATATTCTGAGAAATATTCTGGACCCACCAAATTTTAAATAAATGAATGAATGTTTCTATTTTCTACGATCAACTAAGACTTATTTATGAAGTTTTAAATGTTAAAAATTTAGAAAAACTCACCATTTTCATAATCTTAGGCCAATTAATCTTGAGAAACCTGCGCGCTTATTGGCGTATTTTCTTTGAAACGTTCGATGAAAAATCTAAAATTCTCCTTTTTTTATTGAATAGTGATATTCAAATCTTCATAAATCAGTCAGTTTAAGTGATTTGAAATTAACTCTTAAAAGTCAGTGATTTAGTTGATTGGAAATTAACTCTATGACCACCATAAAATCTGTGCTTTCTCTTGTGGTGTATGCATTCTCCTTAATATCCGATCGAATAAAACTTCACATACAAAAGTACTACATAGATTAAACACATCAAAAGTAAACATAACATATCAATAGTTGCCAAAAACAAAAGAGAGAAGAATGCAATTAATAAGCAGACGATATTTAGAAAAGTACAGATATTTAGACTGGAAAATGAAATTATCTGAAATTAAAAACACGCGCAGACGATATTTACAAAAGTAAAAATATTCAAACCTGAAAAGGAAAATATATGAGTTATTCTATCAATAAATGTCATAAGTTTGTTTATATCTTCATTATTTTATGAGTCATTAAATAATTTTTCATAAAATAATTTCATAAATAAATAAAATAAGATCATAAAATAATTTTTCTTGAATTTATTTTTTAGAAAAAATAATATTTCATATTTGTTTCATTTCCTACAAACACATGCCGAAAATTATATTTTTGCAGATTTCATTTCCAAAAAGATTTAATTTATTTTTAGTTTGAGCTTTAATCAATGTGATGGCAACACTTTGAAAAAAGCTATTTTTTTCTCAAGAATGCGAAACGTGCTTAATCCTCATTTTTATTTTTGACGAAAAAAATTATTGAAAAACATAGTTAAAATATTTATTTAAAAATTCATTAAAAATAGAAATTTAATTATAAGATTAAAACAGTAGTATCATTTAAAAGATAAATTTTTTATCTTTAACTTCATGTAAAAATCTTTTTTGTGCGGTAATATTTTCGGCAGTTATAGCAGAAACACGTCAAAATTTCGCTTAATTTTTAAATAAATAAAATTCTAATTAAAAATTCGAAAAATAACCCCCAGGTGCACATTCCCGGTCTCCAAGGTATACACGTGCCAAATTTGGTAGCTGTAGGTTGAATGGTCTGGTCTGTAGAGCGCCAACACACACACACACACACATTGAGCTTTATTATAAGTATAGATTTGAACTTTTGAAAAAAGTTACTACATAATATGCCATATGAATCATGCATTGACGGCAGAATAAATCATATGTTAATTTTAGTTGAATTGGACAGATAATTTCATGTTAAATGTCGAATAATCCCACGTTACATGCCTGATTAGGCTTCAAGACTAACAAATATAATTATTATATTTTATATATATATATATTGGGTTGTTCGGAAAGTAATTTCGTTTTTTTTTGTGGAAATGAAAGACAGTTTTCGTATAATAAACAAATACTTTATTAAATTATATATTGGCCGTTCTGGTCCAACACCTTTTATGGTAGTAGCATAATTCTACGCTCATAAAATGTTTGGTCTTTGCTGCCAAAAAACTGATCGAGGTGGTTTTTGACCTCCTCATTTGTGGTGAAGGTTTTACCGTCTAAAAAATTTAGCGAACCAGTTCTGGCACTGGCGTACTGTCAACACACCTTCTCCATACACATCGGTCAATTTCTTTCTGGTTTGAACAGCATTTAAAATGCCAACATCGAAAAGCAGTATTTATTATCTTAACATTAGTTATTAAATTTGACAAAGCTGTTAAAGTAAACAAAAAAAAATCGTTACATTAAGGCCTGTTTATTATTGCAACAATTGTGTTAAGTAATAATAGATCCAGTCTGCTGATTGTTATGTTTGGCGAGAATATATTGCCCTGAACGAGCATTAAGCGTTTCGAAAGACAATCCTCATTTTAATCTCACGAGGTAAAATGCGTAATGCATTTCCTAATAGCATAAATTCAGAAGACCATCTATATAGAAGCCAAAAATGATTTGCGTGTCGTTTAACACAGTCTGATGCAAAAAACCTTAGATTTCCGTACGTATTTACAAAAAAACAGAAAAAAAAACTTTTTGGAAAACATCTTTGCATTCGAAGTCGCTTATTGCTAAGGTCACATAGAATGTGAAGCAAGGACATAAAAACGTTTTCCATATTTTATTTTTTCCCCTAAAAATGGAAATCTATTCGCCACGCAAGCAAAAAGTGAGAGATGCGTATCTGACTTTATAGCTGATAAAAAATATAATAGGCTAATGCACAATAATGAACAAGTCAGACTTTATTAAGAATTCTAGACTTAGACTCATAAAACAGCTTTCTCTTTCTACGAGTAGTTCTTGGAGTGGTTTTGATAGGAGAAAAAAATAAAAAAGAACAATGCAAAACTTTCGTAAAAAAACAGCAAAAACATAAAAAAGTACAATTTTGTTTTAATGGTTTTCCTTAGCATGGTCATAAATATACTGAAAAGACAGCTATTTGGGTTTTATCGTGTTGAAAGTTCAAGTTTTCTTGGTTCACTTTGAAATTTTAAGTTAAATGGTTTTAGATATGTAGTGCATTTTTAAAAAAAATCACATCATCATCATGTTTTTAAGAACATACATTAAGAACATAGCATTCCCATAATATTTATATTCATATTCTTAGAATATTTAGCAACAGAGCACATGTAAATAAAATTCTATGAGAATAAGTTTTAAAATGCATTCGTAAGAGTTTTCTATAAAAAATTCAACAAAATTTTCTATAAAAAGAAATGCGCAAGAAATATTTTTTTTAGTTTTCATTGTTTTTAGTAACATACATTATTGTATTTCACAATTACAAATATGACATGAAAAAAAAGAAGAAATCGTTTGCTTAAATATTGTTATCAATTTCTCGTTTTCAAATGTTGATAATGACAATGATTGTATAAAATTAAAATTTTGCACAAATAATCTCCGATTGATTAGATTAATTTGTCCAGTTCATATGACAACAGCGTCATCATTAAAAATTCTAACGATTACTGTGCAATCATTATTGTTCTAAAAATATTATTTGGAATTGTTTCCATTAAAATCCTCAAAGATATTATTCATGTTGCTACGAATGAGTTTGTTTGTCTCTTTTGCATTTTTATCTGAGATTTTATTTTATAACAACAATTCCTGCAAATAATTTCTTGTAACAGTAATGATATGAGGATAAAATAATAATTCCCTAAAATCAAATTTTTTTTTTCATAGAGATGGAAAATATATTCATTTATTATGAATCTAAACTATTTAAACCAATAGTATTACGCTATTGGATTAGTTATATGAATTTGTGAAAATTAACTTGCCTCAAACTTTAAAAATCCCATTGTGACACATTTAAGAGTTCAATCTGCAGAGGAAGTACGACTTACTCGGATTACTTGGAACGGAAGAGGAAGTTAATGGCGATAAGCAATGTGCAAGATGAATTCCTGATTATGCAATTTAGCTTTTTGATTAAAAAAATAGATCAAACAAGTGAATGACACTTTAACAGAAGAAATGATGCACAATAAATGCTAGATATAATCACTAACAATATATGCTCAGACATAAGCTATGTTTCAGGCTGGTCAAAATCAATTAAAACCAGGAAAATAATTCTAATTATGTATTGAAGATTTATGTCTAAACTATAATTTTAATTAATTTTATTTAATATTTTAAATTTTTATTTATACACCGGTTTTAATTTACATTAAAACTGTTTCTAGTTAAAACTGCCCAATTATATACGACACGAAAAATTATAACCGATAAAAATTGAAACATTTTTGAATTAAAACAAAAGATTTTTAAGAAAAAGGAACAAGACATTCTTGGAAAAAAATGTGCATTTTTATTGATATGAAAATTTATTACAAAACGCATATATATTAAATTGAAGTTAATTTTTACATATTAAGACATTTTTCTGCTTATTAGTAGCAAATTTGAAATTTTGAATTTAAAAGTAAAAACTATTCACTAACGATACAAATTTTCTTCTATTTTTCTTTTATTGCTAAAATGGATACATTTATATCAATTCAGGAAAACGTATTCGTAATGATGCATCACTTTCATGATATATACTTAATATATTAATAGTTAATTAAAAGAAAAATATCTTTTTGAGAACCATAGATTTTAGCATTGAGAACTTAAAATTCAAAATTGATTTTTAGTTCGAATACTCATTACTATTTTGCATGTATTTAGCTCAAATAGAGATTATTAGATTTTAGCAATAGTAATGTTCTATAGATATTACTATTACAAATATGATATTTCTTATTATATATTTCGCGAAATGTTTTTGTCCAAACTTTTACTAAATATATATTTTGAAAGGCACAATAAATCAATACGGAACTCTTCAAGAAGCCATAGAAACAGCTAAAACAGCTATCCTAAAAAGGATTTTTAATCATTTAAAATTAATAAACTACACACTATAAGTCTGCAATTATGTCTTTTAAATAGTCTCTGAATATGTGTAAGCGTCACCAAAACTACCAAAACGCTTAGAAGTTTAACTTAATGTTTAGAAATCATACTTAATATAAAGATATTAATCTTTCTGAGTTGAAAAATCTGAAATTGCTAAAACTTGCAAAAGAAAAGAAAGAGAATAAAACTAAAACTGACATTTAAGAGGAAAAGAAGGCCTGAATGTTTCTGAAATGACAACTTGACAAGTTATTATTTAAACTGCACGATGTCTTTGTTTTTAAATATAAAATCTGACAATATGATTCGACTATTTTAAATGTTAAAGTTAAATATTTGAAGATTATTGTAAATCCTCCATTTAGATTTTGAGAATTCTTTTATCATTAAGAAGTGTGTCTTTATTGCTAATTATCATAAAGCACAAATTATCGTATTTCAACTTTTGTTAGTATTTTGTTTTTGAAGATTATATTTCAACTGCTAAAAAAAATATGCAAGACGTTATAGTTTATTGTATTTGTAGAATAAGAAATTTGGGACGCCAAATACATAAAAAGAATCAATCCAACTTTCTTTTCTTTTGCAAAATTAAGCGGTTTTGCACTATTAAGGAGTACTAAATCTTGTTCTTTTTTTACGCAATATGTTTTTTTTCCTATTCATTTCCAAATTATTCAAGATAACTTTCAGAAGTTAATAAAGAATTGATGTTTACTCAGTTATGAGAATTAAAAAAAGTTAAGATAATTTTTTGTGAAAGAATTGTTTTTGATTAACTCAGAAAAGGGGAAAAAGAAAATCGTTAATAAAGATTCAACATTCATTATTTTCATGTTTTATTAATTATTTTACACATCCTCTAACATTTGAAAAAAGTAAAGTTTCCCAATTCGCGAAAAATTTAGAAATTTAATTAACACTGGTACGTACATTCGCGTGAATATGTTTTTTTATAAAATATAATAACATTTATTATATTCTGTAGTTTCTTATGTTCCTTTTACGAAAGATTACATTTATTTTACGTATAATTTTTCAGAAATTTATATGTCATACATTTTAATATCACTACTTTACAGTAAAACATTCAGCTGGAAAAGATATCAATTAGTCTCAAAGAAGAAAATAATATATTTTATAATTTTTATTTATTGATAACCAGATGTGTTTTTAATGAGAAATCCATATGTCTGTTTTTTATAAGAACCGTCTGGGAAAATAAACAATAAAATGGCATATGGTGCGAGTTTTTTTCTTACTTCTATAACTAAAATATTCATAATTCCTTTTAAATGATTTTTTTACACAAAAATTAATTTCTTATATTTTTACTGATAAGATCATTTTAATAGGAACCAATATATTCATTTTATTTTATTGAAATGAGAATTTCTTATTTTTTAATGGATATAGACATTTTTCTATTGAGAAATTTCTTTTATATACGTCAATTTCATGTCTACTCCACAATTTTAGAAAAGAGTTTTTTTTTTTTTTTCATAATTCAGTTACTAATTATAAATATTCAGCATTTCAATGTTTACATCTGTTTCGTTCCTTTTTAGAAAGTACTATCGTTTCAATACAAAAATACCAGATAAAAAAATGTTCAACTAATATTATTATAGTGAATGGAAAGTATAATAAAGTAAAGTTTATAATTATTCTTATCTAATAGCATAAGAGCAATTAAAATATAGAAGAAATTTTGAATGGTGTTCCATTACAAATGGATACTCTTTTTCCAACACCACCTCTTTTTTTTTTCTTAGTACATTGTATCTCAATGTCAACTTTTTAAACCAAAATGTTACCGTTACGTTAAATATGGAGCATAATGTCACACTTTTGTAATGCAGCAATAAGTGAATAATGTCTGGAGTATGGAATGAACTGTAATATATAAAGAATAACGAGGTAGAAGCTCTCAATTCTGAAAAGGTTTTACAACAAACTATTAATTACTGTAATTTTGAAAGATTACAATCCTTAAAATCTGAAATACGAAAAATGTTAAAAATTTTATATTGCGGAAAAATTTTGTTTATACAATAAAGGAAAAATGCTGTTAATCTATAAGTCCTCAATAAGACAACATTTTAACTAACCAACATAATAGAATATATTTAATCAAAATAAATTTGTTGATTATTATTTATCTATTAGTCAATCACAATAGCTGACTTAAAATTTAATAATATTAGTAGATGACATTACAACTTAAGAAAATATTTCAGCTAAATTTATTTAATTCTATTTACAATTCTTTTGACAGCAAGAGATGTTTCAAACTATGAGCAAGGATTTGGATAAATCTTATAACAAAAAATTAAATTATCGACAAAAATATAATTATAAAAATAAATCACTTGACTTTCAATATTTTTAATAATCGAAAATAAGAATTTTAACAAAAGAATATCAGGTATATATAAACATTTATCAGGTATATATTTATACAAATCTGTTTCTCATTGCTATAAAGAACTTATTATTATTTATTATTATTTTTAGAACCTGTTTTTCAAATTCCTTTACATTCATATTAGCAGATAATTTCTAAACTTAAAACTTGTATAATTTTTTACATTTGAGTTTGTTTGATCAATTTTATGTTGGCAACTATTTTAAAAGCTCAAATATCAACTCATTTTTCTGAGTGTATTATCGGTTTTACTTCGCAAAACTTGGCAAACTTTAAATTAAAGCAAAACAAAAATATAAGTGTCAACGTTTTTGAAGATGTTAATATAAATTCTAGACGTTATCCCCATATTTATATAATTTTAATGTAAATTATATAATTTTTTAATTTACAATATTATTGTAAATTAAACAACTATCCCAATATTTATTGTAAATTAAACAAGATTAAACAAACTACGATAAAATCAAAATGATGTGATTTTGCTTGTAACCTTTTTTTAGTATAAATGCAATATCACTAAAAAATGATTAAGAGATTTTTAAATCATTTTTTTTGTAAAAGACAAAAAAAAAACACCCTTTAACAATAAAAAGGATTTACAAGATTCGTTCCAAAAACACGTATTTATGTTCTACATTTGAGTAGGAAGAGACTAATTCGTCTACACCGTCCCTCGCATTCAGTGAAATCAACAACATAAAAAAAAGCCCTACTGAACAATTAGTTTCTTCCGTTTCTTCTTTTATCTCTACAGCAACGCGCCAGTGATCTAAACTGTGTCAAGTTGACTTCCAGTAACAAACCTTACCGAGGGGATACAGACAACCCACACTCAGTTGTGCGTGCCCACTCCCAGGCAGTGACGTCATCTACCTCGGACTTTAATGCCGAAAGCAGACTGACTGTTATTCTTAAGCAATCCCCAACGAAGACAACGCAACTGGGAATAATTAATGAACCTTGTCCAGCCTTCATGAATAAAAAGCTGAATTCGAACCGACGGCAGGCACTGCAACAAATAATTACGCATTCCTCGGCAGAACGTTCACCTCTTTCACTGTTTAGCTTACAGGCTAATCGGAATGGAAGCGTTTGCACACATTTAAAAGAAGTGTTCCTTACTTTGAAATGCGCCGGTGTGGTCTGAAACCTGTTGTATAAGGTGGGGTTTGGGTTGAACTATCTTTTATACTGCACGTGCTTTTGTAAAGAATATGTTCCCGATTCCAATTGAGATACTGTTTCGCTTCAGAGAATTTTTACTGCGATAAAAAAAAATGTTAATTTGTTTGATTATATTTTATTCGTATTATAATGACACGAAATTCGCACACCAAATGAGAAATAACTGTCATTCGGCTAGAATTGTTTTCAATATGATTTACTTAATTTTTCAATTAGAAACAATCTAATTCGAAAGTGTAAGTTGCATATGTGTTTTTCCGAGAATCTTAAAATATATAATCAGTATGAAAGTTTTTAATAATTCTCAGCAATCATATCATTTAACTAATTGTTTATCTTTTAGGATAAGATATAAAAATAAATGCAAGTAACTGGAAATCGGTAATATCCTGTTATTGTTTCTATGCATAAATTAAAACTATATTTTTATTTTTAAACATAACCGAAATTAAAATATCTCTTCTATGAAATGATATTGATACATACGAAATCATTAAATTGTTGTTTTTTTTTACCACAGTAAGTATTATATCACATCGCAACACATATCTTTTAACTATTCTTCTATAAATCAAATGGGTGTTGAAAAACATACTAGAAATGAAACATGGTTAGATGATGAAATGTTATCAAAACGTTTCAATATAGCATCAGTAAAGAGTTTTGGGTATTTGTGATAGTAGAGAAAATGTAATGTGAATTCTGTAATTTAATATACATTGAAAACTTCAACAGCTATTTTCTGAAAGTTGATCAGAAATTAAAAAAAAAAAATCTTTCTTTGTAGTTTAATAAAGGAACTGCTTAAAATATGCATTACAAAATTAGTGTTACTATGATTAAAGACATTAAGAAAAGAAACCATAAATTATTAAATATTATACTAAAATGGATATATTATAGGAATCTTATTTCCTTTTCGTGTGACTTTCTTCAGAACTTTTCGTGAAATAAAAAGAAAAACATTATGGGAAATTTATTACCATTAAAAGAAAAGCTTTCCAAGAATTTTAATCAATTATTTTGAAACAAAAGACATTAAAAAATGATAGTTTCTCTACGAACAATAGTCATACAATTTCTCGAGATAACTTTATGAAACTCGGTAACCCTTTTATATGAGTTAAAAATATCAAATGCATTAAAAAAATCAATATTTTCATTTTTAGTGGATGTAATATTTAATCCAATACGTATATGGAAAAAGTACTTTATCTAAAAGCCCCAAAACATATTTTTAGAATAAATTAAAATAAGTTACAGTTGATGGAAATGTTATCAAATCTTACTGCATGTAGAAGAATACGCAGTTTTATAACTCCATGTAAACAGAAAAAAATGTACATTTAAGACTAAGTTTTGTATTTTTATTTCATTCTCAAAATTCCTTCTAAGGTTTCTTTTTGTTTACAGAAAAGGCGGAAGTAATTACATTTATATAGAATTTAATAACATGATTTCTTAAATAATTTATGATTATTAAATATGTGAAATTTCTCGACAATTCTTTGCTAGCGTCACCACGATTATATTTCTCATACAGAGCAGTAAATAATATTTAATTTAATGGACGTTAATTAAAATGATTTTGAAATATTTCAATTTTTTAATTTAATACAATTTTCAAAAATTCTTTTTTTTAATCAATCATGGTCTTAATAGTATATTTCCTCCAGAAATACATTTATAAATGTTAGTGTGATGTTCACTGAGTTGATTAAAATCCTGTTCCTCTCTAACAAGAGTTTCAGTGTGCCGAAAAGTTTTCAGAACGAGGGTAGTGACAAATCATCCAAAAGGATTAAGTCGAGGAATTCAAAGCTTTGTTAGCAACTTGAAAGATGAGGTTAACCATGAGAAACAGGCTTAGAATTTAATGCCCTCTTAAACATGAATTTACTCTCAAATATTTGAGTGGATGAAGCTGGAACAGTATTACCCTGCCTGTAAATGTGGTATTGTGATGCCCAGAAGCATCCGATTTCATGATTTCAAAGAAAAATAATAAAAAATTAAAACCCGCTTTTGCAAATGTCAAGTTATCATACGAGAACGTCATTTTTTTAAAAATCATTTGTTATCAGTCTCACACGATTCATATTTTGCAATTACCAGCATTTAGATACCCCCCCCAAAAAAAAAATGCCTCAAAAAATGAAATGCCTTAGTTAAATGAAAAATTAATGCCTCAAAAGAGAGAAATCGGCAATTTTCTACCAATTCTGATGCTTCTAAAACCCAAACTAAAGCAACATCATGATCTCGCATAATAAAAATCCACCATAAATGAGTGACAAAAGTTTCCTTAAGATTGTTTTAAACTAACATTTTTAAAAAAAATCCGAAATAATAATTTTGACGATTTTTTTTGTATTTTATTATCAAAAAACGTTGAATTAAATCACTACTGTTGTTCTGATACCATATTGTCCCTTTTAATGAGCTTTTGTAGACTTTGCACTCCTAATTTGAACGATTATACAGTCGATATTATCTTAGCCCCGTACTAGAGCTCCGGAATGGTTCCAATTCACGCTATCACTTAGATGAGACTATACATTTATCATGTACAAAAATCTGAACAGACTTTTCACAAAAGTCCTGTCAAGTGATTTTATAAAATTGCAAAGTTTCCCTGGCTAATCACTGAACAATCTGCTATCTCGGTGGTATCCTTGAATAGCTTACTAATGTATTTTATTCCATTCTACCCATGCACCTTTACGTCAATAGGGGATTTCAGTTTTTATTGCTTATAGATCCGAATACTTATATCCTTATGATTATGAGGAAATCTGACATCATTACTCACATAATTTTGGAAACACCATGGTTAAATTCGAAAATATTTTACTTCGCAATCTTAATATTTGTAATAAAGAGAAAAATGCTTGAAACAGTTTGCTGTCAACAAGAGCTTTGTTTAAGTAGTAAAAATCGACTTTATGAAATTTTCGCATGTGATTCTGAGATCCACTTCTAGGTAAACTATGCTATTTTTAAAATAATTACTTTAAGTAAGTAAGTTTGTAATCTTTGGAAGAATTGGAGTAAGAATGAGTGATCTTTGAGTAAGAATGGAAGTTTAATTTTTATAAATCCTGAAATAAAAACCTTTGTTTAAGTGAACTTTAAATTACAACTTAAATATTCCTTTTACTTCTCGACTTCTACAATTGGTCGTAGAATGTAATAAACTATATGTACAAAGATTGAGTTTGAATTCATGAAATTAAAATTGGCAACAATGTATGTATTTTATATATATACTTTATATATATTTTATATATATATATATATATATATATATATATATATATATATATACACTTTAACACTCAGAAATGAGACTAGAGAATACACTTGAGTAGCACTATTAAAACTAGAATATAGAAACATGTTTGTAATATATAAAACGATTTAAAATTAAAGAATAATGAAATAAATTTAATATGAGATTGCACCATTTTCGTATTTTCAAAAGTAATTCATTGAAGTCATTCTTTTAAAGAAAAGACAGAGAAACAATTGTAACTCTACAGAAAATATTAATACTTTAAAATTACATTTAGAACTAACTCAACACTTAGCGTTGTAGAAAATTGGGCATATCTTGATAAAGGAAAATTGTGATTAATAAACACTGAATACTAACCCAATATTCCCAATTGTCAAATAATGCTAGATAATTTAATGGCTAGGCTAGGTATTATAATGTATTATTACATGACATAAATGGTTATAAGTTCAAAAACGTAAGCATATTTTTTTTTAAAAAAAAAAGACTTTTTCTTAAAAGAATGTGTTTTTAGATATAAATGCCTTTAAAATGTTGCATTCATTTTAATTCAAGAAATTTTACAAGATTTATAATGAAGACTACTGATATACTTTAAAATGCATTTCTATATCATTTTAAGTTTCGACTTCTTTCTTAAAGCTGATGGTCAATTTTAAATTATAAATATTTAAAATAAGAAAAATAATTCTAATCTATACATAAAAATATTTCCTGGAAACTAACTTACAAATGCCATTGCAGAATGTACAGCTTTGTTGCAAAAATAATTTTGTACATCAATAATATGGAAAAATAAAATGAACAAAATTGAAAATTATAATTAAACAATAATTTTAAATTTTATAAAGTTAGAAAATGCTTAGTTTTTCTTATATAATACATTTATTCTTAAAGAATTATTAAATCTAATATGAAGATATAGGGTGATCAAGAAATAACAGGAGGTGTTCAGAGCCCTGTAGCGTGTTATCTACTGACGAGATATAACACAATTTGGCCACCACACACATTAAAGTATGCGGTTTCTATTTATCAAAGAAAATAAATTAGTACAAAAAACGCTGATAGTGGAAATCCCATCGCTGCGATCAAACACTTTATTGTGTAATTAGCTTATTTCGTACTTTGTGACACGATACCGAGGAAGAGTTGTAGGAATTTAAGTCATTCTGCAAGAATTAGCCCGTAGATTGCTTTGTCACTACATGAACGTGCCTTGTTAGTCAAGCTGTTTTTATCAGCGGGATGAAAATGCCAGCGCTGCTCTTCGTGAACACCGGCGGTTAAAAAAGTTACTTAGAGGACCGATGACCATCACTAACTTACGAAGAATATTTGAAAGATTTGAAACAGCAGGAATTCATGGTGTGTGAGAATTCAAAGCCGAGGACGTAAAGATAACAAGCAGGGACAAGATGAAGTAGTTGCAACAGCCGTTATGGATCAGGCGATAGCTAATAAGCAGGATATCGGCAGTGCACATTCAATATCACGATAAACAGATATCCCGTTCTCAACAGTGCAGAAGATATTGCGTAAGATCCTGAAATTTTATCCGTGTAAGATAACACCCGTTAACTGATGACACTGAACTCAGTCTCAGCAATTTCTGGTTGTGAGGTGGTTCTGGTTCTCTTGAAAGGCGTTGTGAATCAAAGACATGTCCCTGACATTCCTGCTTTAAAAGATCAAATAACGTTACATGGCAGACGAATAAATGCCGATATGCTGCGAGCCAACGTTGAAAACTTCGTGAACCGCATGCAATTATTGGAACATCAAGTTGGTGGTCACTTTGAGTCAAATTCGTAAGTTGCTATAATAAACATTTTTCATTGGTATTTGATGTGTTGCTATTTACTGTTTCCATTGGCAATTATGTATTCTTTTTCCACATATTATGCGCTTGCTACGCCAGGATTTCCCCTATCGGCGTTTTTGGTACAAATTTGTCTGTCTTGATAAATAGAAACTGCATACTTTAATAAGTATGGTAGTAAAATCTTGTATATAAAATTTCATAACTTTGAGTCAATAATTTGGAAAAGGAATTTAAGTTTAACGTCCTTATAAAAAGATACAATTCATTTAAAAATAATAAATATTATAAAATTAAATGTTGAATATATCGAATACATTTCTATGCGTAACTCAATAAATTTAGTAGATAACAATATGAAAAAAAAACCCATTGTTTTCTAGTTCGATAACGTGTAGGTTATTTAATCTGTAAACTAATCTGTGTATCTCATAAAAACGCCCGCAGTTAGAAGCGTAAATGCTGCACTTAAACATTTCAGCACTTCATTCCCATTTTTAAAAATGAAATGGGGCTTTTAAAAAAAATGAAAGACAATAAAGCTTTTCACATTCAATTTGGCGATTTTCATAAGAAAGTAATAAAATCTACGGAATATGCAATCTGCTTTTGACAATTTCACAGAATTGAAAATCCATTAAATGAAAAACAAAGACAGATGATTTCGTTTGCTTTCACCATCTCAGAAAAAAGTGTTTCCCTATCATTTCAGCGATATTTTATTATGTAAAAGATAAGGTATTGCAATAAACGAAACCGCTTCAAACAGACATTTCGAATTCTTAATGTATTTTTATTTCAACTAATTAAATGAATATTCTTAAAACAATGGGTTTATAATCGTAAGTTTCTATCTATCTTCAAATGCATTTAATTATGTTCGAAACTTTTTCCAATCTTTTGATTTATCGATTCTTTTTGTTTCTGAAGATTCATCGTTTTTGGGTATATACAAATAATTAGATTGTAAGTTTGAGCATAAATTCATTAAATTATCTTATTCTTAAACGAATTATCCTATTCTTTTTGAATTATAAGAATGCAAATTACTTATAATTGCTAAGTACTCATTTTTTCTTTTAAGCTATTGATTAAATGATAGAGCTCACTCGAAATCTTATTGAAAGTTGAAAGCAATATTATTCAATGAAGTTTAATAAATAAATACTTCTTTTCATTAAATATTGTAATCTGCATCATTAAGATGCTATTAAACACTAGGTTTACCAAGGGGTCAAAAAACTTTTCTTTATTTTCTTTCCTAAATTTTCAGAAAATTATTGTATTATTTTATGAGAATATTTAAATTAATTGTTACTTACATTTATAAGACATAATCACAAATCTTATTATTTTTTCATTTTTTAGTTTTGGAGGAATGTATGTAGTATACCTACTTTTACCGAAGGGATAATTTTGAACATTCGAATAAATATTGTTGAGAATACATACAATATTTATTCCTACATATTAAATCGTTACATATTAAAGTCGTTACTAAAGTCGTTACATATTAAAATATGTAACGACTTGATAGGGATGCATATAGATATAGATATAAATATAGAAATAAGTAGGTGTTAGCAAAATATGTGTATATAAGGAGCAAGAAGACGAAGTCGAAAGTCAGTAAAATAAAAGCTATTATAGGTTGTTAGCAAGAAGTGAGTCGATGTTTTGTTAGAAAATGATGGTAGAAGAACAGATAAAGACTTAGATTAAAAATTAAACACCTTGTTTAGTAAATAAACACAGAGGGACTAAATTTTCATCAAACCAAGCCTCTACAAATATATTGAAAATATAAAATTTGTTTTCTACTTTAACTTCATAATAGACAGATACATTTATATTTTTTTCTAAATAAATACAGAAAGGAGTCAAAGTCACCTCTTTGGTAGAAATAGGTATGTGCCAATCCATGGTAAACCTAGTGTTAATTACTAAATAAATAAATTTTATTGCTTTTAATGCGTGGCAATTTCTTAATTTTAACTTTTGGTTGCTCATTATATATTTCTCATGGCATCATTTAGATTTTATCTTAAATTTTTTCGTTGTATTAAACATTTTGTTTTACTTTGATCATAACAGATAACTTAGTAAGATTTATACGGCACACATTCTCGCTTTTGTCCATGCATAAACTGCCCTTTATTCTCCTATTTGCAGCATTGTTCCAGAAATTAGGGAATGATAAAACTGAACCAATTTAAGAAGCATTGGATTTCATTTTTTTTTTCATAAAAGAGGAGCATCGAAAAAGCAAATGGCAAATCAAAGGAAGTATTCAATTACTCAAATAGGTGTGAACTCCCTTATTATGACTGAATAGTAGCAAATTTAGCTTAGATTAGTTTAGTTATATTAACATCCCATTTTTAAAACAGCACTAGTGATATTTTGGGACGGACTTCGTAATTTTGAACCATGGTCAGGTGACAAGGACGACATTTGAGCTGTAAATTCCTCGCCAAACTTCCGCACCACACCATAGGGAGGACAATTGACTCTGATCGATTTAATGAGCATCAAACCCACTTCTTCGGTGGAATCTCAAAGCTGAAGCCCTCCGTTTCCGAAACCGAGACCTTACCACCAGGCCACTGCGGCCCTCGAGTCGTAGCAAGTATGCATTTTAGAAGACTGCTATGCATTGATTTTTACGTAGAGAATGCGGTCACCCAAGATTACGAAAACACACCGATACAGAGTACATGTACAGAGCATGTACAGAGTCAAACTGTCCAATAGTGCTTCTGTGATCCTTTATCACTCATGCTCGAGATTTCTAGAAGCTTCGAATTTTGAGACGAGAGTTTTAATGTCAGTTTGAGAAGCGTTGTTGAAAACTCGGGGGTTTCGAGTGTCTTTCTAGGGCATAATCGAACAACTTTCTTTGACTTTTCGCTTGCTTATTTGATTTCTTATTTAAAAACTAAACACATCATATACTCTATTTTCTATTATTTATTTCTAATTTGAATTCCCCCTAATTTTTGAATGCAGTGTTTTTGCCATTTTTTTTATTATTCTGAAGAGGATATATAAATATCTATTAATGTTGACCTGTTCGTTTTACTTAACCTTTTAGCTTTAGCGTAAATATCAAACATCATTAAAAATCAGGTTTTCAAATAAACTCAACTTTCAATATAAAGACGAAAATAACAGTCAGAATCGACTTGAAATAACTTACATATTTAATATCTAGTAGCATTTCCACAGAAATATCAATCGGCAATAATAAATAATAATTGAAATAATAATAATGGAGTTTTTAGTGTTGTTTTATTGTAGTCTATTTCTAAACTTCAGGCAAATTGAGTAATAAACTACTGCTGAACAAAATTTAGAAAAAAATAGCGTTACGTATGTTTAAGAAACTGTTGGAAGATTCTAGTTTTAGTACCACTTTGCTGAACTCTTTTCTCATTGAAGTAAACTTTTAATTCGATGCTCTGAATTAAAGTAAATTTATTTACCATTAATAGTGTTTTACATAAAGCATATTCCTTACAAGGAATTGCCTCTTAACGTAATACCGATTGTAGAAATCTCTTGTGGCTTCAAAATTAAGTCGATAGAGAGATATTAAAATACAGACGAAAATTACTAAAAGTAAAGAATTTGCAAAAAGATCATATGATTATAAGTTTAACAGCAAAAGTAATTTATATCATTTCATGATAAATTAAAATTAAACACAGCTGCATATTACAGTATTAGTATAGTATACTTTAATATAGACTGGTATATTACAGTATATTATATTAATATAGAAACTGGCGGCTGTATAACCTAATTGAACAATGACTAGAAGAAGGATAAAATTTCGAAAAATTAATAATTATGATTCAATTTTTCTAATTTTTATAAAAATAATAATAAAACGATATACTAATGATCTAATGAATCTTTTTTCTAAAATTGAGTTTCAAACAGTTTTTAAAATTTGATTTTATGAACATAAAAATGAAATAAGAATTTCAGACAGATATACTATTGAATTAATATGTAGTAGTAGAAAAAATTAATTTCAAACTGTAAACTTTTAAATATTATATAATAATTTCATAAAATTACTGAATTGATTATGAGGCATTATCGATCACCAAATGACCAAAATGTGAAGAAAAAAAGATGGAGATTAGTCAAGGACAAATAAGATATCCTTGATGCTTTATTTATTCAAAAAACAGTGTTTTAATTTTATGTAAAAATTGATTTAAATTCTGAACCCATTTAAATTATGAATGATTTATATTAAAAACAAATCCCAGAATTAATTTAAGACATTCTTACATAGTAAGCAGAGCAATCATTGTTACTCGAGATTTATTTAATAATAAAATATTTCCAGAGATAAACTCTTTAATTAAATCAAACTAATTAAAAAATAGACGATAATAGTTCTGAAATAAATTCGACATCTAGCGAAACTTATACAATGTAAGCATCGTACCATGAAAAATATATTAAAGAAAAAATATACAATAACGAACATTTTCTCCCCTTAGCTCTAGTATTGCCCCCGGAAAGCTTCATAAGTCAATTGATTACGCAATATTGAATTTTTAACGTTTCGATGAGCTCGGGTCACATATTAAGCGCTAGCTACAAAATAAACTGCAAAGTGATGCGTAAAGTAATAAAGTTTTGATTTACTGAGGCTCGATCGTTTGTATTGAACATATTTTCGCCCAGCGATAAATATTGAAAACAATTGCTTTCTGCCGAAATTCGGAATTTATACCCGATTTGAGTAGAAATTTTATGAGATTTCACTGGCATAACATCATTATTATTTTTCTGAGACAAGCTTATTTTGAAGTTAACTGTAGATAAGCAATTCTGGATAATTAAATACGAGTATTTAGATATTAATTTTAAATCGTTTTGAACTACGGAATAAATTGACGGGAATTGATGCACAGAACTGAAAGGTCTAAATACTTTCTTTAGTTCTTTTTCTAATATATATTTACTTCTTACATACGAATTATTAAAAAAAAAACCATTGCAATCGTAAAAAACTCAAGATTTTCATGAACCTCTCCAAGTTTTAAAATTTTATTCGATCCAAAAAAAATCATTCTGACAGTTGTGAACATGTTAACTAAAAGAAGGGAGAAAGCTAAATGAATGAAACTTGGCATATTTTTTAAAAATAATCAGAATGCTAGAAATGTGAATATTTTCATGAAATCCTGCAAAGAAGCTATTAATAATCGGTCGTGTTAATTCGTGCAAATGAAATAGCATAGGTATAGGAAATGTCATGTATAGGCCGGCCACCAAAATTGAAAATTTGAAGCCAATTTTTGGTCAAATCGTTCAGGAAGAAAATAATCATGAAGCTGAAATGAGTTCGTTTTATGATAAAAGAAAAAAAATCAAGGAGAAAACACTGTAGCAGTTTTAAAATTTTATAACTATATCGCTTCTCTTTCTAGAAATGTATAGTTTTTCAGAAAATTTCATTATGTCATTCAAAGAAAGAGAGAGAGAGAGAGATGAATCAATTATTAATCTAACTCAAAGAAATTCTCTCTGCAAGCTGGAAGGCAAAGGTAGTTTCCATTACATCTAAAGTGACTATCTGGCAGCATAAATTGTTGATGTTATAAGCAGTCAAAATTAGGGCTTGAAAACAACTTTTCAGCCCCTAACTTCTAAGATATTGCAGTTATCGAAAATTTTTAAAAAGAAAGGTCTTTTGTCTTAATGAAGCGCTAATTTGGCTAATTGCATTCATTTTTATATCTTCAATATTAAGAAAGTTACAGCGAAAGGAAAATCCACCCTTACCATTTTCACCCCCTTTGAGCTAAATGGGCCATTTACGAACTCGTTCAAGACCTTTTCATTTCTAACAACACATTCCATACCAATTAAAACCCAAACAAAATTATTATAGTTATCCTCTCCGCAAGATAACATGGGCAAAGCGTTATACGAATATATACGCAATAGGCAGTCATCCTGTTGGAATCTACCTAAAATTCAGAGTTCCTAAGGTATTTATCGTTCGTCTCTGGAAAAGGTAGAAATAACAATAATATTCAATTTAAAAAAAGCGCTCATCAACTTTTTGAAGATGAGGGAATGAATGATTTTGAATATATATTATGTGATAAACCAAACCCAGCAAAACAAGCCGACAGGGAACAGAAACCTTTACCTAAATCATCACACACATTTTAGTATGGCATAAAGCAGATACATGGAGTGGATATTTCTATCAATAATATCCACTATATACTATTGAAAATGATTTCAGCATATACCATATGTTTTCTTAGACGGTTTTTAAAGGAGATTTCATTTCAGAATTTCAATTTCATTTGAATTCCACTTGTCACGCCATTTTTTTTTTAATTTGAATAATTTTCAAGGGGGAAAAATGCTACCAAAATTCTTTATGAAAAATGTTAACAAATAATTTTATGAAAATATGAAAAATTATACTATCAAATCTGATTTTCTATTTAGCTACGAATAAGAAATACAAAGATTTTTTTAAAAAAAAAGAAAAAATTCTAAAATATTAATCGATGCAAGTAATAACAATATAATTGTATTTATTATTAAAATTACATTGTTATTACTTTATTATTACATTATTGTTTTAATTTTACTCATTATGAGTTAACTTTAAAACATTGATATTTAATTGAAAATCATTTGTTTCAGAATAAATAAATACAAAATATAATTCAAGCAAAAATTAATAAAAAACACAATTTTTAGGATATGTATTCCAAAATAAAATATTTGATATTTCCTTAAATACCATATGAACGCATAAGATTTTATTTCACCTACTTGCATTTTGCTTTTTAAGATTACAATTTCTTTAATTATTTTAATTAGCGGAATAAATTAAAATAAAATTTACTGATAAATTCATCAAATACAAAGCCTTCAAGAAGCAGCTTAGCTTTGTATGAATCAACTTATTTTTAAAATAACATACATCCTCAAAGTATGGAGAATTTCTTAGATTTTTTTTAGAAGCATATCCATTTCTTTCATTATTATTAAATTTCTTCAATACAATTTCAGCAATAATTTTTAGACCCATTTATCACGTAATTATTTAGTGAATCACCACTTAAAAATTCTTTCAATTTCTACATATTGATAAAAAAATTAATATTTATGCATAAAAATTGCAGTATATTCATTTCCTGTATCCAATATAAAAAGGGATGATAATTCATCAATTTATATCATATTGTTAAAAATCATAATACTCTGAAAAATAAGAGAAATATCTAACACTTTGGAGTGACCATGATTTAAATTTTTACCTTCTTTATAATAAGAAATTTCTTTTATTTATTGTTTGATTTTGCATCTAACTCGTTTAAACATCATAAAATACTAAGAAGCTGTGGGGGCATAATTAAAAATGAAGAAAATTCATTAAACCTTAATGAAGGCTAATAAAAATTTTACGTCTTCATAAAACATCACAGTGATAAAATATATAGAGTGTTTTTTTTTCAGTTCCGAATGCTGAATGCACAGTCTACATCAATTCATCATTCTTTATGTGCCTGTTTAATTCATATTTCGCTAATGAGAACAGCTGTGGGTACTCGAAGTTGAGAATGATTACCCTTTTTTAATTATACCCACGTAAGAAGTAATTTATGCTGAAAAAAATAATTTAATCTCGCAAATTTTTGAAACGGCATTACTAAATAACGGATCTCAGTTTTCATTTCTGTAAATATTGATCGTCATGTCATTAAATTACGTATATCTCCATCTTTGGATTAGATAAAGTTTTGTAATTTAATGATCAACCATGAAAGTAGGGTTATTATTCCATTTCTTTCAGGAGAGTTTATCTAAAATTAATATTTTAAAATTATATGAAAATTCTACAGGAAATAATATCATTCACTATTATAGCCACAAGAACAACAAGTTTATCACTCTCAACTAAAGCGACAGAATATCCTTGCTGCCACTAGCGCAAAGGTCCGCAGAAGTACTCTTAATTAATTCTCAATTAAGCGACATTCAGTCCTACTTTTCTTCTATACACAGTAAAAATATTGAAATTTTCAAAAAATTCTAAATAGAGATTTTGTTGAATCTCCACATTTCAGACCTTTCTGACTTAAAAAGACATTTTAAAATTCATGACTGTCTTACCATCTCTGAGAACGATAACTCAAAAATGCTTTGATTTGGATAGATGGTTGGTATTTTGAGATTTAATGGCGCAAGAGACAAATATGTCTTTACTGTGCCAAACAAATTTGGATAGATAAAATGTGGTGTATGGAGTAAACTCCACATTTTCAAATATCTATCCAATTTTTCAGGAAATCCATTCAGAGGAAGTCTCTCTGTTCATCTTTCGAATATAAGTTAATACAGTAATTACAAAAAGAAGCGAGTTATATTGATATAATTTGGTACACGGATTTAACATTTAAAGTGTAGATACGTTCGAAATTTAGAGCTAAATTCACCAAGACTAATCCATGGTCATTTGTCGGTCTGCATTTTCAAATACATGTGAATGCGATGGTTCAAAAATGTAACAACTCAAGTAAGCGAAATTTGGTTTAATTGCTAAAATAATTTTAGACTCTAAATGCTAAAAGAAGTTTAGCATTTAGAGTGTATATCTTATCAAATTTTGAATCTCATTCATCCCGGGATGAACCGTTAGCCGGTCTTTACATTCATAAGCATGCAAACGCAATAATTCAAAAACACTGTAATTTAAATTTATGAAATTTGCCTATTACAATCATATCTGTGTGTATAATTGTGGTTTCAATCGATTTGGAAAACATTCATTCAAAATAAATATTCAATTTTCTGGGATTTGTGCATTAATCACAATGCAGCAATTAATTCACCAAAAAGCCAATACCTAAGATTGCAAGTTTATAGGCTCTTCTTACCTATTGTTAAGCAATGGCAAAGATTAACAAGTACATTTATTAGAGAGTATGCGCGAAAGTTTCTGGGAGACCAATTGAATTAGTTCTGTTTGTATGTGAGCAATACAGCTGGAAAGTTATTTTGGTTAGACAGCTGAAATTTGATATGCTGTTTTTATATATGAATTGAGAATAAATATTAAATTTTGGACCAAATCCGTCAAAGGATTTATCGACTACTGGTCTTTACATCCTTATGTATCAATTCTAAATGGAATGAAATTTGATAAATTAAAACATAAAAAATATAGCAGCATTTACATTGTGCAGCTTTTGCACATTCTTAATATCACATATTCTATTCTGTAGATATTTCATGACTGTCATGGATTTTATCCTATAATTCACTTGACAAGCATTGTACAAAAACTGATAGAGATAGAGGCTCTATATCAAATTAATCTCTATGCTTATGCTGGCTGCAGAAAGCCTTTCACCGAAACAATTATTAGTTCAGTTCCTCTAGAAGCGCAACGATAAAGCAGTTTATCTCCATACTATATCAAAGCAAAATTACACTTTTCTCTCAAACAACAATTTTGTGTTCTATGGTTCTTTTGTCGAACAGAGTATACTATTTCTATTCTAACATGGAGTTTAGATAAGAATATAAAATAAATTTGGATTAGAACAATCATGTTTGTGAAAAACTAATATAGTTTCTTTAAGAATGTTTCTAGTCACATAATTTAAATGTAAGATCCATAAAATATTTTTAAACAATAAACGCTTCTTGCAGGGATCATTTTTGGTCCAAGTCAAGGTGATCACAAATGATCGGTACTGCCGAAATGTCTTTAAATATATAAAATTATGTACGAATACAAGAATACCTGAAGAAATAGACTATATGGCATCGTTCGTACCATCCATTTCTTAATTAGAACATCGATAATAATATCCATACAAATTTAATTTTGCAAACTTCCTAAAAAGTTATCGAGATTATTGCGTTTATCAAGCATTCGTCGGAAAAAATTTTCATATGAATAATGTTCAGCAAAAAATTTAGCCGGGCATTAAAATGATCTTCCTAAGTTCTAATGACTTGCAGAGTTTTGCTGGTTAATGATGGTATCTGTTGTCTATGCAGTATTCTGTCATCTCTTTGATTCATCCAAGTATGAAAAATCGTTCCTTCAACGTTATCGCCCAGTTTACGTCAGTTTTGATCCAGGACTCAGAATCGTTTTGGGAAATGCCTGCTGAATTTTTAATGAAACAAGGCTCGCTTTAGAATTAATATCCTTGATAATTTCTAATAAAACCGTCATGCTGAATCGTTTGGGCATCGTAACAGGTCAGGACATGAGGATTGCTTGGAAATACAATCTTCCCTATTTTAATCTTTGGAATCGATTAATAGCTACATCCTAAATCGGTAAAAAAAAAAAACCTACTGCAGCTATCTAATTTTTCTCATTTTTAATTTATAACAAATACTATCCTAAAGTTGCATTATTCTGCAATGTGTTAGCAGCATTTACATTGTGCAGCTTTTGCACATGCGCCGGTCAGTTTCAGTTTCGTCTAAATAGGAACAAGATGACAAATCGAGATGTAGATGTTTTTTTGTTTTTTTTGTTAGCAATATATACATATATAGAAATATTTTACAGTTCCAATTGAAACAGAAAACAATATTAGAGAAAATTAGGAAAAAAAGACGCTGCACCAAGGACTTCAGATAGTATCCTTCTCACAAAATGTGTGTCATGAAATAGAAAGTGCTGTGCAAGGGATTCTGAAGAAAGAATTGCGAAGAGGAAAACTATGAGAAATAAGATTTCTTTGTGGCATTTAACTTCATTTTAGTTTTTAAAAAAATATTGCAACTTTTGAGGTAAAATTTCCCTGAATAAAAATATAAATATATCCATAAAAATAAGAATTTCAAAAACCTCGATGACATACATTTCTAATGGTCTTTAAAAAGCTAAAAAGAAAGGTGATCGATTACAGTGATATATTGTAAAATAAAGGCAAAAAAGACATTGGACATTCGATCAGGAGTTTTACAGTTTTGACGCTTTTGGCTTCCATTATCGGAAGCTTTTAGATCAAATTTCAAAATATCAGCGTTCTCTATGACATCGAGTAAAAGAGTGTTTGATTTTCTTATCACGTTTTATGCAGAAAGATTTAAAGAAATGCAGAAAAAATATAACAAATAAGACAACAAGAAGCATATCGATTTGAAAATGCAATTTTTTTCATGTACATGTTTTTTCATTATTGAAAGAACAACAGCATTTGAAATCAATTATTAAAAGTATTTTAGTCTTCATTTCTATTTGTACAAATCAACAAAAAAGTGCTTGTTTAATATTTCTTGGAATGAATAATCTTTGCGTCCCTCCTACAGGCGAAGCAAATATTATTAAGCCGAAAGAATATATTAAAAACTATTTTTAAGATATAATTATTTATTTATTAAAAGGTATTATTATATAATTTAATTTTTTTATGCTTAGTTTTAATTTATAATTCATTATCATGCATATTTTATAATAATTTGTTAAATTTTTCTCTGATCATATACTGGATGGCACCAATGACCTAAAGTAAAATTTAATTAAGTTAAACAATTAACTGGACATTAAGTCCTGAAAATTTTAGCATAATTTAGATTCTCTGACAATAACACCTGTTTCAAACTAATATTTCTTTTAAAATTATTGTCAAAAAATATGTATTTAAAAATGTCTCCATGCCATTTTTCGTGTGTTCAGATTCTTGTGTATATTAAAAGGGACAAATTAAGCTTGTGGTAACATGAAAACCAGGTGTCGAGAATTAAACAATATTTTTCTGAATTTTAACAGGTTATCTTGAAAATGAGTGTCAATATTGCCTAGAATTTAAATTAAATCTCACGGATAATCTATTTTTTTAATAATCAGTAAATCCTAAAACAATTTGCAAAATGTTTTTTTCTTTAATATTTTCTACTGCTTCTTGAAAATAGTTGACTATTTCCCCTTTCTGAAGTTTCATTTATTTATTAACATATTTATTTGATTTAGTCATATATTTTCTACATTTATTTCTAACCAGTGTCTCGGATTACTGCCTTGAATTCTACACCGAATTGAATTCTAGGTAAAGTTTTATAGTATTCAGTTTAAATTGTATTCAATTTTTTCAGTAATTATCTAATGACGCATTGGATTTTTAATAAATTAGCACGCATGAGATATAATCGTTAAATAAAAATAATAATCTGAATTGAATTCGGTAATAACTATATCTAATGAATATGGAGAATATCTTAACTTAAAATTCGATGAAAATTATATATTTGTATAAAGAATATATGTTTAATCCATGTTGGAAAGATGAATTAACATTCTTTCACTAATTGGAAATCAAAACGTACTGTCAAAACAGAGGGATGTTTTAGCATTTTTCCGAGTCCATACGGATCAGATGACTTTCTGCTTGCATATAGGGGAAATTTGAGGAGGGACGGTTCTGACTCGAGTGTCATCCTCTTCATCTGACCCGAAATCAATATTGTATTATTCGTCCCAAGTAATATTTCGTATTACTAGGAGATGAAACGTAAATATAGTTATTTTAAACAAATATAACTTAATTCCATCAAACAACTACAATACTTTCACTAAGAAAAAGCAAACAACAAAGCAAAACAAAATAAAAATAAAAATTAATCGATTAATTGTGAATTAAATTTGGAATGTATTATAAAAAGTTATTTTTAAGAACATGTGATTGCCAAAAAGATTCAGCAGTTAATCACAATAAGTGGAATTAAATAAAATTCTATTAAATAAAATAAATTATTTGTCATTTAAATATAAATTATGCTGAACTATAAATTGAAATAAAAACATCAATATAATTATTTCAAAACTCTATCGAAATTTTATATCATTATGAAGATATCTCTCAAAATACATACTACTGAGAGGCATACTGAAAAAATTAAAAGGAGCTGACAAACCAGGAAAATATAGATCGATAGCAAGGTTGCAATTCTTGAGAAAACGAATATATTTATGAAGATAGCACAGTTTTTTTTTGAAAGGCACCTTTCCTCGAGACAAAATATATATATTATCTAAACTGAATTTCTATGTGAAATTCAAACACTAGTGACAGCAAGACTCATTTTATATTCCGCCTTTCCGAATTCGTAATTTTCTAGATGGGTTCTTTAAGGCATGGAAGTCAATTTTCGAAAAGCCAGGGTCAAACAGAATAGTGTTTCGCTTTCTTTGCAATGCTCTACTCTCGCCACTTGACTTACAACATTTATTCGAAAAAAAAATCATTTTTTTTTTTAAAGTTGTAAAAACGTTTTATAGCTTTGGCTGTTTTTGCATTTTCGCACAGTTTAGAACCTAGATTTTTTTAAGGAAAACAATGCACGAGCATTTCTTTTGATTGTTTTGTTGCCTTAGAGAAGGAAACGAACTTTACGTGTAAATAGCTTTAAGCCGTAACTTAGAAACATTACACAGGATTTTATTGTTTTTGTAGACCACTAAACAGAAAAAGTTTCCGAAAACCTCCTTTAATGCGATGTTCTAAAACGTTTCCGTTGATGTCACTATGACTACTAAACTCTTCGTATAATAGTAAATACTTACAGAATTATTTTTTAAAAAACAAATGCAAATACTGTAAAAATAAATTAATTTAAATAACAGTATTTTTACAGATATATGATGCCATAAGGAATTGAATTGTAATTATATGTTATAATTTAAGTAATTTATTTCGAAATTAAATTTATATATACTAAAAATTCTAGTTATAAAATTTAACTTTCATTGAATGTACTTTGAATAACTAACAATATTCATATATTATGCAATAATATAACAATATTATAATATAATAACAGTAATATGCAATTAATATTATACACTATATTATTTAATAGCAATATTATGGAGATATGTAGAAAAGCTTCGATTTGTGTAACTATTTTGCATGCCATTTCTCATGAATTTTCGCTAAATGCTGCGAAATTTCTAATTGCTTTTTATCTTATTTTATAAACTCTTTTTTAAATGTCATTCTTTTAAGCTTGTTAGTATTGCTTAGATTATAAAAAGAATATTTAGCGAATATTTAAAAAACAGTATACTAAATGGGGAAATTAATAGAATATTAAGTGTTTTCTTAATTGCATTATAAGTTAATGAATTTTAAAACGATTGTAGATTATAATTTATTTAAAGCATTCATTTGACTCAAAACTTTTTAAAACGATTTTTTTGCTTATTTTTGGTTATTTATTAAAAATTTATATTTAATATTTTGAGCACCTTGCAGCCGCTGAATTCATGTGTAAAATTGTCTTTTCAATTATCTTAATATTTATAAAAAGTATATGTTCTAAGGAAAGTGCAACTGATAATAAACTAACACCAATATATGCAAATATTTTGGAACAAGCAATATACTGAAAAATTCAATTGATGATTTCTGACCTGTGAATTGAGAATCTAAATTGATGTTTGATGAAATCTTTTTAAAGTCTTGCATTTACTACCTTCTATAAACAAACTGCATTTTTAATTATATAATTTTTATGATCTTTGTGATGATAGTAGATCTTGTAATTCTATACTGAACACTATACGTAGGATAATTATTCTTTATTTAAATATATCTAATATATTACCAAAATTTAAATTCAATTTTTAAATGCAGAGTACAGGGAGTTTAGAGTAAATTGTTTATGTATAGTTATTTTATAATTGCCGTTTATCTGTGCTGGATTATTTAAAGATATGTTTGACTTTAACGGACGATGCAGAATTCGCTAATTATATTATATGTTTAATTTGCAGAGATATTTGAGTACATTTATACTTATTATAAAATGCAAATCTTTTCAATAGAACGAAGACATATTTTCTTTTCAGAAAATTTATCAACATCTATTTAGAGAGAAATTTGGATTTTGCAGTAACTTAAGAAAGTATTTCAATTCTATATTTCCTTACCACCAAACACTCTCTCTTTACAAATGAAGTACCATAAGAAATGCAGCAATTTAAAAAATTCAACAGCATCAATTTACTTGAAATGGAAATCGAAGATTTTATTTGTATGCATATAGATGTAAAAAAAATGACAAGGAAAAGCATTAAAAGTTTAAAAAGTATATTGGAACTTATTTTATCCGTTTACTTTACATTTATTTATCGGCGAATTCGGTATCGCTCAGCAGGCAAGTTGGCATGGTGGGGCATTTGGTCATAGGAAGTCTATTTAAGTTTCCGTAGTTTTCTTGAGTTATTAGATTTTCTAGCTTCGGAGTCAAAACATTTTTGTTAAAGCCTATATTGCCATAAATACAATATGGATAAAAACATTTTAGCTGTTTGTAATTTGGAAAATGTGTCAATAATACAAAACCAGCGTAGGTTTTCTCCGCAATATATTCTCTAATAAAGGTGTTATACCAGAGAACGCCTCGCTAGACATTAACATACAATAGTTACGAAATATTAGCCTTTAGCGTGTATTTATCATTTTTACTGAATCTATCGGGCCATCCTTAGCGAGTTATTTGTCGATTAAGCCGTGTCATGCATTAGAAAATCAAATTTGTGTTTTAGATGCGTCTTTTACCTATAGATTGAAATAAAAATGTGCTAAAACCGATAAAAATCCTTTACCAAATTTAATATATTTAACTCATTGCGTTATTGAATTTATCTCGATTATATGTTTCTGAAAGTAAAGACAGACAGTCAGTCAACTCCTAATAGGATTTGGTTGAAAATTTGTTAGGTATTTATAATATAGATAATACATGTATGTACCAAATTGTATCCATTTAGTCCTCTTCGTTTTGTAGTTATGTTAACTTATATTCGAACAGACGGACAGAAAGCCTTCCTCCGAACGAATTTTGCTCGAAATTGGACAGAAATCTACAAATTTTGTTTAAAGACCGTATACTAAATTTCATCTGTCTCTCTCATGGCGTTTTTGAGCTATCTTTGTCACAGACAGGCTGCCATTTTCCGGAAATCAGAACCAAAACGAAACCAATTTTCTAAACACTCAGGAACGTCAGAAACGTGGAGATTCGTCAAAATCTCGAATTCCAATTTGTTGACGATTGCTATATTTTATCTATAGTACAAATACGAGAAAGTAAAAATGAAAAGAGAAGTACTTTGATTTAAAAGCTCTTGGAAAAAATAATAAACTTCTTCATACGATTGACAAAAACATCATTATTTTATAATTCGAAATATACCAATCAAAAATAATTTTCATTAGATAGAAAATTTGGACAATATTTAAACCCGGAAGAATATTTCAAAAGCCAGCTTGAAATTGTTTTGAGAACATAAATATATTTAAATAAGTGCATAATAATAATTACACTTAAATTTTTAAAAAGTAAAATTCTTAATTTTAATATTTTTAAAATCCACTTCGAGTTCAAAAACAATGTCAATATTCTTAAATGTCGCTGCATTACGCAATAAATTTATTACATAGAGAAATGAAAAGGAATAATTCTGTTTCAGATTTGTAACTTCTATAAAATAAAAAATAAGCTCTTCGGAAAAACTGGCTTATAAAAATGGTAATTCTAGCGTTTTCTTTCAGTAAAAAACATATATTACATCTTTGCAACATTCAGACAGCCACTAAGACATCGCAAATCATTTGAGATTGCTGTCTTCAAAAGAGAGAAATCTGATCCAGCAATTTTAGAAGCACTTCGTTAGATTCAAACTAGGCTATTTCAGTTTATATCCATTGGGATACAAAGCCTCGTGCATGAATCCCTAAATTGAATGTCATTTCATTTCAAAAGATCACATTTGGGTCGTCGCGACGCTCAAATTGGAATACTTATTTCATGGAGAGATAACCTGGCTGGAACCGGAGATAATACAAGCAATTCCTTTCTATGTATTTTCAGTAAATTACATCGCCGGAACTTCAGTATATTATTGTTAGTGAATCTCATGTGAAGTTTTAGTACATTTCGACCACACTCATAATTTAGAATGGCAGAATAGTGTTATCTTTAAATAACAAAGACAGTGGATAGAATAAAAATAAAATACTTTATAAACTTTGTTTGATTTGATTGTACTCTATTTTAATACATGACGTAATTGAAACTAATAGCATATTTCGCATTCTATAAAATAGAAAATGATAAAAATTTTCCTTCATTTTAAATTTTATTTGAAATTTCAGGTGAGTTGTTTTTAAATAATCATTGTTTTTTTTAGAAAGCAAACAATGTTTATTACAGTACTCATAGATATTTATTCCTCCTTATCTAGTGCAAAATTTTAAAGATTTAAGAATTCATGGTCCAGCATATTAAATATCATTTGATCAAAGAATAATGATTTTTCATGCCTTAAGACATATTTCACGAAAAAGGTAGGTTAATTAAATTGGTCAATAGGTCAAAGTAATTTTCGAACACATAGTTAAACTACGTTTTCAAGTGCTATAATAATCAGTTCATAGGGATTGACTTCCTTCTGGAGAATAATTTAGGAGACTGGTCTACATTTGTGATAATTTTGGAATGGGAGAAAATCTGCTGTTAATAAGGTTGCACTCCTTATTCCATTATAAAGTGATTATTAATTCTATGTTTGTAATACTCGTAACATTTTCTTGTATTTTACTATTATCATAGGTATGCAATGAATTAACTCTTACAGTAAAACATTGTTAAATCTTGAAAAATTATCTTTTCCTAGAAGAAACGAAAGAATATCCTTTTCTTCGTATTAGTAAAAATTGAATGTAAGCATAAAGTAATGAAAATTTATGTGAAAGCTTCTTTGTAAACAAGTGATAAAGACTCTTTGAAATCATAATTCATTTTCCTTCCAAAAGCTGAAATATTCTGAAATTTTAGAAGTATTTTACAACAAAAAATTGGATGCACATACTATCGAATATAATTACTTTAATGTTTATAAAAACTAAAATCGTAAAATTTCCAAGAAATCATAAATTTAATTTTAAAGCATTAATATTTTATATTAAGGCAAATGTTTCAAGAATTGCAGATCTCATTTAAATTTTAAATTGAAAGACGATATGAATGCTTTTTACCTGTATTAGAAATACAAATAAATGAAACCATTAATTTAAAATAATGGCTTTGATTATCCTTTTTTTAATTAGGAATTTCAAATTTACGTAAATACTGAAAATAAAAAAAGGAAATTAAACAATTCCTTAACATTCAATTAATTCTTAGCCACGCAAAATGCTGAGTAAACGAAATTTTTGTTATTCAGATTCTTTGTATAATTGAATTATTTGCATTATTTACCAAAAGCTATTCCTGTCGTAAAGAATCCTTTATTTTTACATAAATAAAAGATTCTTTAAAATTCATGTTAAATAGACAAACAAATATATACTCCTACATGTCTCAAAATTGTTTGCTATTTGTTTTCTTATTAGAATAGAACGATTGCTTTCTCTCTTCTTTTCGTATACTTATAAATTATGATGGTTTTATTAGTTTTTCTTCGTGATTGATCGGGAAGAATTTTAAATTTTATATTCAAAATTCAATTTTTGGTGTAAAACTACTTACCAAATTTAAGTTATCTAGCTTGTTCTGTTTAGGAGTTTTGGTTCTCTTATGCACATGGGCAGGCATGAAAAGAGTTACCTATTAGTCAATAATTAATTACAGATATACATATTTAGTGTAAAAATATACGCATCTAGTTTAGTACACTTTTTTGAGTTAAACTGTTCACCTGAATAACTGAGCTTATACGGGAGGCAGCCAATTGTTTTGTCGAATTGAATCTAATATCTGATATAGATTTACAATTAATGTCATGAGACTATATGTAGAACTTCATTTACCATTATTGGATTTTATTTAATTTTTAATTTCCGGTTTCAAAACTTAGGACAGGCAGAAAAAAATACAAATTTCAGTTCAAAATTTGGAACAGCATACAATTTTGATTCCAAATTTGGATAATTAAATTATCATTCCCAAATTTGATATAGATGAACAATTTTGGTATTAAGATAAAATTTCAAAATCTGTGTTTATATAATTCTTTGCGTTTTTCAATTAATTTTTACAGAAAACAGACAAGTATAATTCCATAGATGTTTATTTTTTGCAATGAAAAAGGTTTAAATAGTTAAAATACATCTTATACAATCCCTCGAATTTTTTTTCATTATTCCCTCTTTACATGTGTGCAAGGAAGCATAAGTGACAATAGAATATGTAGTACATATGACACTGTCTATTATTGCTGACATACAGCTATGAGGCCAAGACTTTTTACAGCGACCGAGTAAAAGAAAAAAGAAAAAGAAAAGAAAACTCATTAGTAAGTTTCATTTAAAAGAATGTCAGTCAGCTTCTGAATCCTTCCGTACTAATAATAACTTGCAATTTTTTTGATGGAAGTTCTGCTTGACAAAATAGCTCCAGTCCCTTGTTAATGACGAACATATATACAGCCATTTCTTTTGAAAGCCATTTTGTTTTCACAATATACAATATTTCAACTGAGATATTTCTACTTTGCTTTTTTCACTGATAACTTTGCAACGTTTATTATTTTTTGTGTGAAAAATGTTAAGGAAGTGGAGAGAATTGAGCAGAATAAGTGTCTGCGCATATTTACTTAGATCTTCTACAAAGCAAATCGATTGACCTAATATTCTACAATTAGGTACACATATACTTTGTAAATAGAATATGCACCTACTGTTCGTTTCAGTATCCCGAGACTACCGCTTTTCGATAATTCTTCGTCATTCTTTCTCCTTCATATTCGTCACATTAAATACTTTTTCATTCAGATTTTTCTTTCAAGTATATGTGACTATCATTTCACTTCCGATCGTATTTTATTTTAACTGAAACTTGCTTGTTGATTGCTCAAGTGTCTAGTTGAAGCAGCAAAGAAAAAGATACAGGAGTGGCTTGTAGAATATTTTACACAATATCATTACATGTGATTGAGCTTATTTGCCGTTGTAAATCCCAAAACATCAAAATTGAATAACATAAAAAAAAGAAGTATTTTAACATAAAAGAATTATGATTATTGTGTAAAAAAAAAGATGAATTAACAAATTTTAAGGACATATATTTTTCATTTATTCATTTACATTTTAATGTGCAGTCACCTTACGGTAAATAAGAATTGCTTTTAAGTATTTCATTGTAAATTATTATCTTTTTCCAACGATATTACGAGTTACTCACAGTTTCTATGCCTCCTAAGTTCGCGTATAAAACAAATTCACGTTATTGTTTAATTTAAACATCTTCTCCTTCCAACCTTTTTCTTTTCCCCATTTTGACTATATCAACTCATTCTGACACATGCGCAAACGCTCGGAGGATTTTCGAATCCGAGAACAAACAATTTTAAAAAATGTTATATTTTGACGTGTATTTGAAATTTAAATTACAATTTTAGGCAATTAAAAATTAAACGGGAATATAATCAATTTGCAGAGATATCTTCCTAATATAGTATCAATTAAAAAAATATTTGTGTTCCATACTGTTATTTAAAAAAACTTTTCAATGATAACAAATCTATTGTGACCCACTTTTCCTCAAAGTTAAAAAATAGGTCTTTCTTTGTATGATTTGGAACAATATATTCTGATGTTTTATTGAAATTAAAACTTATTTCATTGTTTCATCAAATAGTACATATTTTTCATTTATTTTTAAATTATGTTTATCAAAGTTTGCATTCTTTTATTCATTAAATTCAAAAGTATGAGATAAAATAAAAGCATGCATTAGTAATTTACTTAATATTCTTGGCGAATAATTAGAACAAAGTATTCGCTAAGAGCTATGAAAATGGGAAAATATTAGGGATATTTATTCTATATGTTAGCATTTCTCTACACATTACTAGAAAACACATTATGAACAGGAAAAAATTTGATGTCTATATATTATCTATCTACATAATTTTACGAAAATATGATGATTAAATGTGTATAAGTGCCGCAATCTCTTCTGTGTGACAACAATCGTAATTTCTCCGATAAGGAAACTAATTACAAGTGTCAAACACTCAAAACTACAAAAAAAAATCATTAATAATAATTTTACGTTAAAAAAAAGACGCTAGCTGTGAGCTTCAAATGCTGATCTTGAAAAACCAAAAAACAGAAAGCAACAAAATACACCAAAATATTTGAATTCACTCCGCAAACCCGTTTACGAAATGAATTATGTAAAAGGAGAATTTTTCATAATGGAGACAGGCGAAGTGAATATTCTCTTCTTTCATGTTCTTGCTCGAATAGAAAAGATTTTTTTATACACGCCTTGTTACCCGAGACAGAATCGGTAATTGCAGGAGCTTACGGTGGAGCACATCGCCTTGATGCTTCAATTGGAAAGAACACGTTTGATGAGGGATAGTCAGAAAATAGCAATATTGGATGGAGAAAGCTTTTCATTTGCTTTTTTTTTCTGATGGTTGTCTTGATTGCTTATTTCGAGACGTATTTAGGTCTTGGGACGTGTATTTGGAATTACCTTTCATGAATATGGGATGGAACAGTTTCTTTTTTCTTTCTTCTCTTTATTTTGAAATTTGAACATTACAATCATTTTATACAATTGTTTAAAAATAGCATTAAATAAATATCCAGATTTTTTTATTTGTTAAAAAACGGTTTATATTATATATTTATATTGATAATGACCTTAGTTTTATTTTAAAGCGTGTCTAGCCAAATTCTAAGTACTATGATACAAGGCAACTGAATTATACATAGAAAGTAGATCATAATGAAAAGAAGCTATGCATATGATGAAAAGAAACTATACATAGAAAGTAGACTATGATGAAAAGAAAACTATATATGCAGAAAAAGTAGTGTATGATGAAAGGAAAGCTATACATGTAGAGAAAGTAGAGTATGATGAAAGTAAAACTACGACATATATAGAAAATAGAGTATGATGAAAGGAAAACTACGACATATATAGAAAGTAGATTATGATGAAAGGAAAACTACGACATATATAAAAAGTAGAGTATGATGAAAGGAAAACTACGACATATATAGAAAGTAG
>JAPMOR010026619.1:0-11219 GCA_026543865.1 Argiope aurantia | reverse complement strand
AAAGGAAAACTACGACATATATAGAAAGTAGAGTATGATGAAAGGAATTAATACATCTATAGAAAGCATGATAAAAGAGAAGTGTAGCATCTTCTAGTGGTTAAATTGACTTAAAGAATTTATGCAGAACTTGAGATAAAGTTTGACTTTGCTCACTATATACATGGATAGATGTTGCTTAACCTAGAAGACTTTCAGGGTAACCTAACACAAATATGTATTTATCTTAAAGGGAAAAAATAGAGAAAAAGAGTAACGTACCAAATGTAAGTTGCTTTGGCAACCTGTATTGATCTATTAGTGCCAACTCATCTACTGACAATCCTTCTCCTAACCCAGTGACTATATAAGAAACTGCTCCTAAATGGGGTCCCAAAATAAAGGAAAGATTTGTATTTGCCACCGTTGATGCAGTAAAGCGTTGGCAACGCTATTAAAAGAAACATTTGACAGCTAATAGTTTAAGGTTAGAAAAAACGGAGCGCTACACGATAGAACAACGTGTTTTCATTGCTGAACAATATTTCAAAAATAATGAAAGTCTGGTGGCAAGAATTCAAAAATTAGAAAATTGGCCTTCTAGATGGTGTGACGTAACACCATTTGATTACATTTTATAGGTTATTCGAAGTCAAAAGTCTATGCCAACAAGCCCGCAAGCATACATACATTGAAGGCAAAAATTCAAAGCTGCATCAACGAAATTCAGGCACATTTATGCAAAATGGTCACGGAAAATTTCGACGAAACACTAATGGAGAGTTCTATCGTGTAAAGGTCCATTTTTACAAACCCTAAATTATCAGCTGTCAAATAGTTTCTTTTAAAGTGTTGCCAACACTTTACTGCACGAACGGTGGCAAATTTAAATCTTGTATCAATTTTGGGCCAGCCTTTATTAGCAACATATTTATATAATTTACTGGCAATCAGAATAGTGACCCAGTCATGATTTGTTTGATAGAAGTTCAGTCCATATGTTCTTAATACTTATTTGATTCATCCATGTTTTCATCCACTATATTACAGTTGAAATGTCTTTTGTTGTTTACAATAATTTTTCCACTCATTTTCTATTAAATAGAATTTTAATAAAAAAAATGCTTCTTTCGGAATTATTTAATTTGATTATTAGCATCCTTTGCAAATCGGAAATTGGAATATTGGGTTTCCGTTTCTTTGTCTACTAATATTTATTTAAAATTTAAACTTATTGTTTCATAATATTGAAAAACATGGACTTGATGGAAGCAGTCCGATATAAACTTTGCTCCTACAAATTAAAACGTGCCTATTCATATAAATAAAAAATGGAGATGAAAATTCTATTTCCGCAATAATATTCAAGAAAAGTAGATTTTAATATTAATTTTTATTTTTGCAAAAGCCTAGAAAACGTTTTAAACTTTCAAGTTTCTTTTTTTTTTCATTTAAAAAAATGCAAACATGTCTACGGAATCATATCATTAAAATGGTATTGTGTTTAAAACGAGACAGCCTAAAAATAATTACCAGAGATCAAAATTTGTAAAAAAAACGGCTGAAAAGCGCCAAAAGTTGCTTAATATTTAATGAATTTACTTTTGAATATTAACATGGCGATAGTGGCCTATGTGCTTTTCAAGAAAAGCACGTAGGTCAAATTTCATAAACATTGGACAAAAACTGTAAATTTGTATAAAAGAACAAACACACAAATATTCATCTTTTTATTGAAAGTGTTATTATATTTTCAGACTTGTATATTGCCAATAAGTACTCTACAAATTTAACTTCATCTTTTAATGATTTTGCTTGTTTTATTATTTGTGCATTGCCTTCAACATAAGCAAAGTGAAAATATTACTTTGTTTACAATGTCGTGGAATACCTTTAAATTCTTGGGTCCAGTTTTTTATGTTAGAAAGTATTGAATGACAATTCTATTATGAATTCATAGATATTATTCTATCAGAAGCAATGAGAATTCCGAAGTAGAGCTAAAAATCTAAATAATTTGAAAATCAAATGATATATTGTAGAATATATCTTCACATTCAAGCCAAAAACATGCATTTTCTATTTCCTCAAATAAATAAGGAAATGCAAATCGATTCATTGCCAAAAAGTACTCATACAAATTTAACTTCATCTTTTTCTCCATCTTGTTTCTATTCCTTGTGCATTGTCAACAACATAAGCAAAATTAAAATATTATTTTGTTTAGCATATCTCGGAATATTTTGAAATCCTTGGCACCAATTTTTGATGCTAGAATGTATTGAATGACGATTCTATTATGAATTTATAGATCGTATTCTATCAGAAATTAATCAGAATTCCAAAGTTGCGCCAAATCCTGATAAGCTGAAAATCAAATGATATATTACAGAATATTTTTCCACAATTAAGCCAACTAATATGCATTCCCTGTTTCTTCAAATAAATAAGGAAATGCAAATCCATTCATTGCACGAAAATAATTATTATCATAAACAGTATTAAAAGAAGTCATACTTCAATGAGGTATAATAAATAAAAAATCTTTATATGACACACACTTTGTCATAACTGACGTTGAAGCTACGATTGCCAAAACTTCTACAACGATTGAAAAAAGACTGCCCATTAATAACAACTCCACTTAAAGAAAAGATAAAGATTTCTATCAGCTTCAGAAGCAAATTTTTGAGTACAACAAACAACAGTTAGGGAACAGAATACACTAAAATACTCAAAACCGTTCCGAAAAGCCGTTTACGGAATGAATTATGTAAAAGGAGAATTTTTCATCACGAAGTGAATATCTCCTCCTTTCAAGTTTTGTGAGATCGGAAAAGACTTTTTATCAGTGCTTTGTTACCGAAGACAGAATCGGTAATTGTGAGCGCTTACGGGGAGGTACATTGCCTTGATGCTTGAATTGGGGGAACACTTTTGATGAATGATCTTTAGAGGAAGGCAAGATTGGAAGGAATAAACTTTTCGATTCACTTCTTTTTCCTTGCGGTTGGTTGTCTTGATTGCTTATTTCGAGAAGTATTTACTTCCTCGGGCTCAGAACTGAAATTGCCTTTAATAAATATTGGAAGAAGAAGAAAAAAATGATTTTTTTCACTCGACAGATTTTATCACTAGATTCATTAAACATCTTTCGGATTGAAAATTACTTTATAGTACGATTGTAGAATAAGATTTTGCCATTGTTCTAGTACAATGGTTTTGTTTTTTAATGCAATTATTCTTCATTACATTGGCACATTATGATATTTTATCAAGTTTAGATAATACCTTATGTTACATTATATTTGAGCCCGCAACTCAAGGCACATCAGAATTTTTTTATTAATTTATCAGTGCTTTGTTTCTATGTTTTCGAGATATATCGAAATATAGAATGAAATATTTCGATTTCTTTGTTTCTATACATAAAAAAATAATCAAAAATATAAGCATTATGAAATTTTAATTAAAATTAAAACCTATTTCTGAAAAACTAAAATATAAAAATTCTTTCTGGAACTAAGCTAAAAGAGATACAATTGTATACAAAGTGCTAATGCTGTTAGCTGCTAAAACACAGATGAACTTAAAAAGGGACAAAAGTCAGACCCCTCACAGAAAAAATCCCTTGTTTGAATCCCTGCCTGAGGGTGGTCCTTGAAAAAGTCTTCAGGCCGTATTCTTCATTTCTTCCTTTTTTATTCTATTTATATTCTTTTTACTAATATTAACTTGGTATTTTTACTAATTTGGTTTTATATATTTCTCAATTTTAACTTTTTCCATCTATTTATTTTTTTCCTTACCGAAGTATACAAAGAGAATCTCAACAATTTAGACTTAACCGAGCCTGAAAAACGCATTTTTGCTATTATGTCTGTTCGACTTAGTTGACAGTGTAATTTGTGAGCAGAATAACTCAAAGTCGATTTGCACTTAATGGATGAAATTTGGTATGTGGTCTCAACACCAAATTAGTAGATTTCTGCCAAACTTTCAATGAAATTCATTCATATGGAGTGTATTAGTACTGCTTTTCCGGCTGTCCCAAGTAATCATGATAACTACAAAACATAGAATGCCTGATGGATAAAATTTGGTTTAGCATTTAAAATATAAATCAGTATTAAAATTTGAACCAAATCAGTTAAAGGATCGGTATTCGAATTTCACAGGCATATAAATGCTATAATTCATACCGTTAATGTTTTAAATAAATGAAACTTGGTGTGTCATCTTACTATTAAGATTTTCTTGTTATTTGCTATACATTGATAAGATTGATAATTCGTGTTATTTGCTATACATTGATAAGTTAGGACCTAAGATTTCATAAAATTAAAATCTTAGGTCCTAACTTATAAATAAATAAGAACATTTTGTCAATTACCTTAGAAATACCACGCATCTTTTTAAACTCTAAGACCTATAGGCAGTCTGTTACTATTATTCTTCAATATTTTCGTTTAGATGTAATGAAAATTATGTGTCTTATTTTGTACGCTTTTTTCTTTTGTTTGCTCTATATACAGTCCCCGTTATTATAATGCTTCAATAATTCCGTTTCGAAATTTCAAAAATTATGTTTTATTTTGTACACTTTTTTTTCACTTTGTCTTAAATGCAATCTCTGTTATTATTATGCTTTAATAATTTTGATGCGACATAATCCAATTCCTTCTTCTGTTTCTTTTTTAATACTTTTCAGTTTGCAAATGTTGTTGTTTAGTTTGTTAGTTGATATTTTAGTTTCTTGTTAATATTTAGTTAAATTATTTTATTTTGATGCATTAAAAGTTTCGTATCTTAATTTTATTTTTGTTCATTTCAAAAATTTTAAGCATTATTTATTATATTTTACTACATCTAAACTATTATTTATCAAATTTTATTATAGCATTTCGATCAAGCCTTTGGTCTGTAATCAAAAATTATTTCCATTAGTTTTCCTTAACATTTTATCATTTTAATTCTGTTTAACATGAAGTTATGCTCTGCAATGTTCCACTGTGGCCATATAAAGGCTACCAATAATAGTCAGTGGCTTCCAATCACGGGCGGGTAGTTATTGGAAGGCAACTGCCCGGATAATTTAGCCTTGGGCATTAGTATGATTTCCCTTGGAGGATGCGGATTTCCATCTTTCACACGTATATCCGCACAAACTTCAAGCCGGAACTGACAAGGTCTTGGTCTTGGAGTCAAGAATATGTTTAAGATATATCGATATTGCTAAGATTATAGTATTTGTGTCAAGTTTTGGATTCAATTAATTGTAAGAAACGCTTCCGAAATGCACTTTCTGTTTCCTTTATTTTATTACGAAGCATAAAACTGTCATATGCGGGGAATCTGAAAATAAAAATGCGAGCACTGCTCGTGTTCGAATTCTTACTAATTCAGCGTGAGAGTTGGGAAAATATATTTTATTAAAGAGTAGGCTATTAGGTATTCAGAAATATAAAAATGAGTAAAATTATCTGACAAATGCGTGTTAAATTTAGAAATATTTCATTGTATTTTTGAATGCAGTTATTTAATAGATGATGATTCCTATTATTAATGAAAGAAAAATAGAACAAGATATTCAAATAAAAGTTTTTAAAACATTCTTCTGCAATCAGCTAAGCGCTATCAGACTTTTACAGTGTCAAACAAATAATTTATCGAAAATCTATTCTTTATACAAGGTTATACTTTGCCATTAAATTCGATTTTTTATTTTTTAAAGACACAAAAGATGTGAGTATTTTTATTATAAATCTTGTCTTGAAGGTTGACTTTCTAAATTATATGATTTTTGCAATTAAACACATTCCTGCTTGCTTCTATTTAATTATCTCAAATATAGATCTACTTGGTTTATGATCTCTACATGGCTAGATATATTATTTTTAAATAATTGAAATTTGATCTCAGAATTGAGTAAAGCATGTAAAATTATCTGAAGAAAAATATTTTTACAAATTAAATCAAGAAAAATGAATATCTTTCAACAGTTAATTTGCATAAATAAATTTTGGCAAGTAGAGTGTAACCATGAAATAATTGTGTCCGTTTGGAAGTATTTGTAGCTAATGAATAGGGGAATGAAATTAGATTTCACCAACATACTGTAAAACAAATGAAAAAAAAATTCCACAAAAAAAATGCGAGAAAATTTATTAATAAGGTATTTTTTAGTTTTAGAACGAAAATATTGAAATTAGTGATCAGATCAAAAAATTATTGTGTAGAATATTAGTTAATATTCGAATGTTAAAACATACACATACATAAATGAATGGAATGTAGCACGCAGCTCGTAGAAAATCTTATAACTTTAAACGGGTAATTATTGTTAAGTTATATAAACTTATTTTGTATATCTTCGAAACTGCTCTAATGATTTGGATCAAATTGTATATTTAGATAGTGTTTTTCTTTTTAAGTTTATATATATAGGTGTCTTTCCTGAAAAACTAGAGATTTTACACACATAACAAATTATATTAATATGAGGCTCTACATGACCTACATAAGCATATAAGAGATGGAATAATATTTCGGATATCAAACTCCAAAGCATTTTTCTCATGTCCGATCCCGCGTTTGCAATTCAATCAGATTTCTCTTATAACATTAAAAAAACCACATGATAGGATTTTATTTGCGATTTCACAAAACTACCCAGGTCTCTCGGGTACTATTCTTTTATTAATGAAAATTTGGACTACATTTTAAATATTCTGATTTTACCAATGTATAAAAAATATAACAATTTTAAAAATATTTATATATACAAAAACTTCTAATAAATTAAGATATTTATATAACTTTTTTGAAGTTATTATTTTCTTGACATTCAAAGACAGTACATGAAATTTGATTACTTTCCGCTCATTACTTTTAACTGCAAATACCACCAAATAGGGAAATTTATTAAATTGCAGTATTAAATTGCTATTTTTATGAGGAAAAGAGTTTCTTTTTTAAATTTGCTGACAATGCCCATAAATCAAGCAACTATTGAAGAGTAGTAGTAAGTAGTAGTAAGAGTAGTAGTACTTCTAAAAATTATCTAAAAATGTTAAAAATGACTGATTTTATTACCTGGATATAGAATATATTGTGCAATAAGCTTACCGAGTCTGCAAACTCTTTATAAATATTCGCACCATACCAACAAATCAAATTTTTTTTTGTTGCGGAATTGGACAATGTTCTTGAAATCAAATTTAAAATGCCCTGCCTACCTTAAGCTCAATTACAGAGCAGTTGTTTATTAAAATAAAATTTTTAAATTGAAACTTCCCAATTTTTAATGCATGACTTTACCTCTAGACAACCACCATGGGAATTGTTTGATGATATTCTTGTTCATATTTTCCATGTTACTGAATGGGAATTTAAGAAATTCAATAAGGTTCTATGTTTATAATAAAACGATCGATCGTATTCATATATTTATAGGTTGTCTTTCCATCTGGGGACGCTGTGTTCTCCAGCCAGAAAATTGATAACACTGTGAATACTAACGGCTTCCCCCATCCATTAAATATTTCAGGCGCATCAGTCCTCTTCAATGATTATCCTTAAAATATATTCTGCTTTTATTAACAATCTAAAGCACACGACGGTATTTTTAGAACTTAGCTCATCAATTATAATATTAGACATTAAATGATCCATTTTTCAGAATTTTTGCCAAGGTGTTGCTCCCGTTACCTGACAAATGGTGACACCGACTTAATAAATTATCAGAAGATAAAAATATAGACGTCCTTTATGCAGCAAAAAAAAGCGGTATGTCTCTCGCTTTGATGCATTGGCGCTAAAACTGCTCTCCTCAATATCTACAGTGAATAACAAACTGGCATTAAAGAAAGGTTTAAGAGCAACCTGCCAAGACATATTTTCATTCATCGTAAAATATTCTTCAAGAAGTTTCGTGTGGAAGGCTTGAAAACGTGACTGAACTGGAGCCAAGGGAGAAAAAACGTTAAGTGATAGATATGTTAATATAGCTAGTTGCTCTACCCTCTTGGTTCAAACATTTTCAAAGATTATGAAAACAGTTTGTCACTTTTTAGAAACATTTTTTTTCATACTATTATTTTAGTATTCGTCTTTAGTTGGGTTATTATATATATTAAAGTAAATGTGTTTATAAAATGTGTCACGCATAGTATAAACTTCAAGAATCGACCTGTCTATTTGTCAATGTTATGCTTCATAATTATTACTGTGAACAAAAAGTATCCGGGATAGTTGCATAAAACAAAACAAAAAAAAATTATTGGTCAAAATTCTTCAAATAATCTCCTCCGAATACAATCTGCGTCTGCCAACTCTTTTCTTAAACATCAAAATATACCTTAGAATCGTTTTTTGTGAAACCCTTTCAGAGTTCCCAGAGAATTTTCTTTTATCTGATTAATTTGCTAGAAACAGTGACTATAAAGAAGCAATTTAAAATTGGAAAAATAAGTCTAAGGGTGCCGTGTCGAGTGAATACGGAGTATGATTAGCCACATTTTACTATTTTTTCTTTTGTAAAAAAATTATGGATAACAGCGATACTGCGAAAAAACGCATTATCATTACATACAATGAAAAGAGATAAATCACACACAGTCTTTACTGGTTTCAATATTCTCCATATTTAAATTCGCAAAATAATGTCTTTAATTGTTAAACAAATTAATTTGCTTAAAAGTTATTGCAGAAAAACCATAAAATTTCAGTTAATTTCAAATTAATTGAATATTTAATTAACTTTTGCACTTTGGAAATGTGTCATTCTTTCTCTTACCTTACGGAATAAGTATGCAAAATTTAGCTAAAAGCGGGTAAGTCGTTTATGAAAAGGTGTGGAATATACATATACATGTACATAGTCACTGTGACTTATTTGTATTAAGATATATGTGAGTATATATATGCGATAATTTGTAATTAATTTATGTTTTAAAAACAATGCCCTAATACGCGAACACCGTCTTCAATAACTTTTAAATCGAGCTGCTGCTATTCTCTTCCTCATTGCACCAAAAGGCTGTACCTGCAGATTTCTTCCTAATATGCTCGTTCTTTTCTTCTGCCTTTCTATTTGATGCGCTCCACCGGGTTTGCAACGGTTTGGACAAAGAAATTTTGGCGAAAGCTAATGACTGGATAATATTGTTGAAATTATGAAGAAAAAAAGCATTACAGAACTCAACATTTTTTTTTCAAATCATGTTTTCAAAAGTCTGGTAGAATTACCAACTATTGAAAATTTCCTCGGAATATTGACTAAATCTATCACGCCAGCCATTTTTTCTTCATTTAGCTATTTTCTTGTATAGACGATCCTTCATCTGCAAGCTTAAAATTGTTTTCAATGCTTTCTTTATGACGATAAATATTATCTGCATTGTCAAAGCTACTGCGATTACATTTCATCTCATTTGTGCTTTTCTACAAGTACTTTGCATCAAGGTCAAGGAAAAATATGTGTACAATGTGTCTACAAGTATGTAGTTCCTTCAACATTCTTCAAAATCTCGTGTATTCAAGTTTTACAGAAGGAGCAACAATGTGATATTTTTTATAAAACAATGTATAAAAAATCTTCAAAGCATGTTTTACGTATTTATGTCTAGATTATATGCATATATAAGCACTTAAGCTTGGGAAATGATTTCAATGAATACAAATTCAATACTCGTTATTTATACTTCTTATACTAGAAAAAAATAAAGTTTGTTTTGAAATATTTTTCTATCACTTGATCTGTTTCATGCTTGTACTGTTTGAATTTCGCAACAGGATTTTTCTTCCATTTATGATGTATTAAGATGCTGAAATTTTGGACAATTATACATTACACAAAGCTATAATATTTGTCTTTAAAAAAATTCAGAATTATCATTTAATAAATTTATTTAATTAACTTTTGATTGCATAATTAATTTGAAAATAACTGACTTAAAGATTCCATAATATTTTTTATTAACGAGATATAAATTAAAGACTAAAAATATAAACTAAGGAAATCAAAATATCCCGATTTATAGGCATTAATAACATTATCCTTTAAGATCTGTTTCCCTACAATTTATTTAAAACCAATTATTGATTGCAATTTAAAATTAAGCAAAATCAATTTTCTACTATTCTCACAGTTGTATTACCGAAATATAGTGTAATAGACAAATAAAGACAAAGTGATATCAAATAAGGCAGAGTCAAATTTTAAATCTTAGTCACAGAAAATCTTAAATTTCCATTGCTAGGGATAACTAATTATTTACCCTTAAGTATTAAGTATTACTTATATTAACCTGTTACCATACCTTACATGATCAGTACGTTATATCTAGCAGCAACGAGCCGATTTATGAAGAACTAAGCTTCCATTATCACACACACTACATTCCTGTACAACAAAATATTCTGCAAGGGAATGGGGTTTCCGCTGACACAAATACGGATAACCTTAATCTGAACAGCTCTAAATTTAACACGAATGAGATAGAGAACTCCCCGATATTGGCGAGAATACTTCGCATGCTTCAGACTAGACCATGCTATTAGACGGGATATCTTATCCTTTTGAGAATCCGCGCTAAACTGATCCGATTCCAATCCTGTAGGAGCATCTGGTACTGCCTGAAGATGCCCCGAAATTAGAATACTGTTGAATCATATCCCAAATCCGATTTCAGGAGTTCTCCAAATCCATGTAATTAATTGGATTTGCTTGAGGTATGTACTATTAAAGCAGATGTAAATAGTTTGGCAAGGTTTGGTTAAGTCGCATATTAAGCATATATTTAAATCACTTCTACCAATCATTCTAATAATGGATTATTGTAATAAATCATATGATATAACTGTATTATGCAATAACAGTAAGTGCATTTACTCAAACATTTATGACAAAAAAAATGAACTAAGTAACTTTAGTTTTAGTTTAGTTGTATTAACGTCTCATTATAAAGAAACACTAGATCTATTTTGAGACGGACGTCGTAATTTTGAACTACAGTCAGATGACAAGGATGACACCTGAGCTAGCAACTCCTCTCCAATCTTCCACATCACACAACGAGATGACGTTTGGCCCCGACGGATTTAACGTGCATCAAACCCGCTTACACGACAGCTTTTCGGTGGAATCGGTTTTGAACTTCAAACTCTCCGGCGGTTCCAAGCTCAAACCCTCACCACCAGACCACCGCGACCTGATTAATATATATCATATTATATAT
>JAPMOR010026613.1:341930-379064 GCA_026543865.1 Argiope aurantia | reverse complement strand
TTCATAAATCAGTCAGTTTAAGTGATTGGAAATTAACTCTTAAAAGTCAGTGATTTAGTTGATTGGAAATTAACTCTATGACCACCATAAAATCTGTGCTTTCTCTTGTGGTGTATGCATTCTCCTTAATATCCGCTCGAATAAAACATCACATACAAAAGTACTACATAGAACAAACACATCAAAAGTAAACATAACATTTCTATAGTTGCCAAAAACAAAAGAGAGAAAAATGCAATTAATAAGCAGACGATATTTAGAAAAGTACAGATATTTAGACTGGAAAATGAAATTATCTGAAATTAACCACACGCGCAGACGATATTTACAAAAGTAAAAATATTCAAACCTGAAAAGGAAAATATATGAGTTATTCCATCAATAAATGCCATAAGTTTGTTTATATCTTCATTATTTTATGAGTCATTAAACATCAAAATGGGTCCCGGACTAAGTATAGAGAGTGTAAAAGATCATAAAATAATTTTTCTTAAATTTATTTTTTAGAAAAAATAATATTTCATATTTGCTTCATTTGCTACAGACACGTGCCGAAAATTATATTTTTGCAGATTTCATTTCCAAAGAGATTTAATTTATTTTTAATTGGGGTTTTAATCAATGTGATGGCAACACTTTGAAAAAAGCTAATTTTTTCCCATGAATGCGAAACGTGCTTAATCTTAATTTTTATTTTTTACGAAAAAAATTATTGAAAAACATAGTTAAAATATTTATTTAAAAGTTCATCAAAAATAGAAATTTAATTTTAAGATTAAAACATTAGTATCATTTAAAAGATAAATTTTTGATCTTTAACTTCATGTAAAAATCTTTTTTGTGCAGTAATATTTTCGGAAGTTATAGCAGAAACACGTCAACATTTCGCTTAATTTTTAAATAAATAAAATTCTATTTAAAAATTCGAAAAAATAACCCCCAGGTGCACATTCCAGGCCTCCAAGGTATACACGTGCCAAATTTGGTAGCTGTAGGGTGAATGGTCTGGCCTGTAGAGCGCCAACACACACACACACACATTGAGCTTTATTATAAGTATAGATATAGATGATAAATATTATGGACCGTTTTTTAGTTCACCACTCCTCACAGACGACCACTGGGTGGACTGCAACACCTTGAAAAAATTAGAAGCCCTGAAATAGTCTGCCCACTCTGAATTAAAATGACAGATTAAGAGAAAGCTGAATTATTATTATTATTATTGATAAACCTATTTCTAGAAATTTTTACTGAAAATTTATTGATTTAGGTTCAAATGTTTTCAACAGAATTAAAAGTGTATTTAAAACAAATCATGTTTGCATTCTAAAGAAGGAAGAAATAATATCTTTATTAAGATCTATTATTAATAAACTTAAAAACATCTATTGTTCAATTATAATCTGATGTAATTTTACCTTTATTCAGATATGAAATATTGGTTTTAAAATGCATTTTGCAAGTTTTTGAACTACTATTGATTAAGTTTTTTAAAAAATCCTGTTTGTCTGTCAAATTTTTTTTATTTTCTAAAATAATTTTTTTAGTGGGAAATTATTTGCAAATTTCCTCAATTTACTCAATGATAAATGGTATCTCAAATTTCTGCTTGAGAAAGAATAATTATGAGTTAATAATTGCTATGTTTTCCTGCTTAAGAACTTTTAGTGTAAGTGACGGATGAGTAATCTTGTTGTTTACTTTTAAAAATTGTAAATCAGTAGTGTTTTTATTTTGACTTTTTTCTGCAATTCCTTTAAGGATGTCACCTATACTATGTAGTCAAAAATGAATTTCCTTTTGTGTCATCGATTAACATCAATTAAAATCCTTTGAAAGCAATTTACAAAGTTTTTTATTTTTTCCTTTTGTTCATTCGTCAATACTGTGTCTTAATATCAATTTTTTTATCTCTCCATTTATAACTTCAGAATTGATTTTAGGCGATATTAAAATTAAAATTATACATTCGATTATGGTGTTTATTTTTCCTTGGTGTTCACTGATTTCTATGTTTCCTTCAAAAATTCATTTGCATTTAAAACTGCTATAACTTCTGTGAAGATACTAATTAATACTTTAGCTGAACTAAGTGTCACTTAACATTGCAATGCACAAATAATTAAAATTTTATTAAATGATTTTAAAGTACGTGGAAGACGTGATCAAGTACGCGAAAAGATGAAAGTCACTTAGTTAAGAGATCTGGAGAGTAGGGAAGGAAGTGAAAAACTTGCTACTTCGTAAAGTACTGTTGCGTGTCATGTAAAATATGCGGTCCTGCATTGTCTTGAATGAGCAAAATTCCATCCCAAAGCAGGCCACGACTCTTATTCCGTATTGTTCGACGCTGTTCTCTAAGCATCTCACAATTAACTGTTTGTCCGTGTGTCGTGATATCCACCAACAAAACGCCGTGTCGATCCAAAACACTGTTGGACACACGATTAATGGTTTGTCTTTCGTTTTCGTTGACGACATCGATGGATGGTGCCTTCCTTCTATCGACTGTCGTCTGAATTTCAGGGTTATGTAACAATCACCAGTGACGATCCGGCTTCGGAAGCATCAATCTCTTCGTTGTACTGTGTCAGGAAATCTGGAGCATTAATTACCCTGACATTTTAATCTCCGCTGCTCTGTCGGATTATGAGATACTTACTGAGCACATAGTTTTCCGAATTCCAGTTTTTCGTATACAATTTCGTACAGAAGGGAAGAGGAATACAGGGTAAGAGCCGTTATGTTGAATTGTCAGTCCTCTGAAATCTTCACATTAACTCTTGCAATCAAATCATCATCAATCAGAGATGGACACGCCCTTCATTGAAAGGCCGTATCCACCTTCAGACCATGGAATCACTCATCACAGTGAGTTCTTAAACTTCACATATTCGCCTGTGCATTTCACAAGTGTTGGAGTTTCTCGCATTGAGAAATTAGACGACTGGCCGTATTTTCCATATGCCGGTATGCTCTTCTATTTTAAACATTTCACTCTCACTAAACAAACGCTGATTATGTCAGGAATCTGAAAATGCCTTTCCTTATTTGCCAATGATTCATAAGAAAGAATGAGGACGCTTGAACTTTTCTGCGGGTAAAATAAGCATATGGAATTTACTTTCTAGATTAACTACATATATTTAAGCAGCGTTAAGAAACAATAATCGTAAAATCTAGTTTATTTTCAATTTGACATTAATGGTACGCAAATAAGGCGTGCTTCCAAATCAACAAATGCTTTAAATGCTGAAAAAATTTATTATGTTTGAGTTTATAAATTAGAACTAAAAAAACTAAGAGATTTTTTAAAAAGTCCTTCAGTTCCATGAAAGATATTTCATAAAATAATCTTAATAAACTATTGTTTCAAACAAAAAAAAGTTACAGGCGGAGTTCCGAATTTCATTACTTTAGATGATTTCTAAGCCACTTTGAAGAAAACCTCCAGTCGACGTACGTTACTTTTTTTGAGATGGCTATCGATTTGCCTAAAATAATGAAAAAATGAATTTGAATTAGTTTGAGACTACGATTGGAATTGATGAGCAGCTTGTTTTTTGCACACAGATTTTTTCAATGTCATTGCTAATTTACATGAGTTACGAAAATGACTGTGACATTTTGATTTATTTGATTAAAAATGGTTTAAACACTTAAAATAAATCACATAAAATAAAAAAGACAGTTAACAACTATATTAATCTTTGAATCAATTACGGCAGTCTTGGGGAAAGAAAGTATAAATAAGTATTCTTATTTTCCCATTTGTTTCTTCGGACCTTCGTCATCGTACCAAAATTCAGAATACTGAGATCTGATCTCCAGCCATTCTCTTTTTCTGAAAAAAAAATCTGTCATATAACTAAAAACGAGATATTCTGTAACAAACGATCTTTACATCAACGGCATGGCAATACATTTTTGATGAATTAATTACACGATAATGACAAAAACTATTGGAATATTGAATGAATTCATGAAATTGAATATTGCTTTCGTTATTTTTTAACCACTCGACCCATGTATAAATTAGAATTTCTTTTAATAAATACAGATCTAACAAAACTGAACAATTGTCTATTAACAAAAGATATGATATTGTTAAGATATCTTCACGGTATTATATACCATTCAGAGTAAAGTAATTTCTTAGAGGTATCATTCAGTACCTTTTGCAAGACGCATTTAGTGTTTACAAGCGAAATAAAAATTGAGAATACTTTCCTCTAGGAAAAATGTTTAGAAATAAATGGGTGGGTTTTTTTTCGTAAAGGTGAGAATGTTTTGATTCGATAATAATTTTAAAAGTGGTAAATTAAGTTTTTGAATGTCCAAATTAGCTCAATTTTTTTCCCTGTAAATTGACTGTAAATTTATTTATTATTTAGGATTCTTTATTTCTTCTTACATTCAAATTTCTTTTCAACCATTTTTTTAATTTCTTCCTTGCCTTTCGATTTCTTTTCAAACAGTTTTCAATAAATGTTTTAAATTCTTATGCAAAAAATATTATTAAAATAAACTTTAAAATGCCATACTAAAGAAATTTCAGGTATATGAAATCAGGTTTATGACGCTGGATATTCATTTCTAATTTAAAAAGTTAAATCTATACTTATAATAAAGCTCAATGTGTGTGTGTGTTGGCGCTCTACAGGCCAGACCATTCAACCTACAGCTACCAAATTTGGCATGTGTATACCATGGAGGCCGGAATGTGCACCTGGGGGTTATTTTTTCGAATTTTTAATTAGGATATTATTTATTTAAAAATTAAGCGAAATTTTGGCGTGTTTCTGATATGACTTCCGAAAATATTACCGCACAAAAAAGATTTTTACATGAAGTTAAAGATCAAATATTTATCTTTTAAATGATACCAATGTTTTAACCTTAAAATTAAATTTTTATTTTTAATGAATTTTTAAATAAATATTTTAGCTATATTTTTCAACAATATTTTTTTTCGTACTAAATAAAAATAAAATTTAAGCTGCACGAGCACGTTCATGGGAAAAATTAGCTTTTTCCAAAGTGTTGCCATCACGTTGATTAAAGCTCCAAATAAAAATAATTAAATCATTTGGAAATGAAATCTGCAAAAATATAATTTTCGGCACGTGTTTGTAGGAAATGAAATAAATATGAAATATTACTTTTTCTAAAAAAAATTGAAGAAAAATTATTTTATGATGTTTTACACTCTTTATATTATTAATCCAATAAATCAGTTTTATTTTAAGGCAAGTTTTGTTTAATATGAACGGGATATCCATTCAAATCAGGGCCACATAGCTAATTTGTAAACCTTTAGTAAGACACAGATCTGCTAAAATGGTCTGAATAGAAAATGATTATATCTTATGTAACTTGATTCAATAAATGATCTAATAAATAACGAATTTTTGATTTTACATAAAGCTTCTGCTGTGGAAATCACGATTACCAAAATGTTCTTGAAACACTAATATTTTAAATAAAAAGAATTAATTTCCAATCATCTAAATCAATCACTTAAACTGATTGCTTTATGAAAATTTGAATATCACTATTCAATAAAAAAAGGATAATTTTAGAATTTCCATCGATGGTTTTAAAGAAAATACGCCAATCAGCGCGCGGGTTTCTCAAGATTTATTGGCCTAAGGTTATGAAAATGTTGAGTTTTCTAAATTTTTAACATTCAAAACTTCATAAATGTTTCTTAGTTAATTGTGGAAAATAGAAATATTCATTCATTTATTTAAAATTTGGTGTGTACAGAATATTTCTCAGAATATGTTATTTTACTGCATTAAATTTAGAATTCATAACTTTTGAAATATATTTATAGGCCGGAACAAAATATTATTATTGATTTCATTTCAATCCTTTTGAAAGCAAAACTAAAAACTGAATTTTTTACTGAATCTGAGAAATTTTTGTTGAATTATTCTTTGAGATATTACATAAATTATGAAAAATATTTTGTAGTTTACATAAGACTTAAATACCAAGCGATTATATTTGCAATAGTCATATTCTATAATAATAATAAATAAATAAATAACAATAAAAATGATAAATAAAATAAAACACTTGGTTTTATTAAAGAATATCTTTATATTAATTGCAATTTCATCATTTCCTTTTTAAATTAAAGTTGAAGTTTTACCGGAAGTGACAACAAAATAGCAAAAATATATATAATAAATTGAACGAAACGATCTAAACAACAGTATAAGTTTGATATGACTATCAAAATTTGAAGATTAAAAATGTTTTGTTTGAGAATCTATTAAGAAACCAGTTACTTAAAATATTTAATTGAAAATTGTAGCGGTAATACTGGCGAACCGGCTGTTCTCCAAAGGCGGCTAGTATAATATAAAATAACAAAATGTTTCCTTATTAGATTTTCTCTTCCTTAAATAAGAGCATATCCAATAATTTGAATAACTGAAATTTATCCCGAATTTCTGTCTACTTGTTTTTAAGATTATTTTTTGTAATAAAACATTCTTTTTCCAAACTTCCGTTATATCTTGTCTATGGTTTTAGATGCAGTAATCTTGCTTAACGAATATTTATGTTTATTGAAAGCGACATATAAAGCTTCATAACAAACCGATTAGTCATAGAAATGATTCTTAATCCTCCTATTCCCTTTTTTATTCTCAAATATGTTTGCTTAATAACATTCAATAGTTTTAAAAAGGAAAATATCAAAAATACCAGCACTTATCGTTTTTGATTTTTTGTTAATGACTTTTGTACAAGAAAAGTCTTAATAGGAGTAATTTTGTAGTCAAAGCTACCGAAATTATAGATGTAAACTCATTATTTTTCACAAATGTTGTTTTAGTACAAATATATTCTAAAATAAAATTCCATGCATTTTAAATTGTACATTGTACTAATTATATATTCTAAAGTTAATTTCCGAATTAAAGTTAATTGTATATTGTACTAATTAGTACATCGAAAGTAGTCTTGAACAATTCTTCCCAAAATTTGGTGCAAGCTGTAATATAATTTATACCTATCCTAAGAATAAAAATAAAGTTTAAAGGGCAGGAAATCCCTTCTTAATTATAATTTGTATAAATTTTAGACAAAAATTTTTTTGTACAGATATTTTCTAAGTTCTTTACATTCTATAAACCATTCTATTCCTGCTGATGCTTTTTAAATTCGAACATCATTAATACATGTGCTCCAGCTTCAATGTAATACTTGACAGGTGCGGTGCAAAAAGCCATTATCTACATAATCTTTCTTGCTGACCATATCGAAATATACAGTAGTAACAAGGAAAATTGCGAATACTGTAATATTCAGAAGTTTTCTTTTATAAGAATAAATAAACTAAATAATGTTATTATTATTATTTTTGACTGAGAAACCAAAAAAGAAAAATTAATTGCAGATTAATCATTATAGTTGACATTGTCAAATTTCGGCAAAGACCATTTCTTACGTCTTTTTTAAAAATGAATTAAACTTTAAAAAATTTATTTGATACTCTCAAAGGAACATATTATTTGAATAATATCTGGAGAAATTCATTTGAATGCGAAAACAATGAAGGTACTTTAAATGAATAAAATAGTTTAAGCAGAAAATTTTAAGACGAAATACAGTACACTATAAAAAAGGGAATAGTGAAAGCAAATATGCCATGAGTTTATCCTATATTAATGATATAAAATTCATTTAGTAATATATCTCAATTTTATTCCACATTCGACTTTAAGTTCCAGCTTTACAATGTCAAAAACGTCTTCGGTGAAAGTTTAGAAATTTTTGCTATGTTAGTCAAATGATAAAACACCCTGATATCACAACCTATATTTTATGATAAATTATATTTAATGGCACGAAAGAGGTGTATCTAAATAATACTGAAATGCAGAGAATATTTAAAAATATATTTTATTTTTAATAATATCTTTTGAAAGTATTTACATTAAGATGTAGAAGATTTTTTTTTTTCATGATTTTACTGAGGATAAATTTTGTTCTATATTTTATTTGTATTTACTTACACATTTACTTTTAAAATAATAATATATAGATCCTCAAAATACTAATTATAGTTAATTTATAATTATGGTAAGATACAAAAGATGAAGCCACGATAACATTTTGTGTTATTAAAAAAATAAGCCTCAAATATTTTTCTCGCTGTGTTTCTACCGTAAAAAAGGACATGCGTGTTGTAGTTAACTAGTTATTATATTGCAACTTTTCTATGAGAGAAAGAAATTTCGCCATTTAATTTCTCTTCGGTACCTGTTTTTAATAAGAGCTTTTTATACTTTCCTGTTAATACTTTAATCATTATGAACTCTTGATTTACACAGCACAATATTACTTTATACTTTTATGTCAAATTTTTATTCTAAAAATTTCACTTTTAATTGCTTTTTTAGAAAAGATAAAATTTAGTCGCCTGTCGTCATTCCGATCAAAAGATCCGTCAAAACTTTGAACTGAAATTTACAGAAGCATCAAGGTCAATATGAAGGGCAAAACCGATTTTCTCAACCGCTCTGTCTTGTCAAAAGTAATTAATCACTCCAATCGATGAAGAATTGCTTAATAACGTACAACTGACCAGACAAACTTGTAAGAAAAGGCGAAAGTAAGGTGGTATGAAGACAGGCATAAACATAACAAAAAATGGTAAAAGGAAAAGGAAATTATTGGGAATTCAGCGAAAACTGCAAGATGGAATCTGCGTGAATTGTGCGTCCTGCGATTCAAATGATAATGACGGTTTGACTGTGATTGATGGTAATGATGCTTGCATGCTGACATTTAACAGTGAACTGATTTTATTAGTGGGAAGAAAAAGGAATAAATCGACACTAATTCAAGGGTAAGAAACTACGTCTTAAAGTAAAATTTTAGACACTGAATTCTGAGAAGGAAATACTAATATGTCTCCTATGTATGTTCATAGTATTTGATGAAATGGTTCATTGTACACCATTTCGGTGTTTTAAAGTATATTATGCTATTCCCATAATTAAATTAATTTGTTAGAAGACGTATTTGCATCTATTGTCCTATCAGACTTTTGTTATGCTTTCACATTCGTATGACTTGATTTTTTTAAATCAAGTGAGAACATGGTGTTGTTTTGGTTCAGGGGTTTTGAAGCCACAAAATGGGTAGGCAGAAAAATAAAGAGTATGCTTTATTGGAACTCATAAATTGCAGGAACTATTTCCTGATCAGGACCGTAAACATGAGAAAATATTCCAAATGCCAAACGCTTCAGATTAGTTTCTGAATCAAAACCAATTGACATTTTAAATAAAAATATCTCTATAAAATGATCATGGTACAAAGTTCAATCCCTTGTTTCAAATTAATTTTCAATTTATCAGTGCATTTCATGGAAGGTGCGATGATTCAAACATTCAATTTTTGCTCTCAAATTTCACAGTGTCAAATAAAAGTACTCAAAGATAATAATTTAAAATTGCGCCAACAATTTTCATTTTTTTTTCATTTTTAAGGTCTTTTCAACCATAAAAAAATTTCAAATAACATACACACACGCAAAAAAAAAAAATGTTTATCTTGCACTGATAAAATAATTTTACATATACACATAAAATAATCTGTTAAAAAAATGAAACTTCACAAACATGAAAAAAACACACACACACACATTTTTCTACTGCTTAGTAAATTAAATTCATAAAAAAAATAATAATTAAAGGAAAACCATGAAATTTTTTAATTAAGTTATAATTAGTGCTTTGATTGTTTTCTTAATCTGTTCCATATGTTTATAACTTAATTTACATATAATAAATGAATGACTTTGGTTGGAACGCTTTTATTCTGATTACTTTGATTTGCTGAATGTAGAAATTTCACTACATTTTCGTGACTATTAAGAAAATGATTTTGGGCCAAAAATTGTATTTTTAATAAATTTAATATAAATGGATGATATTACAAAGGTTAAGCGCCGAAAATTTTTTAGATTGTTGACTAAATTGGATCTTATTAAAAAACCTGCTGAATGAAGCGACGTTACTAAGGCTTTGCACAAAGAAGAATAACGGGGATTCATTTAAATTTTTCTGTTTATTTTGTGTTCGTTTATAAGACGGAAAATAAATAAGAAAGTTGCATAAATAGTAAAATACGGAATGTGGAAGCACTGGGGACAAAAATAATAATATAAAAGAACACAAATGCCCGTAAGAATATACAGTTTACAATTACAATATAATAAGTATACACACGATTTAAGCATAAGAAATATAATGATGAAAATAAAAATAAGTGAACAAGTAAATAAATATGGCAATAATTAAAAAAGTAATAATTAAGAATAATATTACAAATAGATATCAGAAAATTATGAGAATAATATATTCGTAACAATTTCTATTCAGCCATGACAAAGTTATTGCATCAAAGAATAGAAGTGAACTAATTTCTTTTTAATTTGTGCTCTTTTTTTTTTTGTCTATTACTTCAATGATAGAATATTTTATAATATATATCTTAGTTTTCGTATTTTTTTTCCTTTTTTGCAATGTTAAGCATATATATATTATTAAAGAATTTCGTATCCGCTCATCCGCAAATCAATAAATGTTTAACACACTTACAGGCAAATATTAGTCTTATTAAGTCAATATCCTTAATTTACATCATTTAAAAGTTTAATTTAACTTTAATTTTAAGTTTATTTAATTAAAAAAATTCTTTGTTGAAAGCTGCAGAAGGAGGATTCTGTTTAATATCTGTGTAGTTATCAAGATAAATGAAAAAGTGAACTAGCAATGCTACGAAATTCAGAAGATAGACGATATCAGTTTTTAATAGCACTATGATGTTATAGGTTTCTACAAGAAAGGTTCATGTACACAGAAAGAAGAACTTGTGTAAAATAATTTAAATATCTAAAGTGGATTTAATATCTAATCATTTGACAGAATTATGGACAAGAAGTTATATCTATACGATTCATCTGAAATTAAATATAATCAATATTTCCAACTAAACTTCAGGTCACTAAAAGCAACTAGTTTTAAATAAATAAAACATTATTCAACTAACCTAATAAATATATTTAAGTTAGTTCAATAATGTCTCTCAAATTCGTCTCGTAGCATTTGCTTTGAAGTTACACCAAGATTATTTTGGATTTAATTTCGCCGGAGTCGAGTATAATGCATTTCTTTTCAGAGCCCGCACTGCACTGAAGGAAAGAACATTGTCACCAGTCAGATTTAGCCGGCACACTGTGAATCTTCTGTAGAAGCGAGTCTTAAACTCGCGCATGACAAAGAAAACCCCTCTTTCTCCAGACGTCCATACTACAAAGGAAGGAAAACCTTTGACACTTATCAGATTCAGCAAATATCAGACCTGTGCTCATTATATATCTTCGGTGGAAGTTGGTATCGAACAAGTGACAGTCAGACTTCAAACACTGGACTCTTCTAAGAAGATATCACGTCCCTGAAACAGAAAAGTAGTTAAATTTCACTTAGAAATTATAAAAATTAATTAAATGACAATCGCTTAGAAGATGAAACTTTATTTAGAAGTTCAAGAAAATCAAAAATCAAAAAATTTGGAAATCCAACAGAATATAGAAAACTCGTCTACATATAAAATAACGAAATATATTGAGCCAGTTTAACTTTGTACTTTGCCTGTTTTGCAAGATGAAAAGAAAATGGTTTCGCAGCACATCTAAGATACTTGCAATAAGAAGTAGATGGCATTCGTAGTTAAGTTTGCCTGATGAATTTACTCTGTCCTTATTTAAAAAAAAACAATTATTGATTTTTCCCACACAAGTAACTCAATATGGTCTACATTATTGTTACGATATAACTACTACATTGAAATATATTGTGAATATTGAACAATATTATAAAATAATTTAAAAATATCTTGGGCAGGAATGACAAATAAGCATTACTAAGCCACGTCACGTTTCCATTCTTAGAGCACAGGTAGATCCTGATCAGCTAGGAATGAATGTAAATGGGAACGAAAGATAAAAGGCGACTTTTTTAATTTCATGAATAAAAGAATTATAAAGTTTTTTTTAATCATATGAAATAAAAAATTAAAAAGTTGGAAATATTTTCGCAGTTTATAATTTCTGAAATTTTCAACAATAACATTGTTATTGAATCTGTATCTCACACCATCTCTTTTATTTTGAGGAACTGCTATTTGACAAATGCAGAGCATTGTGCTTTTAATTTGTATCTTATAAATAAATTATTAAGTACAGAATGAAAGAGGGTAGAAGAAAAATCGAGTAAATATATATAGTAAATATTAAAAACATATACATATAAGTATAGTAAAATACATATAAATATAAAAAAATATTGATACATATAAAAATAAAAAAATATTGATACATATATACATATAGAGGCATCTTGTGCCCCCTGAGTCCATAACACTGACTTATCTAATGGCAATTGGATGAGTGCAGGATGGAAGGAAAAGAAAAGGAAAAAAGAAGAAAAACTAACGACAGACCATCCAGGGATCTCCATAGAGAATCACATCGGTGCCCAACCCTGCAAAGTTGTATTTGATGTTTTGAAGAAGTAATAATGAAATGAAGGGAACAAGAATGCCTAAGAACAAATGGTGATAATGGGTTGAACTTACAGAGAAATGGTGATGTTTACAGATGCAGCCTCCTTACTTTTTGGAAGCCGTTAGCTGTTTATACTCTATATAAATTGATTACTAATTGAAGAGAAAGGGAAAAAAATAAGAAGGAAAATGAATGCATACATATATGACATGTATAAAAAATATTCACATTAATATAAATATATAAATCTAAAAAATATACAAACATATAAATAATATATAAATATTTTTAAAAAATCCCAAAACTTTGCTAGGATAACATGACATGCAAATGAAAAAATCGAATTGAAAAAATTGAAAAAAGAAAACAAAATCTATGTAAATAAAAAAATTGGAAAGCTTAATTGTTTTAATGTATGATACTTGTATATACACTTATAAATATAGGATAACAGGGTATAACAGACATCAATTGAAGATAATGAAAACATTTTCCTGAACAAAAAAGGAACAAAAGTTTTGGAAATGCATTTTTAAAACGTTGAAATGTTTTCTACAAAGGAAAATAGGGTGTAGCTAAGCAAATACAATAAAATATAAATTGAACAAAATTTGGTAGAATAATTTATGATGAAACGTGGTTTAAAACTAAGAAGACTCGTCTGAAAGGTTCAATGTTATGTCCGAGTCTGCATTTGCATAAAGATGACACATTTAGCTTTGAACATCTGAGACAGTTTCTCATTTGAATTGCATCAGATTGTTCAATCTTCGTCTTGTACGTGGATTTCAGAAAAGATTTCAGAGGACGCTGGAAATACTAAAAAATCCAATATTAATTATGCATGAACTTCGTTGGAGTTCTGTTAAAAAATTGCTTTAAGGAATCCCATATTTGGGATTACTGGGTTTTGTGAGGGAAAAATAAAATAACTCAGCTTCAAAAAATGAGATACTTTAACAAGTTCTACTAAAAGATATTTATCAGAAAAAAATAAATGCTGGTCAGGGAAAACGGTTAATCAACATATTTTGGTTCAGAACAAGCAAGACAGTTGATAATCTACAACAAGGAAAACGTTGAAAAAAATGGGGGCAATTTTAGCAGATGGCAGCCGTTAACATGCTGACGTGACTTCTAGCACACAACAGGGGTACATAAGACTTAAATTAAACCATTTTATGATTGCGCAAATCACTGATTTTCATCCTATTGAGCAATATAAAGTAGGGTAGCGTGTGTTTGATTATTGCGTATTAGCAAGTAAAGAAAATACGCAGAAAAAAATTTTTTGTGGGAGTTTTAGAAGCTATATAAAGGTAAACAAAAGTTAAATGAATAGATCGAGCAAAAAAAAAGTGAAAAGTTCAGAGTCGTTACAAAAAGTATATTTTTGATCATGGAATCATCATAGCAGCATTTAAAGTGTATTATAATGCTTAGAAGTAGGAAATAGTCTAGGAGTCTTGAACTAGTTGTTATTTTGTGGGTTTAAGACACACTATTTCAAACGGTATCTATGTTTCTTTTTATGTAAAACTGATTCATCAATTGATTTACAAATTATATATAAAATATTTAGTTTTGAAGAAATTCGTAAATATTATTGTCTGTGGAAACAAACAGATTTTAAAGTTTGTAGTTTGAGAATTTTGGATTGCATAGCTTCGACCAAGCTTGTCTGAACAACTGCTATCCCGTTACAACACTAAAACGTAATACCGAGTTATATGTTTATGTAATTTTTTTCCCCTTAACTATAAGCACAACAGAAAAAAAAAAAGAATATTTTTAAAAATATCGAGAAAAGGAATTTTTAAAAATTAGCAAATGAAGAAAAATGTCGAAAATCAAAACGAATTAAGATGCCTCATAGAAATTTTGACAATTTAAAGCTAATAAAGTATTTATTTTTTTAGTCTACATTTTATTAGCCCTCAAAAAGTTTTTGGAAAATGGCTTTCATCTTATAAGCATAAAGCCTACCTTATTACTGAATATTGAAAATCAGAATAAATTCAAAAATAAAAAAAATGGCTGTATTAGCTCAAATAATGATAAAACTAGCATGAAAGTGAAAGAGATTTTATGATGATTAAGGCGAGGTTCTTTACTTTTTCTATTATTAATAATAAAAAAGTATAGAAGATTCAAATTTCTGGTATGAAACCTTGTCATTTTAATGCTTTAGGTTGGTTCTCTTAACCTTATTTTATTTTTAAAATGCACTTTTAATTATATGCACATTTAATTATATTTTTTAACACGAAAAAATGTGTTGAAAATAGTAGAAGATATGGTAAGATTCATAGATACCATATTTCATAATTTACAAATATTATTCCAACGTATAAACCTTATCATGTTTAAAACGTAAATATTAATGCAAAAAATTAATCAGTAAGTTAACTAATTTAACATTTCGCAATAAAGTACTCTTTCAACACTAACATACAATATTCTTTTAATCTTTGTTCAAAATATTCATGTATTATAACTTCTACATTCTGTCTTTTACAGAAATTTGTGTCATTAACTTAATGATATTATAATATTGTCACGTAGATACTTTAGTATAGAACTTAATGACACACACACAAGAAGTAGAGCTAAACCAATTTATTAACTGAACTCAGAATGCAGTAACTGACAAATTTTCTTCTTTTATTCAAGCAGAAAAAGTTCCAGAATACTCTTCTGGAGACAGTAAGAAATGTGCAGAACACTTGTCTTGTAAATTAAAGAAACGTCCAGTATCTTCTGGAACATGAAATAAAGGAAAACATAAAATCAAGGAATTAAGTATTTACATATACTATTAATCGCATTACATATACTATTAATCACGAGACCAGTGCCATGGCTATTCGGCCATGGAGATTCGACTGTCTTTCTTCAATGCGGCAATATTGTGGGAAGTATTAGTAACTAATTCGTTGTTAGATGTTTTACAGTTCCTTTAAAGGAATATAATAAGTTTTTCAATTTACTTAACTAATTTTACTGAAATATTTGTCATTGGATGATATTTTTTAGAAATCAAATTCCGATTACTAAAGATTACTAGCAAAAAAAAAAATTGCTCGCATTTCAACAAATTATCAGAATAATTTAAATTCTATAAATAGTGGAAATATTTTATTCTTATCATTCTAATACTTATCTACACTGTACTTCGAATTCTATTCTTTCTATCTAATTAACATTTTATTTTCAAGTTTAATATCAGCATAATTTAACTGTCAGTCAGTATATTCCAATCAAGTCAATCGTTGCAACAGACTGATCTATTTACTTACAAATCTTCTAATTTACTTACAAATCATGAGACATTTTGCATCTTATATCGATTATTATTATCTAAGTGGACTTTTCTGTTGTTATGAATAACGATTTCCTGACCCGTATTCAATGCACGGATAAAGCGTAGCTTAATCTGTAAATATATTAAGTATTATTAATTAATATTAAATATGCTGACTACAATAACTTTTCAGCTAATCATTTCCTATTGGTCTATAGGTAGTCAAAGGTATATTCAAAATTCCTTTTAAGAAAATAAATACATGAATTTAAAGAAAATAAGTGAATAAGTGAAAGTAAATAATAATTGCATTCATATTACTAAAGTATTATTTTACAAACTGAACTAAATTACGCTTTTGCAGCTTTAGAATTTATCATCTATTTAAGTAATCGTCTGCAATTTTTTCTACTGTTCTTATCATTTTAATCTACCTACCATCCCAATTTAACAGGATCTATCAAGCTCATTTAACTCCAATAATTTCACTCATAAATGACAATTGTTTCCTTCAGCGTTAAAGTGAAATGGTATAAAAACTTTTCTAAGCGTTAATGCCTGTTGTATAACATTTTATTCACACGTACATAATAGTTAATTCATCCACAGTTATTTTAAAAATATAATAATGAACTGTGACCTTATTCTTAACTGCAACAAAGAGAAATGTATTTTCTATAGACATCTTAATGATGAGTTTGATGGAACTCAAAAAAAATTATGTAATTAAACAATAAGTTAATGTTTTCTTTACTTTTGTGTTTACAGTTAACAAGACGTACCGCACTGAATAATCTTAAAATTAATAATTTTGTTTAGTGCTTTTTTTGTTGCATTAAAACAAAGTCTTTTTTATCTACGTGCATATTCTGTAACATATATGTATCAATTGCGCATTGTTTCAAATTTTTGTTGCATTAAAACAATGTTTTTTATATCTACGTGGATATTTGTAACACTCATACATCAATTTAAAAACCAATATCTGCCGGCAATTCCTTGCTATTTATACTCATAGTTAAGAAATTTATACATAAAGTATTTACTTTTGGAGAACTGCTTTCTGAAAATATCAGTATTAATTAATTTTTGTTTCTTATGCTTCGTTTGATATTCATAGTTCTTTCAAAAAATTTTTGAGCAGTAACTTTTGATAGGCTACTTATTAACTTTACTTATGGGTTCAGAATTTCATATAAATGTAACTGCTTTTTATATTTACTTCAGTCTTTCTTTTTAATACATGTCACACCATTCTATTTATACTTCACACTGTTTTCTTTTTTGGTATTATAACATTATTTTCATGTCAAACACGATGTTAATTTGAACATTAAAATAGAGCTGCTCATTCTACGCTCATTATATAAACAAATTAAATGGCATATAGACTGGAAAGAAATATCTTGTTTAAAAGAAATAGTACCAAGTTTACTCTTTAGCATAAAATATTTTTATTAAATAATATCAAAATTAAGGTGAAAACGATTCCAAATATTGAAAATATTAAGGAAAATGGCCAAAACTTTGCTTAATTTTTTTAATTTTTAAATTCTAATTGGAATTTTTTAAAAAAATCTCTTTGTTGTGCATATTTCCGCCATTTTTGCAGCTAATTTGGAAACTTTAACTCCAATAGTCTGTCTTGTCACCAACAGAGCACACACTTATTAGATAAGCATTTTCTTTTATCGATGATAGAGTTTAGTAATTAATTAGAAAACAATTCCTTGTCATTTATGTTGGTGTTTATGATATTCATATATTAGTTTAGTTTTTCTTTTGTATTTATTAACTTTTTTGTGAAATAGTCTTAATTGATCAGTTTTGGCGACCAACTTGTCTGCTCAGTTTGTTGACTTTTTAATCAGAGAAAACATTAAAAAAGTGGAATGCATTAAAAAAATCAAGCAGATTATTTGATACGATTACAAGACATGAATTTAATTGAATTACTCAACTACAAATTACTAGGGAGGAAATTAAAAATATGTGTATATTATGAAATAGAAGAGGAAGTGAAATCCTACTTCAGATGTAATGTCCAAAAAAAAAAAAAAAACACAATTTTTTAATCTTAAATTTAACGCTTGAAGAAGCATGCGAATGATTTTTTATGGATGTCTTTGAATTTCACAAAAGTATTCTTTCAGATTGAAATTAAAACAAATTCTAACAAAATGTATATCAAAATAAACAAAAGAATTATACAAAAATGAAATTGTTATCACTAAAGCATTTTTTGAATTTTAAGATAATGCAAAAAACATTTTTGGCTTTTAATAGTTTTGGACGATATGAATATCTGTTTTCATAGGCAAATCATAGCAATCATCCGTCTGGCATTAGCTAAATAAGCCTATTTTTGCATCGATTAAACTTTACTTGATGCAGTTTTATAATATCTATACTTCTTTTATATATTCTGTTCTTTCATTGATTGGAAATTTTAGTGACACGGCGGGCCCATGCCCGAGAAATTCTAATAATATTTTGCAGATCAGTTAATTAATTAAGTGAAATGTTGAATAAATTGCAGCTGTAAAAATGTTCTATTAAGCAGTCTGAAATGTTTGTAAGATGGTCTTTTAAAATCTGACTGCTGCCATTCGACAATAAAAGTACTTTCTGTGCTATGTACATCAGACGCTATATATAGAGAGATTTATTCTTTAAAATTGTGACGATTTTCTTCCGCTCACCAAATACCTGTGTGAAATCTTGGAATCTACAATCTAATATTGATCTAAGAGGAAAATTAAAGTGCAGTTAGGTGTTAGTTCACATTTGTCTTGTGGCTTAATATGAATTTACTACCATCAACATGTTCTTACAATAGCTATATTAATATTCTAGCAGACGATCTATATACTTTTGCTTTATCCTTAAATAGCAAAATGGATTTTCAGGACTAAAGGGAGGAATATCAGCCAGTATATAAGCTTTCCTTCATATTTTCTGATCATTCTCAATATTATTGAATTTCATGACAAGGAAGCCTGAGTAATGTACATTAAGACGATAAAGCAGGTTGATTTTAATTAGCTGATATTATGGCTTTGACTTCTACAAATCTTGTAAACATTGTTATATTAAAAGTCTTTATCCCTCTGATAATAAGCCATGCTATTTTTATTAACCTTTACCGTAAAAAAATGTATACCAACAAAGACATGACAGGTGGATTTGTTTTCTCAATCAATGATTATTCATTGATAATGGAAATGAAGTGCGTGAATGTACAGTGTGTGAGGATGTAGAAGCAATTAATACAATTTTAAAATTATTATACACATCAAAAAACAGGAATGAAATTGTTTGATTTTCGTTTTATAAGAGCATAAAATCTCTAATGATTAAATATCTAACTAAGAGATTATAGTGGTTTTTATGCTGCTGTAATGTTTACAAGTTCAGTTCTCGAACAAAGTTGATAGAATTTTCTGATAACAAGAAGATAATCAATTGCATCTGTCTGTCTCATTAACGGTATTTGAAGCAAGAGACTAGATTTCAATTTAATTTATAACCAGAGAACTAACTAACATCTAGGGCATCTAGTAGGATAAAATAAGATGCAGCATGATTTGCAAAAATAGCCTAACACTTTCTTGGTGACTGTTTTAAAAATCATTCTGAACACGATATGGAATGCTGTTACGATTTAAAGTATTTAAGCATTTTTTTTTAAATATTTTTTTACCTAATTTCCAACAATAGATTACACTGTTGCCGGAAAGTTCAAACCTTTTTTTATTGTTTCAGCAAACATTTAATCTCGTGATTTTCTCGCATTGTTGAAAGTTAAAGATGAAGTATTCTATTTAAAAGGAGTGTAGTATACAAAACGAATAAAAAGTGAAGTTATAAAATTGCAAATTTAGAAGATAGATGACCCGAATATTAACGTTTTTAATATCATATAATTTTTTTCCTTTGCAAAGATTTATGTGAACAAAAGACAGAATAGATGTAAGACAATTAAAATATCACTGCTATAATGTAATGCACTTTGGAAGAATTATGGGCATGAAATTGTATCGAAGTAATTTAATATAACCAGCGAGCCAACTTATTGCCAAAGGCATTAGTAATATGATAATATTTACAAAAACAAATTTTGATCTACTTATTTTAATACATCTTTTAATCGTATTTTTAATTTAATATGAAATGCGATAAAATGCCTTCTCGTAATTAGTAGGTAGATTCCTATAGGAAGACTACCTATTGCAATGGTTCTCATGAAAAGACTTCGGGAAAAATTTTTTAGTTCTACTATGGGCAAAGCGTTATGTGCATATATTTATATATAAGCAAAACACTTGTGCCATGCGAACAGGATAAATAAAGTAATTATGTTTGGATATTAATTGACTTGGAATATCATGACAGAAATGTAAAAATCTCGGACGAGTTCGTAGATGGGCCATCTAGTTCAAAGGGGGTGGAAACGATAAGGGATTGGAATTTTCATTTTTCTATAACTTTCTTAATATTGAACATAGAAAAAAAATCAAATTATCGCCTCATTAAGACGAAAGATTTTCGTATTTAAAGTTTTTCTATGACTGCAATATCTTAGAAGTTAAAGGCTGAATATTGATTTTCAAACCCTAATTTTGACTGTTTCTGACAACAACAATTTATGTTTCCAGATAGTAACTTAGATCTAAAGGAATCTACCTATGCCTTCAGCTTTCCGAGAGGAATTTTTTTAAGTACTTTTACAAATTAAACATTGAAGAGTAACTTCAACATCGTGAGAACCAGTAAATTTAGGATTTTTAAATAGCAGAGTAAAATATTGGTAGTTATAAATATTGTGAAATATTTGTAATTATAATTGAATAACAAATTTTAATATACCTTTTTCATTATGATATGAGTATAACCTTCTATGCCATTTCACTGGCATTTACGGTAGAATGAATATTCGAATTTCATTTTCTGTATTAGTGTAAAGGAGCCAATGAACATTAACTTCCTTCTTTTATTATTACTGTACAGATAGAAATCTTTGTACATTTCTTTTAAAAGATTAAAAATAAACTAAGGTTAATCCATTGATGCTTTTTAATTATATTTAAAACTCTAATTGACATAACACTAAGATACTCAACAATACTGGATGGATCCTCAATGGAGTATTCCTTGTCCTAATTATAAATGCATTATCCGATGACAGTTTGATTTCGGTGAGAAGTATGAATTATGCGCACTTGAAGAATTGACGTCGTTATATTGGAGGAAGAATTTAAGAATTATACTCTTTGAATGACAGTTTCGATTGTGTTCTGAATTTTTTTTTTATACCAGGTCAGAAATAACCCCAAGTTCATTCGATTGTAAAAAAAAAAAAAAAAGAAAAGAAGAATCTTTTGCGAATACGTATTTTTAGATTTTTTTTTATTGTTACCACCTCGTTTCAATCCGTCTGTTCCATACATCATTTGCATGACAGCTCTGTCTTTTACCATCGACAAAGGACTTTACGCAATGCCATTCGATTCTTGAAAGAATACTGTTTCTAATCTTGGAAAAGAAAAAAGATTCTTCTTCACTTTCTTTCATCTCGATTCCGATTAGATCATCTGTGATCCTTGATCCTAGAAACCTTTTCATTCATCTAGGGAAAAAAATATGGTGGTAAAATGATTAGCAGACGGATTTTCGATATATATTTTCCTTCTTCAGAGTGAAAAGCTTCTTCATTTTAGTTTTATGAAAAGCTCTTTTTTTTTCCCGGAAGAAAAAGTCTATCTTTGCACGTTGCACACACGTGCAGAACGTCCCATCCTGTCAATGGTTACATGTTTGTTGTCCCACTTTTGAAGGGGTTGTAGCATTGTTCAAACTCACGTTTCTCTTTTGTAAAATTAAGCATGATTTCAATAACAAAGACACTATGATGTGTTTGGTGCAGGGTAAATGCATTTTTTCTTGTAATTTATGATTTAACTATATTTTCAATAAAGCAAGGGTTTATCTGGAATGATTTATTATGAAAATATCCAAACAGTTGCTGATTTTTTTCAATAGACAGGAAAGAATAAATTTCTATCATTTATAATGATATTTTGGAATAAAGAACGACACGTTAGAGTTTGCGGTTAACTGCCATTATAATGACGCCCTCTCCTCACAGAGTAGTAAAGAAATATACGCAGTTGATGAAAATTATATTAGTAACCCAAACTGCTGGAATTCAGGCATATATAATCTGCTATTAAAACTATTATATCATTTTTCTCCTCATATTTTTATTATAATAATTCTTCTTTAACAAGCATATTAAATTTAAATTCTCACCAGGGCAAATGAGCAAGGTTAAGTTTTATGTAGACTTTATTTTACACTCTGTAGAGTATATGTGTATATACGCATGTACAAGCTTTATTACCAATAAAAATATAAATTTTGTTTTTTAAGCCATACGAAAGAAGTAACTGGATGGTAATGATATTCTGACTAGAATGAAATAGATAAGATCTAGGGGGGTTCGCCCCCTGCTAGCATATGCTTGCCAACACCTCTCGGATCGCTTCGCTCGCTCGCCATCTACTAAACCACTTTAGTCTAGCAACAGATATAATCAGATTCAATTTATTCCAAAATATGATAAAACAATGAAATAAATAAAAAATGTAAAGCAAAAAATACATTCGCAAAAATTACCTGTATCAAAGTTCTTTGTAAACACAAATTACCTTTAATTTAAATAGCTATATGCATCCATCAAAAAAACAATTTAAAAAAAATGTGCTTTTCTCACAATTTTTTAAATTTGGGAATTATACCATAGAAAAAGAATAAAAAAAAAATATTATTTACAAAAAAAAATCGTGTTTTTCTCACAATTGTTTAAATTTGGAAGTTACACTACAGAAACAGAATAAGAATTTGATATTTACAAAAAAATAAATTGTCTGAAAGCATCTATATTCAAATTCAGTCCATTCCAAAATAAGATAAAACAATGAAAGAAATAAAAAAATGTAAGGCAAAAAGTACACTCGAAAACTGAACCTTAGAAAAGTTCTTCGTAAACACAAATAACTCCTCATTTAGGAACTATACACATCCACCACAGAAACAAATTCAAAAAAATTGTGCTTTTCTCACAATTTTTCAAATTCGAGAACTATACCACTGAAACAGAATTAAAAAAAATCACTATTTACAAAAAATTAGGGACAGAGTGGCTTGAAGCGTGAACAATCAACGGCAGAAAACAGAAAAAGACACGTTAAGGAAAAGTATATGTCCTGAAATATGTTGACAATTAGAAATTGAAATCTGGAATCATGATATGTTTCTGACTTTTTAAAACTGATAACCTAGTGCAAAATATTCAAAACTTTTTTGTCAACAAAATATTATATGTAGTCGGTTTTGAAAGAAATGCTACCCATAGAATTTTGAAATTAAAATTTTTACACTAGTCAGAAGTGATTTGTTTAAAACTTCTTTGTATACACAATTTACAATTTTCCTAACGGATTGATTGCTCTCAACATAGAATCCAATATTTCCATCACAGACAGCAAACATGCTTCATTTCTCTCCATTCGTTTTTCAGTGTCTTCACTGGTATCAAACACATATAACTGACCATAACCTGGTTTGTTATGACCACTGTATAAAGGAGAAACCATGTTGTATATCTAATCACGAATCCTAAAGCAGAATTATATTTTCTTATATGCTTCCAATAGTTTTTTCCTTCGCTTGAATCACTGATTAGGAAGTCTCAATATTTCTGGTGGCTTCAATAGATGTTCTGAAACAATTTTTTATCATGTCAGCATCTCGTGTATTTACCACTTGAATTTAATTCTTTTGTCCTGTAACTGCCTGGCAAAAGGAACAGAGTCCTGACCTAGTTCCACAACTATGCTCCTGTAGTTCTGAAACTTTGCTCCGTATACATAAACGTTTAATCCTATCTCGTTCATTACGTCTGGATTTTCTTACGAACGATTCTTGAGCACTTTCATTCAAACTGTTTTCTCTTTTTCGACGATTTCGTTTTAAAATCGATACGGCATGACTTAAACTCGTCATTAAGAAATTTTGTCCGTTTTTTGACAGATAATTTTTAGTTAAAAAAATTGTCAAACCGATGCAAAAAAAGCGTTTGCTTGAAATCTTATCAAACCGCCTTTTTATATTCCTGTTAAATCCTGTTTAAATCCAAGTGTTGCCAAACGGCGATTAACAAATTCGGCTTGATTTTGCGTCTACGTAAGCGTTTTATATATATAAATATTAATGGTATTACAACAAACACAGGCGGAATAATGGTACTATTCGTATAAAGAGATCGATACTAAGCATCTATCACAAAAACTCATTCATTTGCCTGTTTCATTTCAACAAGTTAATATTAAGATTCCGTTTATGAGAATGCTTGTACAGAGACAATGCAAGACCACCATCATTCTCTTGGAAACTTGCAAACAATCACATAATTACTAGAAAGTACTCGGTATAAATTTCGTAACGACTAAATGTAATGAAGTCAACCTAAATAAAATAAATTTTGGCAAGGAACAACCTTGTCTTCCAATTAATGTTAGAACTATATGCTCTATAACAATACAAAGAAGATCCTGGTCTTCTCCATCATTCCTGGTGGGTGATATGTGGTAATACTGTCTAATATTTGTTCAATTCTGAAGCAAGTCCTAAATAGAAACTCAAGATAATTGTAAGCTATGGTACTATATGTATTCCAATCTGATAATATGTTCTGATATTGAGAAAAACGCATTCTGTCGTTTAGAGAATGAATTGATTCTGTTAGTGGAGAAAGACAACACATATTGAATTGCGCATGTGAGGGTCTTAAAGGCTAAGGCTAGCTATGATGTCTGTAAGAATTTTGTAGACTCCCTCAAAATAGCGTGACGCCACAACAAACATTGAATTGGTAGATTGAATAAAATTGTAACATTTCCACTTTCTATTCAGCAAAGCTTAAGATAAGAGATTGTTCCATCAGTTCTACAAGATAAAAATCGGTTGAATTTGATTTTTAAAATTTTCCTAGTCATTACCAGTTCTCAAAGATGCGTCAATTTAGATCAGAGCTTGTAAAACAAATGTACGGTGTGAAAAAGTGACTAGAATAGAATAAATTTTCCTTCAAGAACTACAACAAAATTTTATTTAAAATAGATCTGAATGGAGCTTCGATTAAATAAACATAATTCAATACTCCCTATTTGTTTGAATTAAGTATGGATGGAGTTCGAACTGCGCGTGGTAAGTTCTGGGTCAATTCATAAAAATAAAATAAAAATTGAAATTGATGAAGAAATTGCAAAATAGTATAAAAAAAAGAATGTATGTATTAAGTCGCTAACATCATGAATTACCTAGAATGATATTTTCATAGTTTAAAATACTACAGTTTTTAGGTTGAAAAACAATAAATACCGCACTTTTATTTTATCTTAATTCTAAAACTTAAGGTCTTTTGTGAAGATTTAAAATGTAATAAGTGAATTTTAAATGCCATTTTCTATCATCAAGTAACTACAGTAAAATAATTAAACGCTATTGAAAGCCCAAAGCTAAATTTAAGGTAGATTCTAATCCGTACTAATGGTATATTTGGACCTTTTTTTAAATTTATTTTTTATATACGAAATACCGAAATAATATCATAATCATCAAAAAATTCAAACTCTACTTAAAAATCTCCACTTCTTAATTTAGAGGAAGTTTATCGGCCCAGCTGTCAGAATATAAGTTAAACGATAACAACGAAACGAAGGGAATTAGGTGGTAGCATTTGGAACATAGTGTAAACATCTAGAATGCAAATTTTAATCATTTGAACCAAATGTTTCAACTAAATGTTTGACTAGCTTTCGGTCTGTACTTCCACATGCATATAAACACTATTCTCAGAAGAGAAATTATTTAAATCACTGAACTTCGGTATGATTACAGCTGTAATTCGATATCAAATTTTAGTTTGAATCGATTGGTTTAATTTGGTTTAGTTATATAAACGTCCTGTTATAGAAACATTAGGGCTGTTTGTGACGGATCTCTTGATTTGAACTGCGGTCAGATAACGAGGATGATATCTGATGTCTAAAATATACAATGGCACAATAGATTCAATAAATTCGCTATATTCAAGCAATTTCTTTCGTAACTTTGTCCGACAAACATGTCCTTGCGTAAGATTAACAGTTTTATGCGGGAGAGGAGATATAAGAACTTTATTAGAAAATGTGCGAGAACGTTTCAGGGAGACCATTGGTAATTTTTCTCAGCTTTATTCCTTTTAATGAACTGAAGATTCAAAAAAACTTTTTCAAACATTTATAATCCATACATAAAATGTGCTGTTTAACATTTAATACTCAAGAAGCCCTGTTAGAATTTAATATGCGAAAATTAATATTTCGCTCCACCCTACTACAAAACTGGTTCCTTGAAACTTGATTAATATTAAACAGTGCAGCATTTATATCTAAAATAGTACCATAAATGCATTGAAAGATTTTTTTAATGACAATTTTAATAGTTTAATAAACTTTTTATAAAAATTAGACGATTTAAATCATTCTGAATTAACTACTTAAGTGTAGTTTCCAGAAGCAACGTGTAGTTAAGAAATTTAATATCATTATTTATCTTCATTGTTAATTAAGTAAAAGCCATCAGAGGTTTCTAAACTCTATTGTTTAACTGTAACTTCACTTCCTTAAAGAATGAAATAAAAACAAACGATTCTAGCCTTTGTTTTTGAAAAAAGCGAATCTAAAGGTCATCTCACAACGAACTATGACCTCTAAAAATTGAAAAAAAATTGAATCGAGTTGAAAAAAATTGAACTCGAATATTCTAAAATATACATTCATAATTAGTTCATAAGATGAAACAGCGATTAAGTGTAGCCTTTTGGGGGAAAAATACTATAGAATTGTCCGCTGTGGAAAATTCTTGAATCTTCTGTATCAAGCATAATTAATTATCAGTTTTAACATTTAGCCAGTCACATGATACTGTTTACATATTTTAATCGATTTGTCTGAAAATATTATTGATAGTTAAAATTTTAGGAGATTTTCTGCCATTTTTTTTCTGTAAGGTTAATAAACTAAGAAAAATTAATAGCTACAACTAGAAAATGTTCAATAAAATCGCATTTCTGGTTTTCAATCAAGAACTTTAATTATGTGTTTAATATTCTAGAATGTTTCGTTCATCAAAAATACATAAACAGTAGAAACAACAGTATTGCTAATATGATAATAGATAATTATTGCTTATGGTGGAAATTCTAGAAAAAAAAATTGCTTTCGTATATTACGTTTATAATCACATATAAGGTGTTTATTTTTGGAATGCTTCAGACAACATTTATACTTTTAACTTACTTTGTTTACTATCTTAAAGAATATGTCACGTTTCTGTGCCACGAGTTAAAGTAAGAGTTATTATAAATTTACCTTTTAAATTTCGAGTGTTAAATCTTACATAAAGAATTAGCTGGGCCAGTTCTAATTTTTTGTTATATATTTATTATAATTTTGTGCAATTAAGCATTTTTCAGTAAGAGTAAGAATATTTTATTTCCCACGTATTCTTACTTAAAGTTTGTAACGTACTTTTGTATAAACCCAGATAAACTGAAATATTATTTAGTATCTTTTTCTAATACACTATTTAAATTTTTGATAATTCAGGTCGTTCATTTTTGCCAAGCAAAACAAAAGCTACTAATAAAGCTGATTTATTTCATAACGTATTTCAGGAATTTAAATAATATACGAAAGCAAAATTGATAAATAATTTTTGACTAATTTCAACCGAAAAAGTCAAACAGAATCATTTTAAGAAATCATTAACCATTTTTACAAATCATTGATTAATAATTATTTTTACAGCAAATTATTAGGTTGACATTAATTTTCTTTTGCATTTATTTAAAATGTATCAAAAGTTCAAAATATCTCTATAATCAATGATCACAGGTAAAATAACTGAAAGTCATACAAAGAGAAAATAATAAAGTTTTTCTTACTTTCTTTTGTCTTACAAAACATTTAAGCAATGATGACCATATGATAACATTGCGACTGCAGGATCTGACGATTTGAGAATAGAGAAGCGGTCACAATGAAGATGACCCACATAGGTAACCTTAGTTCATTCAGAATCTCTCATCGAAGATGAAAATCTCAATTTTCGGTGGGCAGCAGAAGTTTGATGACGGCATGCCAGCTCATATATCGTCTTTATTATCTGATGGTTTTTGATGATTATTTAACCATTTCTAAATGAGCAAGTGTTTATTTTTACATTCGCTAAGAATCCATGATTCACATACACACCCCAATTTGATTTCGTAAAACAAAGTATTAAAACAGGGCACCAATCTTTTGAAAGAATGGATAATATTGACATCTGATAGAAAGCATTTTGTCCCAAAAGCCCTACAGATCCACGTGTTGATTGTTTCACAGTTGAAAACTGGCCGTAACGCAAGGATGTGGCGCTCTGCTCTGATGAATCAAGCTCAAATATATACATGCGTAGTTTTTCTTGAACTGGTTGAGTAAGATAAAAAGTCAATTTAAGTCCATTTGCAACACAAATACTTAAAATAAGAACCTTTTAAACAATTTCAAGCTTCTTTCTTTAGTTTATATCGTTATTTTATATCCATGTTTTATATCGTTATTTTATATCCATGTTTTATTCTTAATACATGGGGGGGGGGTAATGACTGAAAATTAAATTATAATCTTTTTTTTTTTTATCTCAACTTGAATTTAACGTAAAATTGTCATATAACTATCAGTATAAAAATATATAAAAGATTATAAAAAAAGAAATAATAATTTTATCAATTTTAAATAAATTTTTCTCTGCTTCTAATAAAAATAAAGATAAATGTGTGTATACAATGCCATTCTGCAGCGAAATCCGTAAGATTTAGAGCTACCAAATTTGGCTGGGATATACTCTAGGAAAATAAAATGTGCAAATACTATTGCGGAAAAATTAATTTATATCGTTTTAAAATCTTAAAAAAATCTTTTTTTAATGATGCTAGTTTATTTTTCGTAAAATTTTACCACATTTTGGATATTTTTATTAAATTTTGTATAAATTTTTAACAACAGCTTTCATTGTTGAAGTGAAATTCAAACTGGTTTCAGTGTTTTATAAAACATGAAATTTTCTTCTATTTAAAGCAAAGAAAGAAGGGAAAATTATGTTTAACATATGTGCAATTTACTATATGAAAAGAAAATCATACTAAAAGGTATATGAACCTGTCGGCTATATTTTTAACCGTTTTGTGATGTCATAGGACTAGCATCACTTAGAAGGTTCATTAACACAATAAATAGAATAAGTATACATCTGTTGACATAACATGGATCTGATATCATAATTTCATACTTAAAATTAATTTTTTTTATATTATTATGAACATCAAAGTTTTGATAAGAGTTTTAATGGCAATTAAACGCAACCAATATTGTCGGCGAACTAACTAATCGGCAGAGATGGCTAGTATACGATAGGGGGATATCATTAATTATTATTAAAACTAAATTAAAACCAATATTTAAAAATGTATTTCTTAATTATTCATCATTTATTTGGCGTTTTACATCATATTGTATTGAATTTTATCAGCAATTAGTCTCTACTTTAACAATAAAATGTTTACAAATAAACAACGGTGGGAAAAGATAAAATCAGCTTTATCACTTGCCGATAAATACATTAATGTTTACAAACAAATACTTTACATTCCTTAAGATAACATTGTAATCAGTTCCAGAATATAAATACACATTAAAACAAATGAATATTTAAAAGTCCTTAAGTTAACATTCATGAAATTTCGACTATAAAGCGTTAAAAGCCTTTCTGTGTCATGCTGTTCATGTGATTTGGAAAAATTCTGCCATGTGACTTTGAAAAATCGGTTGCTGTCTACTTTAACGTGCCATTTTACATCGCCAAGGATGCCAACAGTACCAATTCACTAAAATATCAGCTGTACAACTCAACAATGCAAAGAGCAGTGAACAATTCAGCACTATAACTGTTAGAACTACTCAATTTTGTTGTTGGGTTACCATATTGGCATCAAATTAAAGAGTCACAGTAAAGTAGATTTCAAACTAAAAAAGCTATTACATTAAGGTTTTTACAAACAATTTTTACTCATAATTTGTTATTTCACAATTTATTTCTTTTTTTATTAGAGTAATTTTTTTTTCAATTGACAAGAAAAGATCAAATTAACTTTATTATATAAATCATAAGGAATTTTTCTTCAAAAATAAAATTGCTCTTTTAAAAATTGCTAACCTAATAGAAATAGTTGTCTATCCTTTTAAAAGCAATTCATTGAAAAATTATTTTAATAATAAAATATTTACAAAATCAAGTCTCAACTATCAATTCGCATGTTTGTAAAAAGAGAATTAAAAAAAATAAATAAAAATAAAAAAATAGTTCCTAAATATGAAAAATGCTCCCAAAAATTAAAATAATTAACATTGACATGAATTAAATTCATTTTGGAAATTTTGGATTTATTTAGTCACATTTTTTTTTGATATGTCAATGACAACGAAAAAAAATCAACAGCGATCTTCAGGCGGTAGATGACCTTTAATGCAGTAACTAATTTTTAAATATTTTCATAGATGAGTTTCTCCGTCTTATTTCACGAAAACAAAATGACACAAAATAAGGATTTTTCTTCACAGTTGAAATATTATCTAATTTATGGAAAGTCTTCACATATCTAATTTATGGAAAGTCTTCAGCTGATATGATTTTAACATGTAACTAAATCGATTTTTCGATTGTAAAAATCGCAAAAAAAATTTTAATTAAAATACGAACAATGCAAGTGATAATTATGAAATAGAGGATAGGAATATATTGAGTATATATTGAAATAAAATATCAATATTGATAGAAATTGATATTTTAAATATATCAATTTGTGATGTTTAATATTTTATACATTTTAAATGGCCATAATGTGTTTCTTAATTGCACCTAAAAGTGTTATAAATATGGAGATAATCTTTATTTGACAAATGAATACACATCAGATAAGCATAGCTGTTATATTATTGCTAGAGTTTGATTCATTTGCACATTCCATGAATTTCCTTCCACATTTGGGAATGCAGTTTTGAGATTCAGTTTTTACATAAAACTCAATTATCTTTTTCCCTTTTCCAAATATACTGCTAAATTAAATCATAATAATAAGGTTGATAAGGTTACAAAAAGGAACGGAATAACATTTATGTTTGATATGATCCGTCCAAGTAGAATTTTAAATGAAATCGATACATTTAGATTTGGATTTTATCTTGCCATTCTTCGTATTAAGTGCAATAAATGGACAAAAAATAAATGACAAAAGATTCATTGCTATCTATAAATATCTGAGTAATTGAATTCTATAAAATCTATCAAATATTTGAATCTGCAAATCTATAAAATCTATATAATATTTGAATCCATAAAAATCTATAAAATATTTAAATCTACAAATTAATAAAATCTATGCAATATTTGAATCCATAAAATCTATAAATGTTCTACAAAATGAATGCTTGAATTTATAAAAATATTTGTTGTTAAAATTTATTGGCAGAAATCGTTGAATTATTCAAAAATTTCAAATATGTTATCTAAACAATCATTGTTAATAATAATTTTTTTCTCATTTGTGATAATATAAATTTATATGTTTTTATCTTAAAATTTAGAAAAATTCTCGATTTCAAGAGTGCAAATAATTTTTTTTTCCTATGTCAAAATAATGTTAATTGCTGTATAAATTCATAAGAAGAAAATAAGATTACCATGGTTGCTATTTGTTGTTCTCATTCGAAATTAAAAAAGCATTTTTTTTATAAATCATCAATAGATAGCCGCATGAGTAAAATAATGCCTCATGAGTGGATATAAAAAATGTTTTGAGAAGAAATTACCGATTTTGTAAGGTTTATATTTTTAAAACTTTTCTCTGAAAATATTTTAATAATTCGCGTTATAGTTAATTGGAACAATGTTATAATCAATTTAAAGTTAATAAACAATTGATATTAATAATAAGATAATGTTATGTTTTAATTTTCTTTGAAAAATAAAAAAAATTAAAAGAAAATTTTTAAATTTCCTGTTTTTTTTTTACAAATTTAACTTCTATCTCTGTCATGCAATGAATTAACATTATCAACTTTAAAATCTTTTTGCTATTTGCTGACTGTAGTATAACGAAAAGAGGAAAAATTTTGGAATGCTAAATCAAACTTTATGTGCTACTTTATATTCCGAAAGTAACATTTAAACTTGTATCTTCAATGAATATACAGGATATAGCAGATTTTTCAATCCATATAAAAAAATTTATAACTTGGGTGGAGGGACGATAGCAGTACAGGAATTGAAAGTCTTTGAATGATTTCAACTTTTGAAATAATAGTTAATGAACGTTCAGTATGATTCTCATCACCAGCATGGCGGGTGTCCAATGGATACAGTTATCACTTCGTTGGGGTATCTCTTCGTTGATCTATTGAATTCTACAGACTAGGATCCGAGATTTCAAATGGTAGATTAAAGTAGTTCAGTATAACCCCCCCCTACATCTGTAAAATAGCTGTTGTCTCTAAATTCTCCGATTTCTCACTTAGAGTTTGATGTCTTTTCAATTCTAGAGACTTAGATTTGAGTTTAGATCTATGCAGATTTGATAATAGAAATGGCACATAAATAGAAGCTTATGCAAAACCTTAGATAAACAAAGTTGCAAATGTACAGAATGTACAGTGAAGGAACTTTAATTGCCAAGTTTGCAGAGCTAAATCATGGAAAATCATTATATCGCGTCAAACAGCTGAAAGATAATTTTTTAAATCAGAATTTTAATGTTTCATTTTGTTGTAATAAAAAAGTAACAAACTTGCAGGAAAGAATAATTTATGGCAGTTCATCGAAGCTCTCTAAACATTGCAGATAATTATCACAGTTTAATTTAATTTTCTGTAAGATTGACACCCAGATGTGAAACTTTTTTAAAGCTATTTTGACACAGAATTTGCAATTTTGGAGCATGACATAAAAATAGTCATCAAAATATATAGTATTAATGATTATTTTTACTGAAATGCGAAAACAACGGCTTTCAAAAGAAAAGTTTATGGAAAATATTTATATATTTATGGAAATATTTATGGAAAGGATTTATTCCTTCATTCCTTGTCATATTTGATTTTAAAAGAGGAATCAAATTGTAAAATATTTTGCTCGCGTCTACCCCAGAGTACAGGTTATCTGCATCTTTTGTACCGATCGTTACGCCTTAGACTGAAAATCCCGCATTGCACTGTCATTCTAAAATACTACTCATGGAAAATGCATATTATAAAATTTCTGTAATTACCATAATTTGATCAAAAAACTCGTTTGATTTCATTTACATCTCTCTTCTGTGGTCAGGATTTTACATCAGGAAAATGACCTTGAACCCTATTAATGACGTCAATCGACACTTAGTAAGATCACGTGTTTAATAATCCGAAGGGCAAAGGAATGACCTCTAATGAAAGTCAAAATCAACCTAAAATGTATTTACAAATTGTCAGCTGTCAATCTGTTAGAGAAGGAGAAACACATAGACAGCAATATTCCTTGCATGAATTATACAGAAAAAATAAGTTTTTGTATTTTTTAAATAAGTAAACTTTTCTGGTGCCTGCCAATCTCCTCAAGTTTGAACTCTAATCCCGAAACACCTTTACTTACAAAGAACATACAAAGAGCTGCCTATATTTAAAACATTTTTGACATCTACGCTTTTCCACTTTTTCTGATTGACTGGAGAAAAAAAATTGAAAAAAAACTTAAAAATTCTTTGTTATTATCTGTCAGTGTGTATAAAATTCATAGTAATTTTTGCATCGGAATCTCTATAATTATCAAAGTTTTGAAATTGACCTAGACCTTTCGAAAGTATTAGATGGGCTGTATACTTTCTTATCATAGAAAAGTCCAAAGATAAATCACAATAATCATCAGATCTTCTTCGAGAATCTTAACGTTTTAGATTTCCATGAGTTCAAAGCCTATATGTAAATATTAGTTTTTCTGTCTATCTTTCTTTGTAAATGCCTCAGAATCGCATTAAACTATGTAGATTAAATTTGGCGTAATTTTTTAAATTCTCTATTATTGAAGAGCGACCTCAAATTTTGGGCCAAATGCATTATAAGTTGATTGTGTTATGGTCTGTGCATTAATATGCATGTAATATAATAAATGGAAAAATGCAGCATGGAATTTTAGAGCCAAAATTGTAAATCTATGTATCATTTTGTAAAAATCTATCAATAAGTAAATTGTTTCTTAGTATGTCTGTCTGTTGAACTGAAATATATAACAATCAAGATGGGTGTTGCCATTACATGAAGATTTGTAATGATCAATGAAAGAATCTAAATTGCGAATTTATTTTTATCAAATACTAAAAGCATCAAATTGTGTAAATACTCACATGAAAGTGTCAAAAGGAAAAACATAACCACTGCTTAATTTGAAAAAGGACTTCGCTCGAATTAATCACCTTGACTTTCCATCATATATTAATCAGTTTATTTATTTATTTTGAAATAAAAATATGATTCATCTAACTGAACATTTCCGATTTATCAAATTTACTTGGTTAACAAAACTTGGTTGAACAAAGGGGATTTTTTTACTAAATATCTATTACGTAAGCCAGCTTCACTTCGTACTGTTGGAGATCATACAAATATCTGGGCATATTGTGCTTGTTTGTGTGTGAGTGTAAGACAGTGTTCCTAAAGACAACATATTTGAAACAAATATCCTTCAGTAAATAGAAATATGTACCTTTAACGATTTTTTTTGGAAATTTTAATTGATTGAGCAATACAATATAATACACTGGACAAAGAAAATTCTTTTAAATTTCCTCATGAATATATCTTTTTTCTTAATCATGCAACTCAGAGCAGAAAATTTAAATGTTATATTGATTTTTGATATTTACTAATAATAAAGGACACTGAGAGTGTGTGTACGTTCGATGGCAGAGATCATTTGATCTGGAGGTTCCATTTATAACACAAATATAATTTGGAGGTTGAAAATATGTACATTGGAGAGATATTTCTAAAATTTTAATTAGTTTTTTTTTAATTAAATAAATTTTTGAAACTTCCCACGATAATTTCTAAGAATATAATCGAATAAACCTAATTTTAAAGGTTATTTTTTATGATATTAGTTAAATTGCCTCAATCTTTAATTCATTAATTTAAAAAAAATATTGCCGCATTGAAGAAAGACTGTCGAATTTCCATGGCCGAATGGTCATGGCACTGGTCTCATGATCAAGAGAACTGGGTTTGAATCCCGCTAGAGACAATGCGATTAATAGTATATGTAAATACTTGATTTTATGTTTTCCTCTATTTCATGTTCCAGAAGATACTGGACACTTCTTTAGTTTACCAGACAAGTGTTCTGGACTTTTCTTACTGTCTCCAGAAGAGTATTCTGGAACTTTCTCTGCTTGTATAAAAGCAGAAGATTTGTCAGTTACTGTGTTCTGAGTTGAGTTAATAAATTGGTTTAGCTCTACCTCTTGTGTGTGTGTCATTGAGTTCTATACTATAGTTCTACGTGACAATATTTTTGGATTATTTTCAAGATATATTTTATAGTTATCATGTAATTCAAACCTTTTTCAGCGTTGCATCAAATATTTAATTGCATATTTGTCATCCATTTTTAAAAACTAAGGCAGAAGGATTCTGTTTCTTATCTCAGTTCTGTGAATTACAAAAAAATCCCCCCTTTTCTTAATATATCTCGAATATAAATGTTACTTAAATATATAAAAATGATTAATACACTTACAAATTGACTACGTTGGAATTTTAAAAAAATGAAAAGAATATACCAAACATATTTTAAGATGACATAAAAAAGTTTCATAAATATTTAGAAATGTGTCCATTAAAATTAAAAAAGGGTTAACTCCTACTAAATTATTTTATCCTTCACGCTTTCAAAATTTTCCTTATCACTCCGAATTTCACATATTCTTTAAATTTTTCTTTAACTTTCACCTTCATTTATGTAAATATTTCAGTAAAAGTACAAATATTTTGAAACAAAACTTATTGTTTAAACTTATTATTTATTGTAAACTTATTATTTATTGTAAAATTCATGATTATAATTTGAATGAAAGCATATTTATGTTTGGTCAGATTTAAGATTTTGTGGGAATAACCGGTTCAGTTTGTGATAAGCATTCTTTTCATTGTTTAGTCTCAAAATTGAAAACAAATTATTTCTTTCTGGGTATCTTATCGTATTGTCTTAGATTGCAAAGCTCTTTTTCCACTAATCATAGTTTGATTATTTAAAGAGTTGTTTCCTCGTTTAGATTTTAAAGAAAATCATTGAAAAAGGATGTGTGTGTGTGTGTGTTTTTTTTTTTCGTTGTTATTGAAAAGGACATGGATGAAAAAACTATTTTGAGAAAAATATGTATGAAATTAACTTATTTTATTTCTTTGTGGATTCCTTTGTACTTTCTCATATACAAAGTACGAAAAAAGTATTGTAATCGCCAAAAAAATTTGAACTCGAGATTATACTGAAACCTTTTCTTCCAGATCTCCCTGAAACTGATTTTTTCATTATTTATGCCTATAACTGAAATAGATTTTGAGCCAGAAGGATGAAATATCTGTATATCGACAAAACTTATAGATTCCTGTCAAATTTAGAAAGGATAGAAATCTTCTGTCTGTTCAAATACGTTAATTAGATAACTTTAAAACGTAATAATCCAGATAAGTAAAATTTGCCAGTAACAGGTTTAGCATTTAAAACGTGGATTTTTATCAAATTTTAAACCAATTCTGTCAAAGTATTTACCGCTTGTTGGTCTTATTTTGACAGTTAGCTCAATAACTTCTAAACACAATGACTTATATCATTGAAATTTGTTAAATGATCTTGTGCCTTACCTCTAGCTCCTGTTTCAATTGATCGAGAAAAAAATACAATCCGAATGCACATTCGCATGACAGATGCAGTAGAAATGCTAAATTTACGTCAAATGTCTATATTGTGTAACTTTGTTTGGCTATAATGTATGCGTGGG
>JAPMOR010026613.1:257274-332232 GCA_026543865.1 Argiope aurantia | reverse complement strand
AGCAGGAAATGACTACTGAAAAAGATGCACCACATCTACTGATGTTAGAAGAATAAAATGACAATGTCTTCAAGATAGAAGAATGTCATCAGCGGCCATCAGAAGTCAATTGAATGATGATGGCATTTATATCAGTTCAAGAACAATCAGGCGAAGATTATTAGATGTTGGACTAAGAGGTAGAATTCAACGAAAAAATCCTTATTTCAATTTACAGCAGCGTATAAAAAGATTACTGTGGACAAAGGAACACATTAATTGGACAGATGATCAGTGATCTCAAGTTATACGGAGTGATGAAACAAGGATATTGTTATTCGGTAGTGATGGTGAAAATAGGTAAGACATAGAATAGGTGAAGAGCTACATCCTGACTACATTCAGACAACTATGAAGAGCTCATTTAGTGTTATGATTTGGTCATGCATGTCAGCAGACGATATTGGTCTCCTTCATGTTATCGATGGGACATCAAATGCAAGAAAATACACTTACACTATTCTAGAGCCAAAACTTACACATTCCATCAGTGATTTCTTTTCCAACAACACATCATTTATTTTTCAGAAGTATTAAGCTCCTTGCCACACACCAACAATATCAATAGTGTGCTTCAGTACAAAGAGCATTTAATTGTTATCACGGTCAGGAAACAGTCCTGACCTCAAAATTATTGAGAACTTATGGTACCGTTTGAAAACTCTTGTACATGTGAAGCGTTCATCAAATAAAAGAAAATTAATTGAGTCTATAATTATTTCCTGGCATCGTACAATAACGAAGGAACAGCTTAAAACTCTCGTCAGCTCAATCATACATTAGTCTAAAGCTGGCTTAGCTTACTGGCTTTTCATTAAAATTTTCACTAAAATTGTATAAATATTTTCTTTATATTTAAAAATTAAAATTATATATTTTTAATAATCTTTCATCTGTTACAATATTCAATATTCAAAATTTCAAAATAAATAATTCTAACCTGATATTAACGAATACGTTCTATTTTTGGAATTGTTTCACCTTATCAGAATTTCTCGCTGTTTAACAAGATAAAAACATTTTCTATTTTTTCAGACGGACAGCCCAGATAAAACAACATAAAATAAATACATGTTAAAATGCATCTACAGCAACATCTGAAAGAAGCACTCCAAATATAATCTTTTTTATCTGAAATCATTTCCTGATGTAAGTAAAAACAATTTTTTTTAGCGTCGAATCGATTAAATAACTATATTATTAGCAATTTTTGTGGAGCGTTTTTCAGTGCTTCAGTTTAAAATAAATTAATATCTAGAAATACTACTAAAATAGATCAACTATGGCTCTAAGATTTATAGCTCTGATCAGCAGAAAAATTAAAATGCGCCGTCGTTGCCATATTTTCTTCTAAATTAGATATAGAGTGATTACGGATTGCAATACCGGTATACCGGGATATTGAATACCGGTATTTTGAGCCATTTATACAATTTTGTAATACCTATATTTACATGTTTAAATGCCGTTTTTTCGGTATTTCCTAGAAATTTTTAAAATTTTCTCCATTATATGTTCAGAGATCGCCAAAATAGGAAAATATTATACATTTTTGTTTTTGTCTTCCGAACGGGCGAAATTAATTAGACTGTGAATACAAAGTTGCATCCTACAATCAAGAGAAGTGATAAAATACTGTTTGACAACGGATTGTAAAACACTCGCGCTTTTGCGCATGCGTTAGGATGGGTTTAATTCGACAATATAAGGGTGAGATGAAAGAGGATACGTTTACATTTAACAATGAAGACTCGCGGTTTTATGAGACGTAAACATTACAGATAATTAGTAATACAAAAGGAAAAAGGTACTAATGCACAGTAAAATATTTCAGAGCAATTTTTACTTAATATAAGGGTAATAAACCTTAAATTATGAAGAATAAATGAAAAATTTATGTTCTTAAAATCTGGTAATTACTTTTTTACAAAATAATAATGATCTTTTTCATATTAAAATGTTTTTTATATGTTATTAAATATTTTCAGGAATATTTTAATTCCCTGTTTTCTGCTTCTTGGTCACAATATTTAATGATATTATGTAAAATTTTCTTCGTACCATTCCTGAAAGTTTTTTTAAATTAACAATGTAATTGTTGAATATATTGCTAATGAGATTGAAATATTAACCCATCAAGAATTGCTACCTATAATTTATAAAGTTTGAAAAATTGTTAAGACATTTAAACGTTCCTCTACAAAAAATGTCATATTACAAAAATATATACTAACTGAAAATGAAACAGAATGTATGTTAATATTAGATTCTAAAACACGTTGGAACAGTTTGCTCCTAATGATGGAACGATTTTTGAAACTGAGAATTCCAATCCAAAAATCAATAATCGACTTAAACCTGCAAATTAATTTTTCAGATAATGAATTCGACTTAATATCCAGAACTATACCAGCTCTACTTCCAATAAAACTGGCAGTTGAGGCATTATGTTGAGGAGATTTTAATTTTTTACAGCTAATGCAACAATAAATTTCATGTTGCAGTCACTGAAAGAACAGCACACATCACTATCTGAAGAATTATATATTACATTGAAAAATCGCACAGCAGAAAGGCACACCGAAATACAAAATGTCTTACGGTATTTACATAATTATAATGATTTTAAAAATGAAAAACAAAAAAAGAGACTAACCAATTCAAATCTGATCAAGTTTATTTTCTTAAAATTTTTACCCACAAACCTATCCACATTCAGAAGAATTCGGTACAGTTATCGAAGATTATGATGACACTAATGTCGATAGTGAAAAGAAATTGCCTCTTGAACATAAATTAGAATTAGCGATAAATAAAAAATTCAACTAACCACAATACAATACAGAAATCAGCTTTATCCAAAACCATCCGACGAAACCATTATTTGAAGATGAGAGATTTAGAGGTAAATACTTTGAAAAAGTATATCGAGCGTTGCTAATAGTACCACCAACTAGCGTAGCTACCGAAAGAGTGTTTCCGACAACTGGTAATTTTTGCAGAAAATTACGTTCTAGGTTTAATGACAATGCAATTGATACATTATATTTTTTTAAGATCACATTTCAAAAATGTGTAACAGTACCACAGACTGAATAGTGATATTTACACTTTTTTAGGATTTAAATGAATAAGATGTTCCTTTACTCTTTTGTGATTCTTTATATGCGGTTATAGTTTATAAGTTACAAATTATTTTTTGTGATATTTACACTCTCCAATAAAGCTGCCAAATAAAACAAAGAAACACTTGTGTTTTCTTTCTTTTCTAAAATCTCTACTACCGGTATTAAAACCGGTATCCCGGTATTAAGATCTAAAAAACACCGAATTCCGGTATTGAACTTTTGGTCTGATTTTGCAATCTCTAAGTGTGATGTTAACAATAGCACATGTCAGTATTTCCCACTGTGTTCAGAGTTCAACACTATGTTCCAAACTATTTAGCTTAAATTTAATAACTTCTTTCTTTATTTCTTTGTGCTTATATGCTAGTTCAATAGAAGCACGATGCATTAAGAGTCACCGTATTATTTATACTGAATAACACTTAAGTTTAAAGTCCCGTTGGTGTTGTGTGGAAGTTTGGAGAGGGAGTGCCATCTCAGGTGTCGTTCTCGTCCTAAGACTGCGGTTCAAAATTACGAGATTCATCCCAAAATAGCCCTATTGTTGCTTTAAATTAAACTAAAGTTTAAAATGGACAACTAAGTTGAAAGTCACTTTTTGGCAAAAATATTGAATATATATTTATTTAATATTTCTTAATATATATTTATTTAATTATTTTTTAAAATTGTTTGAATTATAATTTTAAGTTCATTCTTTTGAAAATTATATTGATTTTCGTACTTGCATAGCTCATATTAATACTACTTTACATCTTTAAATGCTGTTAAGTCAGATTCTAAATTTGGGCAAACTTTTCTTAGGAGAAACCTCATAAATTAAAACCTAATACATATTCTTTCTCCATTTTGGTATGATAATTTTGCAATATGATCTGCTGTTTCTGAACTATAAATTAAATATTCTGTTTCTGTTAATAGATTAAATATTCTGTTATAAAAATGATATAAAAGAGAATGAATATATATAAAACTGAATTAACTACTTATAATCTTTAAATATTTTCAAATATTAAGATAAAAAAAATTTTGGTCAGTCATTCTCAGATGAATTGTTGATCGAAACAAAAGACACTTTATTCTAGATGAAATAGAGAAATTTTTGTGGTAGAAAACGAAAGAAAACTCACTACCGTTTAAAATATATTTCAAAACCTTTCGTACACTTGAAAGATGAAGTTATACTAACAAAAGAAAAAAAATTATCAAAACCAGATTTTTGAAACACACACTTATAAATACACTTACATTTTTTTAAAATTATTTCCAACCTTTTTAGAATTCATTTTATAACTCATTATAATACGAATTATAGAATGCTGAAAACGTTTTATTTCCTCTAAATCACTGTAAGGAGATTGAAGAGGATTAAAAATTTAATTACATTAAATCCTCAACCGATAAATAAACATTTTAAATATAAAATTAATTTATGCCATATAAACACATGATTGTACAAAACTCCATAGCTCTGATGCGTTAGAAAGTTAGAGAAAAATCGAATATGAAATTTCATTGTTATACATTGTATATTTGAAGCAAATATAAATGTGCAAAAAATGAAGAAGATTATAGAGAACAATATTTGTACTCAAGATTTAAATGCAGTAATCTTAATTTTAGTTTAATCATTAACCAAAAAACAGAGAGTCATAGTTATGCGCTTGCATTCATAAATGGTTTTATTTACTAAACACTGAAAAAGTACGCTATTCTACATTGACTAAAGCGACATCTGGATTTTTTTTACAGAACCAATTGTTTAGATTACATTGAATATAGTTAGTTGATAATGCAGACGAAAAATAATTCGTCACATTTGATTGAAATAAGCAAGTAACAAAGACAAAATGATTCTCAATGATCAAATACAAAACGAATATCCATCTTAGTATGTTTTTGAATATCATTCATGTACAGCAATAGGGATAATGTGGTTGTGATTTTTGAAGGTTCAGGAGGATATGTAATAATATAGATTCATCAAAGAGTTGAAGGCTATTTTTTACGATTATAAAACTTTCTCTTTGTATATTTCGTAATCGAGAAAAATAAGGATTATACTACTTATTGTATAAATTCATGCTTCTCTCGTGTTTCTAACATGTGATGTGTAAGTTTCACAACTCATCTGATCCACTTACTTATATCTTCCTTCCTTAGGATATAACATTCTTCTAAATTCTGCTTCATTCTCTTTTTTTACTTCCTTATGAAACATCCTTTGTGTTAAATTTTGAAGGTCTACCCATCTTGTACGGTTTGCGAAACAACGTGCGTGATGCTTTCATTTAGACCCTAAAGGGGCATTTTTTTTTAAGAATATGATTTTTTTACTGCCAATGTTTCTAAACACTGCAAGATTTTATTCTAGAAACTAGTTGAAAGTCGTAAGTAGGCCGAACATTCCAGAAAGGCAGGTCGATAGATACAAAAGCTCGAAGATGAATTGCATATTAGATGGGCAACAACGATTTATGGTTGATATGTTGTCATCGTTACCTTAGATTAGTAAGGAATCGCTTACTTTTATTAATGTATTGTCTTTATATGACAAAAATGCTATAATAGAGTTTTAGAGAAGTAAATTTGTGCAACAAGAAAAAACCCAACAAAGAACCCAAGAGCAATTTCGGCAGCGTTTATTGCTCGGTTCTTCGTTGACCTTGTAAAATTCTCGGATTGCAAGGTTACTCTTTTGAAGTTGGGTGACATTGAAAATACGTCATGTGCCTGGGTTAAGTGCACATTAAATCTTCCTTAATGTATCAAATTGTTTCGTATCTCTATGCCATGCAAGAGTGCAAAGTTCGATGTTGTCTTTATGCTGTGACTTTGGTTAGAAGCTGTGAGTCTGTCTTCCAGTAATGCGGTCCTATTAGCGCACAGTATTGACCGATATGGCGGTGGATATTAAGAATGCTTTAAAATATCGTGAAAACATGATAACAGTTTTGTTGGGCATTTTGTGTTCACAGAGCAGTATGGTTCCAAAACGGAAAGCAAATGAAGTTTTATCCTTTTATCATTCGAAACTTTGTTTTAAATTAACGAGATATTCTTTGGCGGTATTTTCAAAGCAGTTCCCAAACAAAACACTGTCAACATTGTCTGTTTAGTTTAAAGTTTCTTTTCTAGGCTACAATAGTTAAGCTAACATTTGGGGTTAGAATCATGTGATGATGATCCAAGGTCAGAAGATGAAGATAGCATCTGAACCACCAATCTCCTCACCAAAATTCTACACGAAACAATGAAAAGACGTTGGACTTTCAATGAATTTAACTTCTATTAATTATGTATACACGACTAATCATCCATGGAATATGGCCCCAAACGATAAGGTCACAGTGACCACAACATTATCTGATAATATTGCATGACTACCTCAAACGTTTATTAAAGTCAAAATCCATAATACAATATATTATTCCGAGCAGATAGCATAATAAGTTGCAAAATGAAAGTATATTTATTTTTTGCTATCTATAAAGTACAAACCCTGGTTAATAAAAAGTACTTCCTGAGATATTTGTTAAAGAACAAAAACCTCAAGATTTATATGTGAAGTTTATCGCACTTTAATTTTGGCCGCATTTCTATTTGCTTTGCAAAATAATTCTTGGGAAACAAATTTATATTGTGTGACCAGAATTCAAGGTTCAGTAGCAATAAGAAGAGAAAAACTAAATTCAAGTATATATGACCTTAAATATTTACTTGCTGTCAAAACCTTTACCGTTACAGTTAAATTAATATCAAAACAGTTAATTTATCAATATCAGTATCTTTTGTATTAAAATCTATCTCAAAATGCCGATTACATTTTTTTGTTTCAATTCAATCATATAGACCTGAGAAAAAAAGGAAATTCAGCCCAACAGCTCATTAAAGAAAAAGAAAAGCAATTTAATGAATCCTAAAATTCAGTTTCTGGAACTAATAGTTTGACATCGAAGACAAAAATTTCAAATAAATGTGGTTTTTAAAATTTACATCTGGGGAACTAGTGAAAACATACGGAACAATACAAATTCAGAAAATTGGGAAAATAACGAATTAAAACCTGTCCAATAAAATGAACCTTTACTGGCACTTAAATTTTATTACCATCGAATACAAACCTTGAACTCATTCTCAGACAATTAGATAATCTTTTTCTAAATAAGTCAACAAGGAAATGTTAAATTCAGAAATTATTAAAATCATTTTTAAAGAACATGTGAAATTGGTAATTCGTTCTTAAGAAAAAGAACATTGATTTACTAAATTTTAATTAAACATATTTGAGGTAGGCTGAGTAATTAATTAACCGATATTAAACAGTGATTTGAATAAACACAACATAATGATTTATGTAGTTCCGCATTAAAATATTTTTTTCCTCTTCTAAAAATTATCTGACAACTCTACTGCCTTCATTTAAAATAAATTAATTCGATTGATTTTCTATCCAAAATAAAAATTCTATTTTCAAAACTTAATCCAATTCAAAAGTCATTTCTGTAATAAAATATTGTCATTAATAGAAAACAATAAAGGACACCGTTATGAAATCTTATTAATTAAATAAACTGCAAACTTATTTTTTCTAAAATAACTCGATCTGTTTTATTTATATAAAAATACACGGATTTTCTTTTTCTATGTTTTGAATATTTGATTATCATTTTTAAGGTTATGTTTATCCCCCCTCAAAAAAATTAGGAATGATTTAAATATGCTTCAACTGGAATTAATTGAACGAAACTTAGCCCTGTTTGTTTATTTTATATTTCAGCACTAACAAGTAAAAAAGTATTAAAAAAGAAGTCACTATACTACATTATTATATAACGAATAATTTATAACTGCAAAGCGAAGATTGGCGACTTAAATTCTTGAAGATTAAAAGAAAATCAATTAAACGTATACTACTCTTGAAAAGAAATTGAATTTAGTTTAGTTTGCATGCACTGGTGTTTCTCATTGAGATCGCATGAGGTCTGTTTGGACATTGACTGAGTAATTTGGAGCTTAGGATATCGAGGTCAATCATTTTTACCTGTACTGTCTCTACCAGTAACATATAGTTGTACTGTTCTCTACCTATAGCATATAGCTGTACTGTCTCTACCTGTAGCCTATAGCTGTACTGTCTCTACTTGTAGCGTATACCAGTACTGTCTCATTTTCTAAAATGTCTTGTTATATCAATGCAAGAAATTTTGTATCGACATGGTGCATGAGATATTATATCCAATCAAAATAATGAATTCAGTAAATTTTCATTGTTGAACAGTATCAATTATCTACGAGCCTACTTATAAAATCATTAAGAGTGGTTCCCCGAAATTTTCTCACATTCTACCTCAAATGTTATTTACTTAAGCCCTGTGTCCAAATGTTATTTACTTAAGCCCTCATATTTCTTTCGGTTGGATATAACAGAACTCAGTGTATTGGGACAAAGGGTAAATATCTTTAAAATGTTTACAATGCTGAAACAATGGCCTAGCAAAAAAATTCCTTTCTGGCACCTAATTGAATTGTTGTCAGGGGATGTAGAAAATATATGGCTATGCTAATTAACAATATTGTATCGTAGAAAGATGAATAAAAAAACTATTTAAATAAAAAATATTTTAATGTACCATATTTCTAAAATGGACTAAAACGCATTAAATAAGTTTCCTAGATTCCTACAAGTTGCTCTGAAAATTTGAAATTGTGAATTTTCAAAGTTCCCATTACAAATTTCCAGGACAAATAACTGTGAATCTTTAAAATTTACCATCACGAATTTTCAGAATAATTCATGTAGAGTTATAAATCTGTATGGCGAAGCTAGGAGTAATTATTTTTAAGATTTTTAAAAAGTGGTAGATTATTTTTTTAATTCAATCATTATTTTCTGCTTTTTACCTTTTGTAAGCGTGAAGTTTTGAAATCCCAATGAGCTAACGAGTTCATATGGCGTCGTCTGTCGATAATGAGGAATTTTAAACGATTGCTAAATATGTCCTGAGCAGACAAACAAACATACAGATAAGAAATCGAGTTATCATTGCATTGCCATCCAGTTCTGATCTATGTTTTAAAGTGTCAGGTCTCTTGCTCATCGGAAAGTTAGTTTAAAATCGATTGAAAAATTTACACCAACAAACCAAAAACAAACAAAGCAATGCTGCAAAAAAAGGGATTACTTTATCAACAATATTTCAAGGAATTATTATATTTATGGATTATTATTTCGATCATTATTTGAGCAGTTATTATTATTTTCTAGCAAAGCACATTTCTAGCAAAAATGGAAGTACTGAATTTGTTACAATGTCTCCCAGGTGGTAAGCAAATTGTGTTAAAAATGGGCAATTGTTATCATTGAATATAAGCCTTTTTACCTATGGCAGGAAAGTAATTTCAGAACCATAAAACCATTAAAACAACGAAGACTACTTCCTATCCGTTCTTCGAGGCAGTTTGTATCCAGCAAGAAAGAAAGTTTTATTATTCCTGGCTACGTGATTTTCATCATCTAGTGCACCTCAGAACATCGTGAGCCCCTAACTAGCACCTCAGCTCTAATAGCCCATTTCGACACAGTTGTACTTTCACTTGGATGACCTTATATTATTTAGTACCTTGGATTGGTTTGATTTATTGAGGAACTATGGTGCCTGGCTTGCGCTGTAGCCTTAAGTAATTTAGGCAGATATTTTCGTTTGATATCTTTACTGAATTCTTTGCTAGATATCAACTGAACGGCTCTGAACCGTATTGAAATGTTACGAATGGTATTATAAAGTTCTTATAAAATTTTTATGCTCCTTTTTTTCAAAAAAAGTAATTATTTCTTCAGTCAGAAAAGACATAAATATGAATCATTGCCGATCAGTATTTGCGAGTTATATTAGCATTTCATTTATTCTAAACCAGGTGTGGTCCCCCAGATATTTTCTCCTATTCTTTCCAATACATATGTTATCTCACTTTCTTCGCATAAAACTGTAGACATTGGGCAGGGTCATGTATGCCATGAGAAGAGTTGTATTTACAGAATCTCGTACATGGGAGTTGTGTGCTTCATAATACAATAAAGAAACGCAAAGATATATTTGAAGTACTGTTTCAACTGATTAAGCCTTTTAGACTAACTAAGATAAGACTGACCTCGTAATTACAATGGTAGTCGTAAAATCAAATACCAGATTTCATTTATTTAAGATGTACATGCTATTTTGATTTACGTACAGGCTAATGATTGAATACAAGCATTTGATTGACATACATGTTTGCATACATGCTAAAATATAAACTAACAAATGATCAGTCCCTCGAAAGGTTGATACAGATCAATTTTTGAGATGACAAACTCCTGTACCAAATTTCATTTATTTAGCTTTTATGTTTGGTAATTATCGTGTACTCAATCATTTAGACAAACAAACATCCAGCAAATAGATTTCGTTCGACAGGTATTTATAAATTTGGTGTAAAGGTTGTATAAATTACATCCGTCTATTTGAGAGTGTTGTCGAATTATTATGTTCACAGATAGACAGAGAGACAGATATACAGATATAATTCCAAAAATGCGCTTTTTAAACTCACGGAGGTCCGAAATATGAAAATCAGTCAAAAATCTCGAATTCGATTTTTTTTAATGATGATTACAATATTTTTTGCTTATTATATTTGCGTGTACGAGAAAGTAAAAAAACCAAAAACTATATTAGGTTAGTTAGCTTAATTATCTCTTCAAGCATAAATTGTACAAATATATCTATCAATTATTAAATTGAAAAGCCATTTCTACACATTTCAAAGAATTTCAGTTTAATTATATTTCAATTTATCAATTAAAATTTAAGCTTTATGAAATATTTTATCAAAATATCGTTGAATTCCATTCTAAGCACATCAAGTTATCGGAAAAGTATATATCATCGTGTGTCAAATGTTATGAGCTTTCAGTTTTAAATTTATTTTCTCTTTGTGTGAGGCTGTATGATAAGTAGCAATACTAACATGGAATTTATTATTTTACTAATTATCCATGGCTATTAACTAGTTCGCAGGGAAAATCGACAGTTTTTAATTTCAATTAAATCTTTCATGCACAATTCGAAGTTTATAATAAGCTCAGTGCATATATTTAATCATTAAATAGACAATTAAGAAGTGATCTTTTAAACGCCTTGTATTTATTCTGTTCACTGTTTGCATGTACATTCTTAATGGAATTGAGTCCCGTGACATCACTGTATCCCGTGACATCTTTGAGCAATTTATCTTTTAAATGCAGGTTATCTTTCACTGCATTGGATTTTATTTTCCATATACTATGAGGATAGTAAATAAATAAATTCTTTTTTTTCTATAAGGGAAACGAATTAAAAGATAAAATATTTAACGAAATAATGAAAATGATCGATTTGAATTTCATCACAGCAATGAAAACAATTATCGGAAAAGGAATGTTATCAATATATAAATTATCAAAAATCGGAGAAAGAATATACATGACGACTAAATTGGCTTCATTAAAAACATATTTTTTATTTTAATTTCATGTAAAAGTCAGTTTTGAGCAAGAATATTTTTTTGAATTTACCAGAATTTGTACAAAATTCGTTTTCATTAACGAAACTCATAGTTTTTTCAAAAAAAATCAATTAGAAATGATCAGTCCATCCTCCAAAGCATATTTATACCAAATTTCGTAGCTGCAGATTAACAGTGTGTCTTGTACTGTACCATCTGATGCATAACAAAGACAAATTTTTTATCAACCTATGTTTGACTATCATTAAGAAATAAACATTAACTTATTTTTGTAAACAATATAATAACAATATAAATCTTGCAAAATGCAGATAATAGTTGAAAAATTCTTTAAATTAACCTCTAACGAAAATCATTTGTTAACAGAAGAAAAAGAATTCATTGATGGAGCATATTTTAATCCATTTTTTTAAAGTGCAAATGTTATAATCATGATTGTTGACCTTTGGTGCAGTGTTGCGAAACCAAACAACAGAAATAAATTCTTTATCTGTCAAGTTTATTTCTAGCAAGCATATTTTTACAATTGAGACAAAGTTCAAAATTATCTTTTTTTGCATGCAGGTTTCCTTGAACAAAAGATAACAAGGTGCAAACTGAATTTATAATAACCGGAATCATTTATCAGAGGATTTTTTTTATTGTGAGATGCATCGATTATTCTAACAATTGTTCGAATTGTTTACAAAACGGCGAATAAAATCCCGACGGCGACTTGCTTAGCTTTTCAAAAAGTAAGCCGACTATAGTAATCAATAATTACATTTTAAAAATAAATCACAGTCAAAAGTGAATGTAGGCCCATTTTGGCAAAGAAATACCTTTTAAAGAATGGCATATAATATTAAAATTCTTATGTTAAAAAGGTGTGTTATTTAATAATGTTAACCATTAAAAGGAATCAAAAACTGGTTGCCACTTTCATAATTTTAACAAATGGCTGAAACTCGCCAATCAAGATTGCTCTTATAGTCAGTCCATTTATTCAAGTAGTCCACTTGTAGATTGATAAGGAAGACCCAGATGGTCTTAGCAAGCAGACAAGATCTTAATGACTTCGAGGCGCAATTTGCTCTCTTATATATATGCTGCTCATCCCAAACAAGTACAAAATCAAATTGTGATTTCAGGCCGGAGAATGTATAGAGGCATCAAAGTGTATTTGAACTTTTTAATCTCGATATGAAATTATTTAGCTGAAATGCCTCTTTTTTTTTTATCATGAAGTGGTATAAAGATCACTGTTATGCAGTAATATACTCTGAATTTAATAAGAGAATAAGCAAACATTTTTTCTCATTTTTAATTAAATATGCAATTAAAATAATTTTGAAAAAATTATTCCTGGGTATACAATTACTATTCAAAAAGCAGCTATTTATGAAACTTGGTTATACTTAGATGATTGGTTATACTATGTAGAGCTTTGCAATGCAGACTATTTTAAAAGGTTTTTGCATCACGCATTTCGCAGTTAACAGATAGTGTGTCATCCTATAAATATTATCATCTTTAAAATGTAATAAAAACTTTTATAAACACAAAGGAAAACCAATAACTTTAATGTTATATGATTATGGAATGACTGCCTCTTCCAATATAAATGATAAAATTCCTCATGGTTTATAAATAATATGTCAACCGCAGTATATTTAAACATAATTTTCTAACGTATATGTATTTATTCCTAATATACATCTGTTTAGTTCTTGATTATAACTAAATTAAATAATAACTACATTTTTGTAGAGTTAAAAGTAATTTGCTACTAAAAATTTATATAACTATAAATAACTCTGTGTAAATAATTGTAACTTTATTTCGGTAAATTTTTATATCATATCCAATTACCATAAAAATTTCGCCGTGAACAGATTTAAAAATCTTTTTCTTAATTGAATATACCAAAGAATTATTTAATTTTCTAGTTTTATTCTAATTTATTTACTACTATTTTTATTTCTTATTCTAAAAAAATGAAATAAACCAATAATATTCTTTTTAAGGAAGGTTAAGCAAATAATGCTGATTAAATTAGTAGGCTTCAACTGAAAACCGTTCTAAATACATTTTTAAGTTCAGATGCAAACACGTGCTTCAGATAGCAAGAAACGTGACGCTTTTTGCTATCTGGATGAAACACGTGAGGAACGGGGAAAAGATATCTAGTATTACCAGTTGAATACTTTATCTATCCTCCTCGCATAACTATTTCAGAGATTTTCTTTCTTGGAAAAAATAAATGGGCACATTCTCTCTCTGCTCACCCCATAAATTATTTCAGATTTTATTATTTCAATAATCAGAACGATTGCATTGTAGAAAAAATATTGAATGCCGATATTTGAAATGCCAACTTATCTTGGAATTTTTTTTTATATATTATGTTAGAATTTTACTAATTCTGAATGCAATAATGTCGCAACATTTAATATGCAACATGCAATAATGTCGATTTATGTCTTAATCATCTGTCAGAAAAAGCAGATGAACAAAACTGAAGTAAAAGCAGATGAGAAAAAAAGTCATTGCGTAAAACAAGTTCTATTAGGAGATCAATAATTTACGAAGTTCAGTAAGACAGTAATTTCAACCTCTAAATTTTAGTCATGATCAGGTGACAAGAATGACTCTAGAGCTGGTCCTCTCTATTCAAACTTTCAAGAATAGAAATGCCTGGATCTACGATATCAGTTGAATAAAATTGTATTGCTTATGGATCTGATTCAGGTTAAATCAGATATATTCACGTTACAAATTCTTAGTTGAATCGGATTTCGAACCTTGAATATTCTCTTTTTTCAATTCTGACTAAAATAATTAGTTTCTCAGAATTATATTTGAGGAATTTTAATTTGATCTTCGTTATAATTTTTATAAATAATAAAAGAGATGGTATATGTGTATTTCTGTATAACTCCTTTGTCGAACAACAGGTCATCAGCCCGCTGATTTTGAGATGCAAAATTTGGGTAAACATATTATGGAAGATGCTCTGAGTTGATTCTTATTTGAAATTTTAATTAATTAAAAACTAAATTGTATATATATGTGTGTGTGTGCGTGTGTGCTTTTTCATGGTAACTCCCTGAAATATCATAGTACAAAATTTAATTTTACATAATGTTAAAATGAAAAAAAAATTGCTTTTTAATGATACCCATTTAGTTTCATTGTAATTTTCCCAATTTTTAAAAAATGTTTTTTGCATAATTTTTACCAACATATTTCTTTGTTCTCCAACTATTTCATTGTTTTAACAACTATTATAATATTCTGCCATCTTTAAATGCAAAGAAAGAAAGAATCTGGTTATTATCATTGCAGTTTGCATGAAAAATCCATAACTAAAACTACTTTACGACAAAAAAAATCTGGCTATTTCTAATAGATTAAGCCATTAATGGAAATATAATGTCACGAAACTCAACTTTATTAAGAATGTTCATGAGAAATGTGGAATTAAGAATGTTTATTCTAAAGATGTGGAGCTATTAAAATAGCATGGCTTCATTGTCTGTATAATTTAATGATTAAAAGTATTTGTTTAGAGAACCTCGAGCATTGAATTATGATTTCATTGCAATTAAAAATTTAATTCACTGCAAATTAGCTTGTTGTAAGGGAGCTAGTTTATAACAGAATTGGCAAAAATAGTTATATATACTAAAAATAAGAAAAATGAGCTCATGTTTCTGTTGACAGAAGACATAACTTTTAGACTTCAGCACATATAAATTGTGGAGAAAGGGGATATGAAATTCAACGAGATTTTCGATTTGTTAAATAATAACTTTAAAAAAATATTTCTATACAAAAATGACTTTTGTAACATTTTATATTTTCTAAATGACATTTTACTAATCCCAAATTGTTTGTCGAACAATTTTTTTTCTGAATTTTTACAATTTATCAAATGCATTATTTTATATAAATTTCACACTTTGCAATGAAATTTGAACTATTTTCATTATGTCAAGGAATTTTCATTTATTATTGAAAATTAGGAGAAAATATTTTGTTTATTACCTGGATTGAGGAAAAAGAACTCTTGAAAAATAACGTATTATTAGAAATAGAATATTCAGATAGTTACGTTGTTCGTGGTACTATGAGGTCATGGGATTAAATTCCCTTAAGAGTGACCATTATACAATGTGCAGAATATGTATAAGTATTAAAATATCACAATTTTAATGCCTGTTAGATGTTTAAAAATATTTCTTTGAATGTAACATAGTCGTTAAGTTGTGTTCAGGAGATTTAATTGAAATACCATGCCCAATATTCCCAATGAACAAGGTAGTTGAAAAAGGAGGCTATTTTAAAATAAACCAGGTTCTGATAAATTCAAAAAGAAACCTCATAATTTTATTATTTGTTGTTTTTCTGTTTTTGATCTTTTGAGATAGACTGTGCCAAATTAAAATCCAAGAGAGAATATTCTGTTTTCCCCAATACTTTACTTCCACAATGCATTGAGTTTTATTTCTAGCTTTTCATTGTAGTGAATATCATTATTTTTATAATACCACGGATGAACAGATTTCTCTTGAATGAAGTTGGTTTTGAAATTTGAAATAGATCTACAAATTTCAATGAATATTATTTTATCTTTCGTCTAGTGGATTATGTTTTTATGTTATCGTGTTCACAAACCGTTAAACACGATTTTTTTTAAAAAAGGTTTTCTCGAATTTGAGTGTTTCTAAAATATTCAAATTCATGAAATTTGAGATTGATAATCACTTTAGACTAATAGTATTCTCGTTAATAGACTGACAATATCACAGTAACTGATCATTGTGAGGAAGAAAATTTAATTATAATGGAAACTGAATTTATTTAAATGAAATCAACAGCAAAGGAATATTAAACATCTGTCATCTGAAATTTATTTTATTCTTTGTAATTAATATAGCGAAAATTTTCTTCATTTTTCTTTGTAAAATATTCTTGAAGTTATTCTAGTGAATTATATATGCAAAATTATATGCCAATCTTTATTTTTTTAACTTTCTTATATGCTTATATATGTTTTCAGAAATTTTGCTTCTTATATATATAGTTTAAGAATTTATCATTTTTAGACACTATTATTAGAAATCAAAAATGTGAAAATCTGAAGAAAGAATTTAAAAAATATTTGAAAGTTCTGAAAGAGGCATCGTTTACATTTTCCATTCATTAATGACAGTATTATTATATGCAATACTAGATTTAGTTGACTGATTCATTCTATCATCGTTTCGATTTCCACGTGATTCATTGATGCATTTCAACTTTGAGTTTTAAAAATTTTTTTAATGAAATAGAAACACTGACGCTAATTTTAGATTCATTTAGAATTGCCAGTAAAATAATGTTTATTAATTTCATATTATTCTTTTAATTTCTAATTTTCAGAAGTTTCCTTTTCTTAATATTCAAAATCCTCAATAAATAGTTGGTTATTCCAAATAAGTTTATATGTTATTCATCAAAATAATCTCATTCATTTCTCATTTTGTATTAGTATATTTATAAATCTTTATAAATCGTGTAATTACTTCTATTCATTGGATTCATTAACTTTGGATAAAGAAAAAGGTTATAAGTTACGCTCTAAATTAAATAAAGTGCAGTGAATTAATTCACCTAAATGACTTTTTAAGTTCTTGCTTTCTCAACCATATACCAGATTTTCGATTAAGATAAATACAGTTATTTTTATCTTAATCGAAAACAGTTAATCTCACAGATATTTTTTTTATCAAAGTAGATTATATGGACTTTTAAAAAGCAAAATTTGAGATAATTTATTTCTTGTTAGATTTTCAATCCATATAATATCATATTTAGTTGTTTTAAGGTGATTATTGCAATTCTTTTTTAAAAAAATTACTGCTTTTTATGTGCCTGTGAGCCTGTAATCTCTTTGATGTTGTTTGTATTCTATTAATTATAATTCACAATAAATGTGTTAAATAAATTTTGGAGAAAACAATACAAGAAAGAAGCAATTTATTTAGACATACTTAAGCTTAGAATTATTTCATGAAACTATTAATAGGAATAATTGGCTTTTCTGATGTGCCGATGCATGTTTTATTTCTGTGCCATAGTTTGCATATTTCATATGGAAGAATTTTTTTGAGCACTGAAAAATTTGATTCTTCCCACTTAACAAATTAAATTAAAAACTGTAATCATATATTGTTTATGAATACAAAGTTCTGCATCATAAGAAGTTTTACACAACATTTCTCGGTTTCCATAGCTTTATATACATTTTAAATGCATGTAAAATACTTTTACATATGTTTTGGAATGACAATAATTCTCACATTAAATTTTATACGTTCTTAATATGTAATTCTAAGCAGATAATTTTAATATATGAATCAAAACACTGACAGAATCCAAATATAAGTGGCAATTTTTTCAAAGTTCGAAAGTCAGGTAGTTCTTTTTTCATCTTGCTTGAATCATAGACCTAGCATTCTCCTTGTTAGTATAGTACGGAAATTTGGAAAAGAAGTACCAGCTTAAATGTGATGTTCGTCAACTGATCGGCGTTTAAAATTACGAAATCCGTCCCAAAATAAGCATAGCTTTGCTTTCAAACGAGATGTTAACACAACTTGACTGAACTAAACTAAATGAACTCATATTGTGTGAAGTTATATCAAAGGTTTTATTCCATTGGAATTTAACATCCTTTTTGTAATCTTCTTCAGATGTTTACGATATAAAAATAGTTATTACATTGCCATTAAAGTAATTTTGTTAACTTTATTAGTATTTAAAATTCTAAAGTAAATAGTTAAGACAGAAAAAAGGGGAATGATTGCATTTTAATATTTGTTGTTACTTATCGCACTTTACAAGCCCGCTGACGATCAGTCAGCGATTTAAGCCGAGTGTGCACTGACTTCTGAGGGTCAAGGGTGTGCACTGACTTCTGATGTCGTGGCGCATCAACTGATATTCCTTTTATATTCACATGATTCTCTTAATTCACTTGATACACTTAATTGTTTCACTTAAGGTCACCAATTAGTTGACATTAATGTTAGTTGACATTCAATGAATTCATACTGGCAGCTCTCTATTTTTTTACACCAAATTAATGAACTCACTACCTATGCGCACACGCATTTGATTCATATGAGCCATGCGTTTACAAGATATTCCAAAATTCCAGAGTCTGAATGTATTTGTTATTATTCGTGGCGTAATATATATAAAAAAAGAGTTACTACTGACACAAAATATAAATTAAGACTGTTGTGCAGGTGGACTTTAAAAAAGTACAGGTAATGTTATATGTAATTTCTCTTGGGGAAAAAAATAGATATCCAGATGCTATAAAGATAAAAAGCATGCCGTGAAAATTATATAATTTTGGAAATTAGGTTCCCCCCCCCCCCATGGTTTCATCAGAGTTCAGAACAGAAGATTAATGACCTCGAGTAACATATACTTCTTCTTGTCATGGCACATGCCGACTATCTTACATTTCTTAACCTACGAAGGTCATAGAAAGTGACACTTGCAAGAAGATACCTAGTGGCCCCTTACACTACCTTAAGGGTAGGGTACACACTTCATTTTTCCCCCTCCCATCTTGCTCAACAGGACAGTGAACCAAGACCTTTATGTGTAATGAGAACCAGTTGATTTCACTTGCATTCGTCTCCAGAATAAAAAGAGGGTTGCGGAATTTCACCTGCGTATTATTTGCCATGACACACGGTGAACGTAATCATGGGTTTTAAGAGTTCTATGAATGAACTATAGTAGATCGATTTGTTCTAAATATTTTCGAAGGTATCCTTGTGATTTTTTTTTCGGCAGTTACTAAGGAAAGTGAAATCCCTGTTTCACTAAATCTCAATTTCTTTTGGTATACCTTCTTTGGTGCGGAGAATTTTCGGTGCTGTAATTCATGTATGTATAAGTAAAAAAAAAAAAAAGATAAAAAATGAATTTTTGTTTTATTTTTAAGGGGACAGTGGATTCTAACAGACGCTTTAGGGAATTATTTAGTCGGGATTATGAAATTTTTTATGCATATATATTAAAATTTAAATGCAAATTTCTTTAGAAACATTTTAAAACAAATTGTATTATTTTTTAAAAAATTTAAACGATATATAATTTTTTTAAAATTCCAAACTATTTCTGTCGATTCAATTTTTAATATTTTCTATTATTATTTTAATACCCAATGTAAGTTTATTTGGAACAAAACTCTTAGAATTTTGTAATTCCAGTAAAATGATAATTTTTAGAAATATTTTTATGCACACTTACTGAATTTTTATTGGAATTTTATATTTTTCTGAACTATAATTAACTTTTAACGAGCTAAAAAAAACTCGAAACATAAAATGAATAGCCTTTTAATGTTTGATCGATAAAGATTTTCTTTTAATGTTTGACCGAAATCTTTATTATCAATTTCATTTAATTTGTTCAAAAATTAAGATACCAGTAACATTTCAAAGATATTTAAATCTAATTACAATAGCATTTTGTGAAAAGTCATTAATAACCCCTCCTCTCAATCTTTCAAATTTTTATTTTACAACACGATTTTAGTTGAATACAAACATATATTTTGATAATGAAACGATAAAAATAAAATTGCGCGTTTTCGTCCATTTTTGCTTATTTCAAAGTCCTCTGTCTCCTTAAACACAGAATAAAAATACTGAGTGAATCAAAAATTCTTTTATCATGGAATCAATTGAGGAAAAATAAGGAAGGGAGGGAGTTGTCTTTTTCCAATATTAATTGTTTCAACTTTTAACTAAATTCTGTCAAAAATTTGAAACAAATAAATTGTTTTGTTTTATTCATTTCAAATGTTTGATATTTCAGAAGGTATGTCCGAAGGTATTGTTGAGATTGGGTTTTTTCCCTTGCAGTTACTATGGAAATTGAAACCATTTTTTTCCAACCTTAACTTCTTTTGGCATTTTTTTTTTTTTTTTTTTGCTGGGGAAATTTTCGAGGTTGTAATTCGTGTATAAGAAAAAGATAAACAAAAAAATTTTTTTTTGGCATTTCTAAAAATTGAATAAAAATATTGAGTGAATCAAAAATTTTTTTTATCGTGGAATCGATTTAGAAAAAATAAAGGGGTTATCTTTTTCTGATTTTTATTGTTTTAACTTTTAACCAGATCTTTTCAAGCATTTGAAATAAATAAATTGCTTTGTTTTACTTGGAATTTAACTGAATTAACCTATTTTATGACCAAATGCAACGTTGTATGACATTTTTATTCATCTGAAAATAAGTGTATCTACTTAATTTAATAACTTCTTATTCCTGAATTAAAAGATTTTCAAATCATTGCTAAAAACTTATTTAACATACTGGACCCGGGTTCGATTTCAATGTTTCGATTTAGAAAATAATAGTTAAGATAAAGAAAATAAAAGATAAAGAAAAGATAAAAGTTAAAAAAGAAAGAAGATAAAAGAAAAGATACGATAAAAAATTATAAAGAATAAGAAAAGATAAAAAATTAAGTATAATGTTCAATATCAGTGGGAAGACAGCTTTAATTTATAAAAACAAGGAAGCTATATTTAATTATTACTGTATATTGCTAGATGTGCCTATTTAAAACGGTTGTTGTCCTGCTAATAGTATCTAAAATATGACTGGCACAGATTAAATAACCAAAATTGCACTAAGAAATCACAACTTTATTGATAAAGTATTTAAGAAATAAAAAATGTATATAATTTGTAGCTCACTTTAAATGTTAATAAAAAATAATATTAAAAGCAAATAACAAAGCTCCAAAATTCTATAAACTCAAAAAAATTTCAAGAAAACATGAAGTAAAATTAAGCATTAAAAAACAGTAATCTATTAACAGAAAAAAAAATGCATTATCGAATACAAATTTTAAAAAAAAACTGAAAGAAAGCAATAGAAATAACTTTCAACTGCCCAAGTGAGAATACTATGAATTTAATCAGCATGATGAAAATTGAGATTCTCTGCTCATTGACATTTGCAACAATCCAGCATAAAGATTGCAAATAAAATGTGTATTTTTAAATTAGGTTTAATTCCATAACTAATTTTTATTCATATTTAGCTTTATTCGTATTAAAAAATCTGTCTGAATTGCCAGACCCCACAACAGAAATTAGGATTCGCATCAACGGGAATATTTTTAAATACCATTAAGTTTGATTTCTCTGAAATCATTTATACAGAACTTGGTATCCATGATTACTTCCGCAAATTGCTATAGACATTTTAATAGCGATGTTTTATACCTGTTCTGTTCTCTGTTCACATGCATCTTCTAAATGGATACTTATTTCATATATTGTTGTTCAATATATGTGTTCCATACAATTATATAGTTGTGGCATTGTAACTTTGTAATACATTACACCTAAGTAGAAAAAAAAATTTGCGTCTACCATTTTCTACTTAATTTACAGGCAAAGAATAAGATAGCGATAACCGCTTGGTTATTTCACACAGTGTTGCTTTTCTGTTAACACTGACAATTCCACGCTTACGTCGGTGGTCTCGACGTGGTGTTCAGCCACTGCAATGTCCATATTGGGAAGTTATAATTGAAATTAGGTATTCTCGGCACATTTTTGACACTGTGGATTTCGGAACGTTTAATTCCTTAACGATATTCGAAATGGAGAGTACCATGCTTCAAACCCCAACTATTGTTCTGCTTTCAAAGTCTGTTAATTCTCGTCATGTGGCCTTAATCATACCAGAAACCATTTCACATGAATCATTTAAATACAAATGAAAATCCTACCGATGTACTGTCTTTTTATACATTTTTCGCACAAACTGATATCTGCATAGTTGCATATTGCTATCCCATTATTATACACCTAATATACTCAAAGGGAATCTTGTGACTTCTTGGACCAGCCAGAAATTAAAATTTCAGATTTGAAGCCGACAAATGCAATCTGAAGCCCGCGCTTATGTTGAAAACTCAATTATGTTAATTCAATTATGTTTTACTCAATTATGTTTTACAAAGAAGCTAACTTCATAAATACGGTACCTGTGAAAGGTAGCAGAATAGTAATTACTTTGATTTCAGAGATTAGCATGCGGTCAGGCCGCGGTGTCCCAGTGGTAAAGTTTCGGCTTCGGACGCGAAGGCTTTCAGGCTCGGGACCCGATTCTACAGAACCGTCATGTAAGTGGCTCTGGTGCACTTTAAATCCGTCGGAGCCAAACGTCCTTCCCCTGTTGTGGTGTGGAAATTTGGAGAGGGAGTAACAGCTCAAGTATCGCCCTTGTCATCTAATCACGGTTCAAAATCACGAGGTCCTTCCCAAAATAGCCCTAGTGTTGCTTTAAAATGGGATGTCAGCATAACTACGCTAAACTAAAGTCGGCATGTGATCCTGTCATTCACTGTCGATCCAAATCATTCAAATAATATATATATAAAAAAATTGAATTTAAAGCTTTCCAAGTTTAAAATTATGCTTCATTATTTTAACTTTTCATACAGAAATACAATTCCGATTGAAAATACTAGTAGTTAAAACATATTTTTTTTCTTGTCGCTTATGCTGAAGCAATCTATCATTGTGAAACATGATAGATTGTAAAACATGAATACTTTTATGTACCTTTGTAGGTACCTGTACCTCAGGTTGAGAAAATGTTGCTATATTTGACTAGAATAGTCAAATGAACCATGCTCTCAGCTCAAAATGCAAAGAGTTTGTATTTTGAAAAGTTTAATTTGTTTTTAACTTTCACTTAAGCCAAAAGAACTGTTTTCTTTAAATTATAATCAATGCATAAACACACCGAAATGATTGATTATGCTATACCTAAATATTGTTCTAGAAAGAGCTGAAATAAAATAATATACAGAAATTAAATATTATTTAAATAATATTCTTTGTCACTAAAACGAATATTTTATAATAGGCGTTACGTAAAATCATTGACTCAATCATGATATGTTTAATAAGATTAAATGAAAGTAAAGTATGCCAGATCAAATAATATTTTATTGTTTTTTTTTTAATTTCTTTGGGAAAGTAAATTCTTCTTCCTTTGAAGTCTGAAAAAAAATATCTGTAGGCACTTATTTTTAGTAATCATCGTACGGCGTCAAAGAGTTGAAACAACTTTTTTTTTTTTACTGATTTAAACACGTGTTCATAAGTAAACAATTTTCCGTTTGTCCAATCAAATTTGAGGTAATTATTCAACCAAAAGTGCATAATAATCTTTTTTGATGAGATGTTAAGAAAGAATGGATTTAATATTTGAGCTTTATTGTAGTGACTTTTACTTTTAGTGAATATTTTCTTTTTTTTCTTTTGAAAATAAAAGATAAATACAGGAAACATTTGACTTTTGATCTTTTACTTGCATATGCGTTAAAAAACTGCACGGAGGAGAAAAGTCTTAAAAGAAACCTACCTTGTGCAATAACAAGATTATATCTTTTAGCTGTTTATTTGTCTATGTATTTGAGATTTAAAAAACGGGGAGAGTAAAACTCGAGTCAATGGACAATTTGAGGTCTATGTCACGATTTTGAGATTATAAAGATTATTGGAAACTGAAGTTAAAAAAAAAGTTTTGAGAGAAGAAAAGAGAGAGAAAAAAAGGTGGTGGTGGGGGATTAATCTTGAATTTTTTTTAGTTATTATTATAATTTGAAAAATGAATTTAACATGTGTAATTTTTATTTCTATTTACTATCAATAGAATGTGTGTGTTGGGGCTTTACAGGCAGGATCATTTGAGATCGATCCACCAAATTTAGCTCTATATACTTTAGAGGCGTCCAATTCGGAGCGATTTTTTTTAAAACTTTTAACTAGAATTTTAATTATCAAAGATTACATGAGATCTTGGAATCTTCAAAAATAAGAAAATATTATTGCATAAAAACTATTTTTACATCGTTTTAAAATGAAAATTTTTTTTAACCAAACCAAGCAGTTTATTTCTATATTAGACAGTTTTATAATAATATTTTTAATAGTATGTTTTTTTTCTATTTTGAAAGATACGGAAGAGAAATTTAATAGCACAAAAAACAGCGTACATTTAAAAAATATAGTAGCCGCGTAATTATGCATTTAATGGCACTAAGATATCAAGGGACTTTACATTAAGAAAATTCATGTATAAAATAAACAGAATAGGTGTAATATTGTTAATATCTCGACATTATGCGTTGAGCAAACTGTGGGTATATGCATCATTCACTCTACAATATTCCTCTCTCTTGTGAAGCGAATGCAGACTTCTTTTCTCTCAAATATATTCACTTTTATATCCCTCCAGTGACTAACTCAGCCATATATTCTTATTGAATCACTCATTTTGCAATTCTAAAAAAGCTCACCTTTTATTCTTTCATGTTAATTTTGTTACATGTGGGGAAAAATAGTACACCAATGACATTCCCATGCAAACCAGATAATAAATCGCTTATTCCTATCATATAACCTTGGTTCATGAAGATGATTAAAATAAAATTTAAAAAGGACAAAAGTTATATAACCTTAACACAAAGTATATTTATAAAAATCTGATAACATATTCGTCAGTTTATGATACAATCCTCCTAATAGCATTCTATGGTTTTTAATACCCTTCATAGAATTCGAATGAAAATCTGCAAAATTGTAAGTTCCATATGCAGATTAAACTCCATATGCATATCCTAAATTTCATTTAATCTCTTTTTATATTTTTGTATTATTGTTTTTACTGATTGACAAAGAGAATATTAAAAGGCATTTTTGAGAATTAAAGTGCTCAAATATGTGAAAATTCATCAAACTCCTGGGGAACTTTTTCACCACAACAACACCTACTTTTAGTAAGCTTCGGCAAGGAAAAATAAATTCTGATGAAGAAACACATATCCAAAATAATCAAAAAACAAACATTAATTTGAAATACTATGACCTCTAGCATTTACTCGATTAAAAGAGAGAGAGAGAGAAAGAGTAGAATCATAATTGACTCCGATTAATTCCCATAAAAAATGCCTTTTTGAGAGTGGGAAAAACATGCTGGCGGCTTTCTAGAGGGGCGTACATTTTATACGATGTACGTGTAGGGAAAACAGAAAAACCCTGACCACAACATAGCAATTCTAGCTAAACAGCACATTTATTCTCAGAACGCGTTCCTCAAATGTTTCGAATCGTAATCTTATTTGGTTGAAAACATTTTTTAACGATCTCAGGATATTCGAAAACTTAATAGGCAAACTGAGTATTGCTTAGTAATAAACATAAAGAAACGAAGATGAAAGCAACCATTTAATACAATTTTCATGAATTAATCGAATGATTCACTATTTATTTTTTTAGAGTGAAGAATCGGAGAGAAGTGTTATGAATGAAAGTTTTAGCGAACTCAATATTTATTTGCTAGATCCTATTTTTAATCATAATTCATATACCTAAGATTTTCGGTAATAAGAAATGCAACATTTAAAAAAAAAAAAAAGAACGCAATTTTTTTTAAAGAATTAAATTCTAAAATTCTAAAATTTTTTAAAGAATTAAATTCTAAATTTCCATCTCTGATTTCAATTAGAAAAATGTTTAACTATTATACCAGTTCAGATCGAAATCCATCCATTATTTCAGGTCGACAGTAGAGGGTCTGGTTAACACGTTGTTGACTGAAGATCCCATGCTATTTTAAGTGATTCTGAAAAAGTGGAATACAGAATATGAATACCTAAAAAATGACAAGATAAATAACCAAAATTGGAATAAGAAGAAAAATTTATCTATTTAATACAAAAGAAAAATAGCCTACATAAATTGCTGCCTTTAATGTAAAATCAATTACTACATATTTTAATTCAGATTACCTCATGTTAATATTTGAATTATTTCTATTATTATAAAAAAAAATCATTATTTTCTACTAATATGAAAACAAAAAAAAATCATTTCAATGTTAGCGTCTCACTTTTTAATTTAAAACACTTGTCATAAGAAAGATTTTGTATTTTCCGCATTTGTCTAATAAACCTTCCAAGGGCACTGTGGTCTGTTGGACAAACTTAGGCATCGGATTATAAGCTTCATATTTGAAATGTGCCAGCGTCCTGGCATAGGGGTAGCGCATCTTCCCCGCGATCTGGGCGTCCCGGTTTGGGCATGGTTGTTCTTCCTGTTCTCTCTGTGAGATGTATGAATGTGCCCTCCTGTAAAAAGGGGTGAGTGATGCGTGAGTAGTCAAGTCGTACTCTTGGCCCTAGTTGGCGTTACTATAAAAACAAGAGGCGCTCCCCTTTTGGCTTAAATCGGCTGTCTTTGAACAGCGGGCTTGTCCGTGGCACGTGCCATAAGAAACAACAACAATATTTGAAATGTTGAAAATCCACTGCGTCCTTAGACTATTTCTCGCTGAATTGAGAATAATTAAATGCCATATTTTAGTACAGTCGAATTATTTTTTATTATCTAAATCTAATCCACCTGAGTTTTAAAATTATGCCTGGGTATAAAGTTCTCTCTCAATTATTAATATTGATTCACTCGCAAATGCTACTATACATTTAATGCCTTTCAAGAATTATGTTTTCACAAAGTTTCTTTTTTTTATTTAATTTTATCCACTTTTTTACAAAGTAGATCAACATGAAAATATTTTTAGAATAGAATCCTTCCTTCTGCGAATTCTGACCGATACAAAAGTACTTATAGGGTTTTTTTTTTAAAAAAAAACCCTATTATCTTTAAAAATTATTGCATATATCTATCTGGAATTTTAAAAATTTATTTTCTTCCATCTTATGCGCACTTAAGCGAAATTCCAAATATTTTGATTATAATAAATAAATGAAAAATATTTTTCCAAATTTTCACTTTTTAGTAATTTAGGACTGACTTATCATAACGTTAGACAGAACAAAACGCGGTCTCATACCACTGTTTCTGTAACCATTCTGGTCATCGAACGATTTGATGGGCATGCTACGGGAATTTGATTAAATACCAGAATATTTACTGAAGAAAGAAACAAAAACAACTATACACATCATTGTTGCTTCTGATGATGATGTCGTGTCCACGTTACCACGGAAAGGGGGTGCAGTAGCTTCTGAGGGTAAAACACCCGAGGGCAGAAGTCTCACTTCTAGTTCACATGAAGATGAAACACATTCGCTTGCACAACCCCTTTTTACAGGGGGACACATTCACAAACCTCATAAATGAAGAACAACCATGCCCTAACCAGGACTCGAACCCAGGACCCCCAGATCACGGAGAAGATGCGCTACCCTTATGCCAGGACGCCGGCTATGTAAATCATTTACAAACATATAAGAAATGATCATAATATGAAACCGTTTGTAACGATTTTCACTTTGAAATATCGTATAAAAATTATCTGGAATGATAATATGCAGAAGCATATTATGTATGAAAAAAGCATATGAATTATGGGATTATTGCACTTGTTATAATAACAGAGTAAATTAAGAAGCAGTTTTTAAAAAATCTAATATAAAATAATTTGGTTAATGATAACAAAGAGATAACTCTATTTGAAAGATATTTATGAATGCTGTATGTAAAAAACTGTAGTGATTTTTTTTTCTTTTTTTCCCTTAGTCCTTGTGTGTATGACACTTGATGTCGAAAGCTAGGGAAGCAAGAAAATATCTCTATTTTCACTGATAAATTTAATCATAATGTTAGACAGCTCATTTTATACAACTTTTAAATGCATACAACTTTTTAATAAAAATTTTCTTCTCAATTCTAATTTTCTTTCAATTCTAATTTCTAATTTTTAATTTATAAGTGAAAATTTGGTGTCTCATCTTCCACCTCACCCTCCTTGCACCTTTATCCAATAACATATCATCCTAGTGCAAACTTAGAAATCCACATGTGCCACAAAAACGGCTCAGTGAGCTCAATTAAATCAAAAGTTTAGCTCTCAAATTAAATTAAAGCAACGCTCAATTAAGTGACATAATGAAGCGTTTCATGACTGATTTTAGTCTTCATTAATTATAGGAAAATAAATAAAGTTAAAATCAATTGAAAAACGATTGTGTTTGAATCTGATGTGGAAAGTTGTACCATTGGGCTAAATCGTTATACCGTTGGGAATTGGGTTTACTTAGCATATTTTAATCTTTTTCCTAGTCAGAAATTTTGTTATCCCTTTAAATTTTAGTAAATATTAATTATTATACTGTGTCTTAGGATTTTTTAATTGCTCAAAATATTGATATTTTGCTTTTATTGAAGCAATTATTTAAAAAAATTACAAAGAACCATTAGCAAAGTTGAAGAAAAAAAAATCATTAAAAAATGAGAACAAATTCTGTTGATATTCCTTTCAATACAATTACAGTATTGATATTTCTTTCTTTTATTTAATCAATTATTTAAAAAATTGCTAGAAAAATTTACAAAAAACCGTTAGCGAAATTTTATTAAAAAATATTATAAAATGGGAGCAATTTCTGTTCAGCATACTTAAATACTTTAAATTAAACAAAATAGATTTCTTTTATATATTTTTAAAAATATGTAAAATCTCTTGAATTCATACAATTTTCTGAATTCAAAAGTAAACCTTTCCATCCAATAAAAATTTATAGTTATTAAATAAGTAGCATAAAAAAATGGTGGTTGAGATTTTATTTATTTTTTCTAACGGTTATTTCTATCTAGATGTGCTGAAATAACCTTATGCAGTCGCCTTAAAAACAGTAGATATTATTGCAATCGTTATCGAATTATTTTACCCATAATATTTGCCTAAGTAATTCAAGAAATGTACTCGTAACATTTTAATGAATTGCTGTCCATTTGCTAATTTTATAATTTAAAATAGGGGGAGTGATCTACCCAAAAATCTTTGTTCTACTCTAATAAACTGGTCATGCCGGAGAAAATCTTACATGGCACTGGCATACAAGAGTTAAGAAATATTAACTTTTGGCCTTAATTTAGCATTTATCGTTTCCTCCTTAGTGAGTTATTTGGCGATTAATCTCTGGCATGCGTTAATAGTATTCAGAAATAGAATTTGTGGTTTTGATAGGTTTTTCCCAACCGATTGAAACAAAAATTTCACAGAAAACTGCTCTTGTAGTCATAAAATATGATACTAAATTTGAAATATTTAAATCATTGCGTTTTTGAGTTGGCGCATGTTTATGATGGTACATATCGACTGACAATCAACTCTTTCTGGAATTTCATTCAAAATTTGATTCATGTCTACATTACAGACATTAAAACTGTGTGTAGAATTTTAGCTATCTAGTTCTCTTTGTTTTGTAGTTATCGTCTTAACTTTTATTCGAACAGCCGGACAAACAGACTTTCAATGAGTAGATTTTGCTCAAAATCTGATAGAAATCTGCAGATTTGGTGTAAAGACCATATACTGAATTTCATCCGTCTAACTCAAAGCGTTTTTGAGTTATTTTTATCACAGGCAGACAGAATTTTTTTTAAATATATTTCTCGAACTCAAGAAGGTCTAAAATAGAGATTCGTCAAAATCTCGAATTCGAATTTTTTGAAGATTAGTACTGTGTTTTTTCTATATTAAGTATAAGAGAAAGTAAAAATGAGTTCTACCATAAAGAAATTCTGTTTTATTCTTTATGGCTTACAGTTTTTTTGAAAAAACCTATCGACAAATATATTCCTTGTAGTATGTTTAAATTATTGTAAGCACATACTTACATATATGTACCGGTAGAATGTCTAATACCCTTGTTCCTTTAATCTTTACAACCTGTATGATTGAATGAGAGAGATAAATATGGAAAAAGAATCAATCAAGCTTTCTTTTGTCGAATTTAGTCCAATTTTTGATACATATTATATTCTTGCTGGAGATTCGCTGTACACTTGCCATTCAAGTCACCATGTTCACATACACTTGGACATAGTTGATACACACATATTTAATTCCGAAAACAATTTTTTTTTTCGTATTCAAAGATATTTGAAACCTGGAGGTTCATCAATATCATCGAAACATAAGTTGTCGAAATATTGAACATTGCATAAGTAAATGGGGTTCACACATGTAGCTCAATTAATTGTTTCGTTTTCTTTTGCATATTTCAAAATAACACCCGACTCAATATTTTCTTTGTCAGTACTGAAATGCATCGAAAATGAGAAAATTTTCATTTTATTGATGTGAGATTTCAATATGTTGTATATTTCGATAACTATAAGGAGGCATTGGTTTTCCACCAAAAAAAAATCATGTCTTGCAAATGATTATATTTGTGCATATGGTAAAAAAATACCAAATTTTATTAAAATATAATCCGTCATTTTCTTTATCAGAACTTCAATTCGAAACACTCAAATCTTACATTCGTGTTAGGACGTTTTTCCTTGAAATAAACTGATGAAAATCGGAACGGAAGATGTCCAAATTTTAATCACTTGCTTAGAAATAGCAGGTGATCGCAAACAAACCAACCGAGTTAATTATAATTCCTTTTAAGTGCATTAATTATTCATTCAGGAAAAAGGTTTTTGACTGTCCTCGTGATCAGAAATTGTTTTTCTTAAAAATAATCTGTTAAAAGGCGATATTCTTTAATAGATATTTTTCACTTATCAATATTTAGAAGCAATTTCTTGTCACCTAGAAGAAATTACTAGTACCTTTATAATTGAGAAAAACAATAGTCTTTTTCCTTTCTTTCTTTTATATCAATATTTAAACTATTATACTAAGAATTAAACTATTATTATATTATACTAAGAATTTAAAACTTTATTCTTGGCAATGTTTCGAACAATATTTGATTCCTTTGAAATAGATGTTTTATAGGGTGTTTTACTGCCAATCTGATTTTAGAAAAGTTAATTTGTATTACTTTCTATACAATTGTTTTTAGCACTTATTTCGTCTGACCTAGATGCTTCAAAAAGTCTTCAATACATACATTTTTTTGTATAATAAATGTATGAAAATCAGATATAAGTATTTAATAACGTATGTGTTCTTGATTTCTTTGTAAATTATTTGATATATGACAAATATATAATAGAGTAATCAAAACTGCTTCAGCTTGCCATTTTAAGTGTTAGAATCTTATACATATTTGAAGCTACAGCATAAAGAAATATACAGAATTTATTAGATCTAATCGAAGAACTTGGAAGTTTCCTAGGATTCAATAAGCATTTCTTATAATTGACTATTTGTTGAATCTGTCATTGCTTCACAATCGACTTTCTGAATAACAAATAGTGATTATTTAATGATAATGTTTATCGGAATATAAACAAATCAATCAATAAATAAGATTTTCTGAATAACAAACAGAGATTATTTAATGATAATGTTTATGAGAATATAAACAAATCAGTCAATAAATATGACTTTCTGAATAACAAACAGATTATTTAATGACAATGCTTATCTGAATATAAACAAATCAGTCAATAAATATCTTAGCTGTTTACCAACTTCCTCTCTTATGTGGCTTCTGGAACTTTTAATCTAATATCTTTGAGCTTCATGGAGAAATTATTTAAATTTCAAAAAATTTATGCACATTTTAAAACAAATTATATTCAACTTAAAAAGTATATAAAAGTTGTTTCTCTTCTCTCCTTTATAACTACTCATTGTTCTGAATTTTGACTAAGATTAAATTTATCAAATTGAATGGCAGAAGACAAAACATTAAATCAAATTTGTATGAGCCAAAGGAATAGGCTGATATTTTTTCTCTTTGAAACATTCAGAGCTTCCGAGATTCGTGCATTCAGTTTTAGTGATTTTAAAATTGTCAACAAACAAACATTTATCTTTATACTTGGCAAGTAAAATGGAAATATCTCTGTTATGTTCACAGTAAAGCAAACACAACGATTCTGAAAACCTAAATTATTGGGGCATAATTTTGAGAGTATGAGAAATGAAGAATTATAAAAGTGAAGAAAATTGTCATGAAAAAAAATATCAGATAAAAATTATCAAATTTCCTCCTTGAAAGTCTTGCCGTAGTTCTAATGTCAATTGTTCTACCATCTCTAGTCAAATCTTGTGTCAAGGATTTATGACAAATGGGAATTTTGGCATTTTTTGTTTTCATAGCAATGATGAGGTCAAAGAGACTAGAAACTGATTTAGCTGATAAGGGCCTTCTTGGAGATTTCCTAAACCCTTTTCTGTCCCAATTGAAATCAACATATTGGAGACCAAAGCTTAGCTAAATCCATCTTTGCTATATATGGATTAAATCAATTTCAAATTCCAATCAGGTTGCTAAAGTTAAATGTAAGTAACCACCGTACTGCTAAACCATTCAAAATTTGTAATTAATATGAAATATTGTGTGTGACATATCTATGAATTAATTATTCGAAAATGATGCGTTTTACATTATTGCTTGCCACCTTTAAGACCCAGTGTATGTCATCAGAACATTGGCTTTCCTGGTTGTTAAATTATAAATATGGAAACTATATGTTAGTTAAAATTTCACTTTTCTATTTTATTAGATTGAAAAAATGAATTATGCTACAAATTACTGAGAGCTAAAATTAAAAATGCCTAACAGAGAAATAAAAGAGGAAGTAGAATCGGTGTAATCTCTGAAGAAAATATTTTAAAAAAAAATCTTCACTTTGGGAAAAGCCTTCAATTAAAAAATATGACGGAATAAAGAAATTGATTTGAATTGATTTCAAAATGATTGATTTGAATAAAATTTATTTGAATTAAATTTTCAAAATGTTTTAAAAAGATTGATTTTTTTAGAAACAAAACTGTATTAAAAAAGTAAGATTTTTAAGATTAAACAGATTAAAGATTTTAAGATTAAAAAAAAACATTTTAGTAAGTTAATATTTTTGGAAGATATATTTGAAAAGTTTTTAAAATGTGCCTCGTTTTTTATTAATTTATAGTTTAATTCATTTTTGAAGTTTGAATTGTTTACAATATCCTTCCACTTTTCTTGAAAACCACATGCGGCAAATCTCTTTAAGATTGGACAACAAATAAGAAGAAATATGTAAGAAAATTTCCTTATAATTTACAAGAAAATTATGCCTTATTTATAAGAAAAGCATATAAACAAACATTCAGTTTTAAAGAATTTTCTTATACTATTTCCCTAAGTACAGCTATTCCCCTATTTTTCCTTATCATTTATAATTGGATCTTCTTGGTTTGTTCGTTTCTTTAAGAATGTTTTAATTCTAAGCTCGAGATATTTTATATTTTAATTTAACGTAATTTTTGTGATGAAAGTTGAATAGACAAAGAATTTTCTTTCTCTTATTACTTCATGATTATCCAATATCATGCGATTATTTTTGTATTTTCTTTCAACAGTTCAGTGGGGATGAAAACGTCTCGGAATCAGCGACAGAGCAGTACTTTCAGCTTCAACGGAACGGTAAATGCATTACTCACTATTTTTGGTTCAGTGAGCATCAGTGAAGTCGAGAAAGACTGGGAAATACTTTGTAACTTCGCAACGAGATAGTTCCGTTTCAGTTGACTGACACGAGGCTGCAAGCTCAATTTGAGTCCGAACACACTCATGCGCGTATTACAGTAGTCAGAGCCCATTTGTCGAAAGTGATATTTTCAAATAAACACATTCACTGTCATAAAAAGTAATTCTTGTAATTCTTTTAACACATAAGGAACTCATCTTACAAATAAGTGAGTCCCTCCCCCCTTATTTGTAATTTGATTCCTTTATGGAATGCATCAAATTTTTTTTCAGTTAAACAGAACCGCATATAAAGTATGCTCCTCATATAGGAGTTTTGAACTCTTAATAGAGTGTAACTGAAAATGCTTTATTTTCTCACATATAATAATTGAGTTAGAAGCAAATTATATCAAAATCTATGCATTTTATTAACCCTTTCACTACTTAGCCCACGATTTCTTCTGATTGCAATCCGTCCATTCTCTATTGCATCCTGCGTTTTTCGCAGTTTAGAGTGTTCATTTTTCCGATTGCAGATTTTGGTTACATCATATTATAACATATAGTATCTGTTCACTTTGTTTGAAAAATATTTGAACTTAATTTTAGAAAAACTGTGATTTAGAAAATTATTTTATTATTTAAACTATGATTTTAGAAAAATATGCAATGAAAAAATTATGCAGTAAAAAAAAAAATGGAGGATTTCAAATCAAGAGTTTGCATCCACTTTATGTCAATTTAATTTTGGAATCAAAGACCCATCATGCAGGACAAAAATAGATATTATGTGGTTGCATTGCTAAGAGAAACATAAGTTAATTGACATGCGCAGTTACAATATCAAGTGACAGTCACTTTACATCAGTAGACACTAGGATTTAACCGTTTCCACCTGGATGTCTGCTCAGGCACCATTCAAGACGGTGCATCATTTTGACGTTTTATTTATTTATTTATTTTTAATTTTGATGATTGAAAATACTTACAGAAAGATAAGAAGATAAATATTAATTTTTCAGGGAAATTCAACATAAAAAAATGTATGTATTTATTTTTCGGAGCAATTAACAAATATTTCGTATTAGGTGAATAATCATACATTGAATTACTTTTTTCACGAACAAAAGATTAATGAAGTAATTCCTTCATTTCACCGAAAATGAAATTGGAAAATATTTTTAATGAAACATTTATCTCAAATTAATGTTATTTGTTAAATCAAAAGTATGTAAGACGTCAGTCATTTTGAAATAAATTTCCTTGCTCTACCTAACGTTTAACGGAAATGTTGATAAGACTTTGTTTTTCAAGCATATATGATTAACACGACAAAAGAAAAAAAATTATTGTTTATTCTTTGATTTCCGCTTTAATTTAATGGTTGTTTTACAAGCGTCAGTAAAAAAGATCTTATCACCTAATTCTTCACCTAATCACCAATTCCAAGTAATAAATTTTGAACAGATTAAAAACAGATAGAATAAGAGATGAAACCGATTTCATTTTAAATTATTATAAATCAAATAATTGCCTTTCTCAGATGGTTATGATAGTTTCTCAAGTTAATCAAATAAATAAAATGAATCATCAATTAGAATTTTTGGAAATTTATACTTTAAAAATATTAGACAGGAAAATATCTAAATATTGATTGACGTTATTATTTACATAAGATTTCGGCAAATGATTGAAGAGCCACAAAATGGCTAAATTCGCCACTGGACAAATCATCAATTGAATTGATGTAGTACAACACTATTTTCATTCACTATTTCATCTTTTATGAAATATTTGCAAAAAATGCTTTTCATTTTTGCAATGAAATTTAAATCGTTTCCAACGTTTCCACAAATATTTAATCGCTTGTTTTTTCTTTCATTGTTGAAAGTTAAAGAATGTTTATTTTTGTGCAATTTTTCATATTCATTGAAAATAGTATTATGAACTTTTACTATCTTATTTTATTTCATTAAAAAGTTTTTGCCGAATCAATTATTGAAACTTTCTGATTTTCCAAGGGAAAACACACATAAACAAAATAGGTATAAAGCTACTCATTGAAGTAAGGCATGTTGATTGTCTATAATAATTTGGTGTTTAAGTAGATTTTGTTGAGGAAATCATAATATCAAGGTAAGAAATTTTACTAAAATTAAATACAAATAAGGGCCACCTAGTTAGTCACAAAACATAATAATTGTTAATTGTAAACGAATAAGGTCAACCCTTTATGTTGAGAATTATTACATCAAAAGTTTAGAGAATTGGGAGAATAACTTACACATTTTATGTAGTTATGTTTTCCATTTAAATAGACCATATTTAATGAAAAGAAAATGAGAAAAAGTTCTGTTACGAAACACATAATTTTCTCTGAATTTATTCAACATGGAAATTGGAAGCTGAAAAATAATCTATACTTGTCATGAGAATAGTTATTATTATAAAAGTTGAGTAAAACCTTGAGACTAATATATTCAATTCACTACAAAAAGTTTCAAAAATTCTTCCTCTAACTAACATAAATGTTTTACCTCATAAAACAAATACTCGCATTTCAAGAAAATGATACTTCATCTAATATATCTTAAAAGAAAAGAATTATGAATCTGTATCAATGTTGAATATTTAAATATGTTATGTACTTTGTTTGGTAAACTGTTCTTCTAATTTTTCTCTTACATTTACAAAGAATATGTATGTGAAGGCACTTCTCGATTTGTTCGTCGGTCAACCTGTCTGTTGGCGTTTTACAGGCCAGATTGTTTGACCTAGACATATCAAATTCAGCAAGCATTATTTTAATGGATGATAATCTGGAACTAGGATTTAAAAAAAATTCAAAATTGTAATAAATTAATTGTAATCCAGGTTTGAGCGATTTCTATTGTTAATTGCCGAAAATATTAATGCACAAAAATAACTTTTGCACTATTTTAAAATTCGATAAAAAAAAATTATTTTAATAACATTCGTTTGGTTAACGAGCAATTTTTTCTTGTTCTTTTATTAAATAATTTTCTTAAAAACATTGTCATAAATTTAAACAATATTTTTCTACACAATAAAACCCATATGGATTTATAGTTTAGTAATATATTCAATCCCATATTCTCTCCTATTTTTAAAAGTTAAGAATAAGTACCGTCAAGGCCTAACATAAGAAAGACAAGATCAAATGCAGATAATGCGCTACCGATAATAGAGGCAGGTTTGAAAAATCAAGTTCTAGTTTGCGCTGCAACACAACAGTTTGGAATAAACAAAACGATATTGAAGTGATTTTGCTTGAAAAATATTTCTGAAAATACGGAATTTAATTGTACATATTTTAACCGATGCACTATTTGAACGAATTTTTATAAATGCAAAGAGAATGCCCTCGTTCAATATCTTGTTCGTTATATATCGTTCAATATTTTGTTTGCTGCCTTGTTGTCTAAACATTCAAAAACCATGAAGATTTAGAACAGTATACTAACAAATACTCCAGAAAAGAAAGACACTGGAAAACAACAAGCGATTAGAATGACCAAACAAAAAAAAAGAAAACGTTTCAAAAAATTCTGTTTTAGATTAAAAAATCGAAAGAATTATCAGACAATGTAAATTCTTCTGATTCCACTAATGATGCAAGTTCGACAATATTTGTTATAATTGATACTAATCAAAAAGAGAAGTTTTGTTTAACAAGATAACAAGGCAGAAAAACTAAACATTTTTATGTTGTAGAAATAACAGACATTAAAGAGAAACAATCTAGCATTATAAATCGGAAAAAAATTGCACATTCAAAAATATTTCTATGGGATGAAGATGTTGTTTGTGATACGAAGAATAATAATATTGTGTTCAAAGTGCTCGAAAAATATTTTTAAGTATTTAAAAATGGCAATGCATGTAGCTGAAATTTTGAATCCATTTTTCTTTCATAATGTTGAATAACTTATGAAAATACTTGTAATTTGTTAAAAATTTGACAAATTACAATTCAAATAGATCTTATAAGAAAAATAAATGCTTTATCTGATATCGTTATCGTTTCATAAAATTCATGCTTATAATAGGATTCTATTCATCACTGTGTATAAACCTGATTTTCAGGGAATATCTCTGGTACGCCAGTCATTGGTCCTAGGTATAGTAAGATCTTATACCTAGGGTCATTTGTAAATTTTTTTTTAAAAATGCCTTCCATGAAATAGAACTTATTATTTTAAGTATTTATACTGATTCCAGTAAGAAATAGCTAGTATGAATATGTACGCGTAAATCAGTTTCAACGTCTTAAACGGAATAATAACTCAGTATTTATAAATTATAAAAAAGGTGGGCCTTAGGTACACAGGTCTCTCTTAAAATTTTGGTTTCATGATTCCGTATTAAATTACACTTATGTACTTATTTGATTTTTCAGTTATTGTAAACACACAAAAAAGGTACTTGTTTATTTTTATCACCAAATAGTGGAAATGTAAAATTAAGATGATTATATTATGCACAAGGATGCTAAGCAATCTGAAAATCACCATGTAAACCAGGGTGTCTTAAAAATAAAAAAGTATCAAAAGTAAGTAAAAAGCATCAATCCATTGATAGATTAATCTCTGTGAAATCTTACACTTGGAATTCCAGCAAACATCGAAAGCAATTTCTTAGTTATTAGGCCTCATAATCCAAATGGCATTAAACTAAGTGTTTTCTTTAAATTTTAAACATAAATTTATAGTTTTTTTATCGTTTAACATCAAATTAGTAAATAATTGTTCCAAAATCACGCGAAACAGCCTGATAAAGCATATTAAATCAATCGTTAATTTTTCCCGGTGAAGTTTCTCGTAAAACAATTATGATTTTTCTATATGAAACTTGCGAAGAATCACTTCAGAGTTCGAATTAAGATCCTTAACAATGAGTGGAAGGAAATATAGATAACAAGAATGGCAACGCAAGTAAACATATTTAGAACCTAGTTCTTCGAAACGCAATTAGATTCTAAAAATTGATTAATTTTCCATTGTTCTTGTTAATTTCCTTCAAATATCTTTTTAATTCTTGTTCAGGAAAAGCTGTGAAGCGTCTCATAAACCCAGAAGGCATTGAGACACATACTTTTCATATTATTGTTTCAAGAAAGACATATCAGGATGACAAGATATATATCATATTGAAAGACAAGATCATATAAATTCTAATAAATACGCGAATCTCGAAATCTCTAATTGTGCTTTTTGTTACCATTGCCCTTAATGGCTCCAAAGGTGTACCGACATCACATTTAAAAATATTATTGTTATTTCAATACCAGTCTAGGACCGAAGTGGAAAAAAACTATGATAACACGATACGATGTGCCTTTGTACTCCCACGTATTATCTTTTTTTTCAATCACTTTGCCATATTCTTGCAGACATCAAGGATCAAGCATGTTTTCGAAAACTTGGAATAGCCATCGATGATCCGTCATCTGATAATTTAATTGCAGCTATTGTGCTGTGCACTTTTGTACAATAAGTGAAAATAGATATAATTACTTTTAGAACATGCGAGATTGGATTTGTAAACGTGATATCAATTTAAACTTTTCTTTCGAGTGAAATTGTTGCATCGAAGCTACTTTTTATTTTAGACAAATTGAGTCGTGAGAAATTATCCAAACATGGAAATACTCTTACTAGTGCATGTGCATAAGTCAATTAATATATTTTTAATATGAAGTACATTAATGTTCATGTTATTTACAGTTTCTATGACATTAAGAAATAAGTAACTGTCACAAATAAAAATCAGAATTCAGAATTTCTTAAGACTTCATAGGGCGAAAACGGGCAGCGTATTTTCTAAATAATTTTTCGATCAGTTTCACTTCCATAGGAATTTAAAAACAACAATATTTTATTGATTTCTTTTTAGATGGAGCACTTAATGAGAGATATAACCACGTATATACCCCTGCAGGAAATAAGAAAGTATATATGCTTCCTAGCTACCTTTTGACATTTGTGGCAAGAAACTATCCTCCCTAATAAGCATAAAGATTGAAATTTGCATCAGACCTCATCGATCCTTCCCCCTCCTCCTCCTCTCGTTGCTACTCCAGACTATTTTTTTCATTTCGAGTGTGTGTGTGTGTGTGTGTGCGTGTGTGCGTGCGTGAGTGTAGGAAATAAAATTACTAAACAAACTTTAAGAGATTAGAAATTGATGAAACTGAAATATAGAAAAAGCACGAGGTTCATAAAAATTATTATGATAAAATGTGCAATACAATTTGGTTTTAAATACCTTGTTTAAATATGTTGTCTTGTTTGTAGGTTTAGACTGAGGTAGGCTTTCTTTTACTGTTATGCCTTTTCTGAAGAAAGTTTAAGAAGGAAAAAACAAAAGATTTAAATAATATGAATCATAATTTTTTTACGGCGAATCATATAATCACCAATGACAACTAATAATATATAGTCAACTTAAGAAGGTGCAATTAGCTGTTTATTTTGAGTAATAGAAAAATAAATTTCTGAAATGACAGCAGACCAATTTCATAGACAAATTACTGTATAAAAAAATTTTATGAATCCCTTTAAAAGTCATTATTGTTTAATTTTAATCAATCAAATACTCGAACAAATACAATATAACCTATAATCATTCAAAGAAAAATAACTGTGATAATAATGCGAATGAGAAATAAGCTTAATTACTTTTTAAAGAATTATTTCAATCTTTTCACTGAAAAAGGATATGGCAGCTTTTAAGAGGAGAAAAAGCACTGGCAATTTTACAACTTAATTTTCTCCAACGAAACAAAATTGGTCTTACACAAAAACTGGTACTTCATGCTATCTTTATGGATTGATGATTTAACTCACTACTCACTTCCAGAGTGGAAAAATAAATCGATGCACGGTAAACACGACTATCTATAGATCCACTAAAAAAACGGACAACCCATTCTGTGGCATCCAATAAGCCTGCATACCTAAATCCAATCATACTTGCTATAATTCAGTCCCACAGCGACATTTGTCACCATGGTAACTGCGGTACTACTTCACGGGTAAAAATTCGATAAACATTGACACACCAAAAACTCTAATAATAAATATAAAAATAAAAAAGTGTCCTGTCTGTAAGTGCATCTGTTAAGCCTCAGTTTCTCGTTTTCCCCCTGCCATGACTTTGAAATCGATCGACATGTGAAAACGGAAACGTAACCTTGACTGATACATGGCTTGGTTTCGTTTAAATGAGACTACAAATATACGTATCTGCAGTACTTACAGTTAGGCGATAGTCAGTCAACCGGGAAGATTTGATTAAGCTATTCAATGCGATAACACAAGTTAATGGTTTCCATATTGAAGAAGCATTATGAAATTTCGTGTTTGTTTCTTTAAGCAATCATGATTGAGAAATTTTGTGTTTTACTTTTAAAAATGCATTATGTAGAAAATAGTTTCAAGTTTTTAGTAGATTATTCTAAAAAGGATTTATATGAAACAATATATAGGATATCTGTGTTGGATTATCGAATTTTTAATTATGAAATAGCCCTCATTATAATTCTTGCTTAACTTATTTTAGCTCATTATAATTCTTCCTAATATGCCGTCATTCTAATTCTTTCATTATTTACTAGCCGACTTTGGCGACCATCCGGTGCGCCAGTAATAACTCTCGCTACAATTTTCAATTAAATATTTTAAGTAACTGGTCTCTTAATAGATTCTCAAACAAAACATTTTTAATCTTCAAATTTTGATAGTCATACCAAACTTATACTGTTGTTTAGATCGTTTCGTTCAATTTACTATACATATTTTGCTAATTTAATGTCATTTCCGGTAAAAACTTTAATTTAAAGTGGAAATGATGAAATTGTAATTAATATAAAGATATATTTTAATAAAACCAAGTGTTTTATTTTATTTGTCATCTTTATTGTTATTTATTTATTATTATTGTTATTGAATATGAGCATTGCAAACAGAATCGCTCGATATTTAAGTCTTATGTGAACTACAAAATATTTTTCATAATTTATTTAATATCTCAAACAATAATTCAACAAAAATTTCTCAGATTCAGCATAAAATTCAGTTTTTAGTTTTGCTTTCAAAAGGATTGAAATGAAATCAATAATAATATTTTTTTTCCGGCCTATAAATATATTTCAAAAATTATGAAGTCTAAATTTAATGCAGTAAGGTATGATATTCTGAGAAATATTCTGGACACACCAAATTTTAAATAAATGAATGAATGTTTCTATTTTCCACGATCAACTAAGACTTATCTATGAAGTTCTGAATGTTAACAATTTTGAAAAACTCAAAATTTTCATAATCTTAGGCCAATTAATCTTGAGAAACCTGCTCGATGATTGGCGTAAGTTCTTGGAAACGATCGATGGAAAATCTAAAATTATCCTTTTTTTATTGGATAGTGATATTCAAATTTTCATAAACCAGTCAGATTAAGTGATTGATTTAGTAGATTGGAAATTAACTCTTTTTATTTAAAATATTAGTGTTTCAAGAACATTTTGTTGATCGTTATTTCTACAGCAGAAGCTTTATGTAAAATCAAAAATTCGTTATTTATTAGAGCATTTATTGAATCAAGTTACATAAAATATAATCATTTTCCATTTAGACCATTTTAGCAGATGTGTCTTACTAAAGATTTACAAATTAGCTGATTTGAATGGATATCCTGTTCATATTAAACAAAAAATAAAACGGATTTATTGGATTAATAATATAGAGAGTGTAAAAGATTATAAAATAATTTTTCTTGAATTTATTTTTTAGAAAAAATAATATTTCATATTTCTTTCATTTCCTACAGACACGTGCAGAAAATTATATTTTTGCAGATTTTATTTCCAAAAAGATATCATTTATTTTTAATTGGAGCTTTAATAAATGTGATGGCAACACTTTGAAAAAAGCTAATTTTTTTCCATGAATGCGAAATGTGCTCGTGCAGCTTAAATTTTATTTTTAATTTGTACGAAAAAAATTGTTGAAAAATATAGTTAAAATATTTATTTAAAAATTCATTAAAAATAGAAATTTAATTTTAAGGTTAAAACATTGGTATCATTTAAAAGATAAATTTTTGATCTTTAACTTCATGCAAAAATCTTTTTTGTGCGGTAATAGTTTTGGAAGTTATAGCAGGAGCACGCCAAAATTTCGCTTAATTTTTAAATAAATAAAATTCTAATTAAAAATTTGAAAAAAAATAACCCCCAAGTGCACATTCCCGGCCTCCAAGGTATACACGTGCCAAATTTGTTAGCTGTAGGTTGAATGGTCTGATCTGTAGAGCGCCAACACAAACACACACACACACACATTGAGCTTTATTATAAGTATAGATATCGATTTATTAGCTCGTAAATTTTGATGTTATATCAGCTAAAATATTTTACTTGTCTCTTTTTAATAAAAATAAATTTTTATGATTATATATTTTATGCATCAATATAAAATAATTTACTCAAAAATCTCCAAAATAAAATAAAATAAAGCAAAACAAAAACTAGAAATTTTATTTTTAAGTGAAATGGGAATACGTTGCAGCAAACAATTTTTGAAAATTTTTTCATCAAACCCAACTTGCTTTAGATTCCGCTGAAAGTTAATTTTTTTCATAAGTTAACAGTAATTTTAGAAATTTATAAAAAATTTAATTAAGAACACCAAATGATAAATCGGTGGACCATAATTCGAAATTCTTACAAATATCTATAATATTTTCATTCAATGGAAATAATAACACTAAAGATAAAGTAATTTTTTTCTCTACGATACAGTTTTATAAAAGATTATTTTATCGTGCAACATTATTTTATTACTATACAACATTATTGTTTGTTTATTATATGACGTTTTGATTGATGAAAAATGCCCTTTTTTTAATTAATTGTTGTGAAACTTTCACTGAAATCTTCATAGTATTTGTAAGTAAAAACTGAAGAAAAAATAAGCAACTTGAATTTTTCTAGTGTTCAGACTGCTTTATGCATTTTAATTTTTATTTATACAGACTGCTGTTTTCTTTCCATTTTGTTTTTGTTATTTTTTAATGCTTTCAAAATTTCATTTCTGTAGAACAGTTATAACAATATTTCATGAAATATGTATTTCTTTGTAATTTAACGATAAGAAAAAACGTAAAATCAATTTTTAAAAAATACGACTTGCTTTCATTTGTTTCAAGCAATTTCTCAAAAAAAAATCCTCCCTCGTCAATAAAGAAAAGAAGGAGTTTATTGTTGTAACTTATAAATAGAAAGCAAAATTTGTAAGAATGCTATCAGTGACTGAATCGTATATCAATGTTGAATTTCGGCATTGTAAATAAATAGGAATCGAAATAAAGACGGCTGGAATTCTATCTTCCGTTTTTATGCCGCTATGAATAATCTGGAGCGATGAGACTAAAATATCGCTCTTTGGTAGTGATGGTAGAAAATACGTGAGACGTAGAGTAGGTGAAGCGCTTCATCCTGATTTCATTGTAGCAACTATAAAAACAACAACAAATGCCATGATTTGGGCATGTATGTCTGCAGATGGTGTGGGCCAAATTCAAGTGATTGATGGCATCCTGAATAGCATAAAATACATCGAAATTGTCCTGGAACCAAAATTGATACCTTCCATTAGGGATTTCTTCCCCAACAAAGCACCATTTATTTTTCAACAGGATTCAGCTCCATACCACACAGCAAAAGTATGCAAAGCATGGTTTCAAAATAAAGGCATAGATGTATACCATGGCCAGGAAACAGCCCTGATCTCAATCCAATTGAAAATTTGTGGCGACGTTTAAAAATTCTTGTACGAAAAAAACGTCCATACAATAAAAGACAACTTATTGAATCTATAATTGATTCTTGGCATCATGTTATTACGAAAGATGAACTCCAAACACTCGTTCACTCGATGAAAAGACGCTGTGAAGCTGTCTTAAAAAATAAGGGTTATCCTACTAAGTATTGATTGTGTAAGTATCACTTTTAAAAAAATGCAAATCTAAGATAGATCTTACTAAAATGAGCGTTACTTTTTTTGTAATACAGATATTGTAATACTGTTTTTGTTATTACATTTTACATTAAATTACCTTCAATTTGATATATAAACATTTGTATTTAAGTGAAAATTAATATATTCTACAAGCACGCAAATTGAAAAATATGAAACTTTCAAAAAATATCCACACTTTTGGCCACCACTGTATATATGTACTAAAACATCCGAAGATCCACGATTATGAAATGAAATCAGAAATAAAAAACGATATCTTCGAATCCAGCAATATATTAAGTATTATTTTAATTCGTCATTTCCAAATATTAAAAAGAAGAATTCTAATTATTAAAAATAAGTTCAATCAAGAGAATTTGATGAATCTCAACCTTTTAGTTGTCTCTAAGTAAAATAAATTGGAATTATATATATCTACGATTACGATAATTAAAAAAATTGAACATTCTAAGTTATTTGAGTTTATAATGTAGACATTATTTTGAGTTTATAATGCAGAGAACATTAATACACGTTGAGAATTTCCTGTAACTTATATCCTCTAATGTCTTCCTTTTTTTCTCCAGTGTATAGAAAAGAAGAGCATCAGAGCTATCTCAATAAGAAGAGCATCAGAGCCGTTAAATACCTCAATATATTTTTTAAACAACAAGAATAAAGAAAATATTTTACAAAATAGATTTTAATTATTTTATTTTTTTATTTTTTTAATTTGTTATTAATAATTATAAGTAATTTTTATTAATAATAGTTTATTTACTTCCCACTCTAGCATCACAGCTAAAAAATTCATTGAAATGAAGCCAAAAGTTCTTTTAATCATTCCAAAACCCATTTAAGAAACATTGTGGCTTAAATTAAAATAGGAAGTAATTTTGATTTATTATTAGAGAATTTGAGAAGAAAATGTTGTAAGCTTAGATAATAAAAATATGAAAAATCTCTATACCATGGTGGAAATTGGCGAGTCATTCATATAATTGCAATTCAAAATATTCATTAGAAAAAACTATTATAAGGAATTTTCAAATAAAAAGGAGACCACGTATCTTCCTAAATTGCAGCTGATATGTACATTGGTATAAGTTCAATCAATATTGACACACTAAATGATCTCAGAACATATTAAGGATAAAAGATTCCGAACCTTCTTGATTGAGTAAACCATGAACCTTTAAGGTACCAAACGAGTTACAATATAAGCATCAGATCCATACGGAAGATCTCTCAAGACTCCCCATCGAAATTTTGTTTTGCAGACTGAAGACCATCTTGGCCATCGTGTAGTCGAAAGTTATCTTAGAGCAGCACTATCCATACCGAGAAATTATCTCCGAATTTGTTTTAAATTACTTATTTAAACTTTAACAATGTTCTAAGCAGAACTGTTGAAGATTAAATATTATATTCCGTTTTACCTAATCTTTGCAAGTCCTTTTTCATCATTGGGATAATGGCAATATTTTCCATCATTTTCTACAACTTTTTTTCCACTAAATTTTCAATTAAGTTTCGTACGCTAAGTCTTGCAATTTATTGTCTTCGAATTTTTGGACCGTTTTTTTTTTTTTTTTGTTATTGACATCGAAATCACCGCTCTTAAATCGTTAAAACCAAAACCGACAATTGAGATATGACGGAGCAGTATCACCACAAGATTCTAAAAATGATTTCCATGATTAGTGTCTTTATATACTGAATAACTTAATAATATTAAATGGAAAACATTCAAAATGATAACAATAAAGTAATAGTAAATTAGTAAAACCCAAAATAATTGCCGTTTATATAGATACTTCGCATGTTCACTAATAGGTGTCACTGATTAAAATGCATGCAACTACAAAATACATTTACCATATTTTCTATTTTTTATATCCTTAAGCAGACTTTATGTACAATCACTTTTTGTGCTCTTGAGACATAATTTGTACAAATTGTCATCGTCCTTATTCATGAACATGAGTGTATATCATATTGTAGATTTTTTTTTTATATTCTCGGTTTTTTTTTTTTTTTTTTTTTGGCAAAATCCACCTATGCCTGGCAGTTGTCACCCGGAGCCATAGAGACAGAGGTGCGCTGGGGTGTTAAAATGTGATTTTTTAATATCTGTAACGTATTTAGTACAACGTATTTTTTACAATTTTCGAATATTTTAATTCTTATCAGTCTTATATGTATTTTTAAATTCTGCCTTTGGAGGAAATCACTAAAACATAAGAAAAAAAAAGAAGAATTTTTTTTTTTTAATTTAAGAATGAAAGTAAGAAATTTAATTTCACGGTGCAAATATATATTCCAGAAATTGATCGTAAGCGCCTCGTCATTCTTAAACTTCTTTTCCATTATAAACGCTTAACATTGCAAAAGAAAATAGGATATTATTATTTTTACACAAATCTTGAGTGAAAAAAATCGATATCGTAGTATTTACAGAAGGGTTAAAGTGGCGTAAGATCCGAGAGAAGCCCACTGTCACTTTCTAAGGTGACCTGAATGTGGCAAATGGCTACCTTGTTTCAGGAAGCGCGGAAATGGAATATATTTAACCTAATTCCTCGCCATGTATCTCATAGTCGTCTGGCTTGTTACTTGCCATCAGAAGTAGGTTGAGCTAAAATTATTTTTGTTTTCTCGCTATTGCTTGCCATACTTAACGTCCGCTTCGTAACAGTGAAATGATAAAACATCATTTATTGAGATGGTCATCTATTCGTTGTCTTTGACCGAGGAGGTTGCGTGAAGTTGGTGTGGTCCTATTTTTGCTGTGTTTCCGGTTTGATTCTTCCAGTGAAATTTCTTCCAGTGATTATGAAGTGCAGTGCTTCCGTTATAAAATGGTGACTCAATTGTTTGCATGGCGGCACAATTACTGTTTTCTTTTACTCGGACCTGACTTTGAAAGAGATGAGTTTAGGAAGAAGGAAACATTTTCTTTTTCCTGAATGGAGGATTTTAATTAAAATAACCTGCATCTAGGAAAACTGTATTGAGATTTCTGTTATTATATTCTGTAATATTCATCGTACAAAGTAGTGTAATCATCAAAAAAATCAATCTGGAAATTTTAAGGATTTTTTAAAGTTTTTGATCTCTTTGAGTCCGAAAAAATATTTCTGGAATTATACCACATTATTGGTTTGCCTATCTGTCTATCTCTAGAGTTGGTATGAAAGTGATGTATTTTTAGAAATACAAACAGCAAGATAGATGACATTTTACATCTGATCCCCTATTTGGATAACTAATTTTGTTTAAAATTTTAAACCAAATCTGTCTACAGGTGGGCAGTTTATCGGTCTATGAATTCATTTGTCTGTGAGTCCAGTAACTTGGATAAATGAAATTTTATGTTGTCTTGTCACCAAAATAACAAATACGTGTCGAATTTCAGGATTCTATAGTCAAAGGAAAAGAATTCAAATGCCTTTTCAGTTTTCCACTTCGAAAAAGAAGAAACAACATATTGCGGAAAACTTTTCATAAGAAATAAATCTTTTCATCATAAAGCTGTCTATTTTAATCATTTGATAACTTTTAAATTTTCGCCCATCAAAGTAGCATAACAAAATGTAGTAGTACATCGTTTGATGTAAATATGTTCTAACGAATCTTGGTTCAATATTCTATAATTTTTTTATTTTATTATGAAAATATAATGGCCCATTTTTAATAAAATATCATAGGCAATTAAGTATATCATTAAAATTATAACGTCATGCAAATCAATCAGTTTTAAAAATTGTATGCTTTAAACAGCTGAACAACAACCAATGGTAATTATAGCATTTTATATGTATAAATCTGTTTTAAGTGATCATATTTGCTTCTATTTTTGGATCTTTAGAAAATTGCATTATATTACCTTTTATCTTAATCCTTGGCAATAGTTTTTTTTTTAATCTTCTTCCCAATTTGTGAATATTACAAAAAAATGTTCAAATTTTAATTTTGTTTTTATAAGCCGTATTGGTTTTGAATTTCACACCCTTTCATTTTGGACTTTAATTCAATTACAGTTTAATTTAATTTGTCTATAAGTAAATTACCTCCCCTCCCTCGAAAAAAAAGGATCAAAGCTTTGAAAATTCAGAAAAAATAAAGCTTTATAGAATAATTATGAGCTTATTTTGTGAGCAATTTTTTTAACACTGAAACGAATAAGAAGGAATTCGAAAACTAAATAGTGTGACATGTTTAAAAAAATTCAATATGTTTATTATCATAAAGGTTTTTCTATTTTTTTATAATTGCTTATCTATAAAAGTAACTTATTTCTACATGGTATTCTCACAAACTTTTAAACACTATCTAATCCCAAGTATCCGAATTCTTTTGGATTTACATATTAAAAAAATATATATATTTACTTATTTTAATTTTCCAGAAATGGTTGAACTAATTACCCTTGAATTACCACCATGTAAAGAATTACCACTATTAACTCACACTGTACAGTGAAGATTCAATTACTAGGCCATTTAAATATCAATCAGAAATTCATGAAGGAGGAAAGAGATTAGGGTTAACCCATTTCTCAGAAAGCCAATGTTTTGCCATTATCATTATCATTATCTAAGGAATACTGTCATGCATTTCCATAAAAGTATTACGCATATTCGAAAAATATATGAGATTTTTCTTTAAAATTTCTAATTTTCAGAGGGTTTTTTTTTTCTTTCCTTTACAACATGCAAAATTTTCAATGAAAACATAAAACTCTTGTAGAATACATTGCAATGCCTTATTAATACTGTAAACTAAAATTAAAAGTAAATATTTTGAATACCTAGGGGAATATTAGTATTTATGATAAACTATTTTTAAATTTGCACGCTCGAAATATAGCAAATTTCTTTTTCTACATAATTTCAAACCTAGATATATAGTTAAACTTGCATAATGCAGCTTGTATGAACATTATTAATATTAAGAAAGTTATTAGCAATAAAATGATATGAATTCAATTGCTCTCTAAGAGAAGCTAAATAATGCGGTATACTCAACAAAACGATATTTTATAAGTTCACATTTTCAAACTGTGCAATTGAAACATATAATGGTCAGAAATATCCTAAATACCTACGCATACTTATAAATTAAGCGTCTTATTTAAATTTCAGCAAATAAAAACATTTTTGACAATATCCACATTATTCATACAAACTTTGGAAATATAATTTGATGTAACTTTGTAGATTTAATATAATTAAACCTATCTAGACACCTCTAGACAACGCAAAACGGAGTCGCGATGTTTCATTGATTTATAAGCCTTGAACCACCTCATCAGAACATTATTATGTTTTTATTCTTATTCGGCAAATGCATCAATTACTACTCCGAAATGTGACCTCGATTTGTCACATTGTCATCGACTTCTCTACGAGGAAAAAGAATGATTCTGATATTGCATGCTATTCCTATAAAAAAAATTGTGAAGCTTTGTCACTGAAGCGAGATGTTATGATATAACACCAATATATCATAACACTCGAATATATCATAATCGAGGTGTTATGATATATCTATTTAATGTTCCAATTCATCTCAGAAGTGTTCATAATAATTATATTAGTTTTTTTTAATTATTTGATGCATCTAGAGACAATGCATAATTAAAAATGTTTGGATGCTTTTTAATAATGTGAATAGCATAATCATTATTTTTATTTATGATAACCAATTTACCGTAATTTAAATAAGGCACTTAATTCATAAATAATCAAGTAAACTTATTCTGACCTGGATACAATTCAGTTCTATTAATCAAAGATTCGTTTAAAAGATATAAATTTGTGAAAAATCTCTCATGATGCATGCAGCTACTCTTAGAAAGCAATGCCAATATCTTTCTAAAATTTAACAAAATTCTACTAAAATCATTATATATGTGCTTCGCGCCTATAAGTTAAATATTATTGACTTCAAATATTCACACTTCTTTCATATTATAAGCATTTGCTTCTAATATCAATATAATATATTGCCAGCTCAATATTTCTGCAAGTTCTGCATGATTTTTGATGAAAACTAAATTTTGAAAGCTAAAGGTATGTGGAAAAATTCAAAATTCTTCAACCTTTCTTTTCCGAATATACTTACTGCTTTTACGAAATGCAACAAATTGCATGCAACAAATAAAACCGTTGAAAAAAGTTATCAGATTTCTAATAAATAGCACGAATCCAATTTATTTCCTTCTTTAACAATTCCTTATGCTTGCTCCTAAACACCTCAATGGTTAAATTTTCCTATAGGAACGCATGAACATTTTTCACATGGTCGAAATTGAAGAGTAATTCGCAAAAGCTTTCTGAAGAAATTCGAAAAAAAAATGTCTAAAAGTACTTTAGTTTAATTAGTGTATGAATTTCGTGAATTTGGCACTTTTGCTTTTCCAGAAGTGCTGTGCTTTTATGCTTTATATGCATGAAATGTATATTTCCCTGTCTGGAATACTAGTCGTGCCAGAAATTATCTTGATATTAAACACGCGAATTTGAGTTTAACAATATTGAATGAATGTATAATTGCAATTGGTTTATTCCTGCTCGCATGATGCGCTTTCCAATTTAATTTTGAATCTATTATGCATTTTGTTCAAATAAAATAACATCTCGTCATAGCAATGTGAAAGAAAACGAGATTTAATTGGTGTGGAGCTGACGTTTACAGTTAGCATGCCAATTAAACGCTTGATGAATTCACTCCATGGAAATTATTTAAAATTCTATTTAAAACTTTATTAATTTATGAAGTAATTTTTGCAAATGATGCTCATAATAGATTTTCTGTGAATGGTAAATTATCATATTTGAAAGAGAACTATTTTCTATAAAGATCATTAAAAATATATTCCGAAAAACCTAAAATGTGTGATATATACTTTTAAGCATTTTAACCGGTCCTGAGCTTTTTTATTGTTCCAGAAACTATTTAATTTTAACTTTGTATTGTATGCTTGGGTGGAAAATAACCGTAGAAAAGTGAAAAAATATTTTCTAATTAATCAAAACAACTCAGTTCATTCAATTAATATTATTTTATTTTTTATTTTTCTTTTAGGTACTCACTGCACTCTTTGGGTGCTGCATTCTTCATGTTTTTGTGAATGACGTCAAGAACAACTATCTTATCATGTCTTACTAAAGCAGCATTTTCAGAACGAACTTTGGAATGCAAGCAATTCTTGCAAGTTCACTGTCGGGGGATAAACATAAATGCGAGTGTTATATACGTTGTACGTTCTACTGCAATGGATTGTAACATAACATGCCTTTTCCAACAGCAAAATGTTTTATGTAATCTGAAATTAAAATGAATGAAGAGCTTCCATTTTAAGTCACATTGCAATATCATACTCCATAAAAGTTTCGATCTGGCACTGTAAAAAATCTCAGCAGTTTAGTTTTATTAACATCTCATGACTCCATGACTCATAACAACAAAGACTCTTGAGACAGTGCCCTTTTTCTAAACTTCTGCATAGCACCTGCGGGTGTACTATGATGTTCAATGTCAGATTTAGCTGACACCAGTTTTATATATATATAAGGCTAATCTTTGATGGAATCGCGTTTCGAACCCAGAATCCTCTTGTACACAGATTTATCAGTATGGTCACAACTTGGTAATGGCTGTTTTGAATAAAGATTTTCGATGATTTGTCACTTATTCTTTCACATTTACAGTTCAAACATTCAAGATATAGAATTTTTAAATGCTGTCAATGAATGACGGTTCATTCCCAACAAAATTCTTTTGAAACATTTTTAAGATTACTCTTGCCTTTTTTCCAATTGAATTTCAAGCTTAGAAGACTTCTTCCGAAGTCGAGTGCTACTACCAAGTCACTGAGATGCCAGTTTAGTCAAAACTAATTTTAAAAAAAAGTTTGCGATAAATTAACATTTATTTCGTTCCAGTGTGATTTTGCATTTATATCTCTATTCATGAAGGTTTTTAAAAATTTTCTTAAGTCCTTAGAATGAAATTCTACGCACTCAAATTTTTCGATATAACTTTCAGGAAGCGGATAATTCTTTCATATTTTTATTTAAATTTACTCTTTCTTAGGACTTTCCTTAGAGGAGATCTGAACTAAAAAATAACAAGTGAAAATTTTCCTTAAGTTATCATTCACCTTCATAAACTGTTTATTTTCTGGTAGTTAATAAATAAATATTCTTATGAATTACGAATTTTAAATTTTTTTTCAGATCCTCTATAGTGTGAATTATAATTAATAAGGTATTCAGCAGACAGTATTATTTTAAATGAAAAAAGTTCCAACCTTTTACGAGGAAACTATTCAGTTATGAAAATTTGAATACCTCTATTTTATAAAAAAGGTCGATTTTAGAAGTCTCCATCGACTGTCTTGAAAAAATTTCGCCAATTAGTACCCGGAGTTTCCTCAAGCCTGATTAGCCTAAAATAATGAATTATGAATTGTCATAAAATAATGATATTTAAAGTTACCTGTAGTCACATTTTCTGTAATCATATTTTTAAAAGTCATGTTTAATTAGTAGAACAAGAAAGTTTTTGTATTAATTAAAGTTTAACCATTTCCCTTTAATTTAAAGCTCAAATTTTACGGAAGCTATCAGTACATTATAGAGGAACATAGTACAATGAACAATAGTGTGATTTATACGCCTATCAAATTGAACTGAATCTTAAAAATATTTTATTGAAGAATTAATCGGATGACCGAGTTGTTCAAAATTTTTAATTGAAAATTCTAGCTATTATTAATCCTGGCAAACCAGTTGATGGCCAAAGGCAGCTAATAAAACAATAGGTAAGTATTATTTTATATATATATTGAAAAAAATTATATTAATTACTGATTAATATTCCTCCGAATTCCTTTTCATAACTTGTTATAACTCAAGTATATATTCTGAAATAAAAGGCCCCATGTGATGTGAATAATAACACAATGGTAATAATTTCCATTATCAAACCCTAACGCTTTTCTTAAAATTCAAATTAGCAAATACAACGAAATCAAACAAAAAATAGAGGAAAACTAAGCATGCTCTCTTGTTTAATTCCGTAAGCTATTCAGTTCGTGAAACCTTTACTTTCCGATAAATTATATTAATTTGTGAACCTATTTATTGAAAAAAAAGTGCAAAGCAAAGAAAATGAAACAATGTCTAGACGAACTAAATTTTCATTTAGATATCCTGCATGCTTTCCTCAAATTAGTATTATGGAATATTTTTGATTTGAAAACGACTGATTAAAATGGAATTCTTGAAATCACGTTATAGTAATAACACATTATTATTCAAATTATACATAATTACGTATCATATGAGGATTGAAAATGTTTATTAATTACTTCATAATGGAACAAGTGATTTATTATTAAATTTACATGCGAAAAAGATGCATTTTTGGAGTTACAAAATATTTAAAAACGCTATACTAATTCGTAATAATAAATATATTATATAAGCATAATATAAATTTTTAATAATTGTAGGCGTATCAAACTTTCAATTAATTCTCCGACCTCTAAGAATAGTTCATTTCTTCTGTACGAAAGTAGTCTAATTTGTGTTACTATTTATATGCAATTTTCTTGGTTGATTTGGTTACGTTATATTACCGTCCGGTTTTAAAACAACATTACGACTATTTTGGGACGGATCGCGTAATTTTAAATCGTGGTTAGTTGACGATGAATATATCTGAGGTGTGATCTCTTCTTCTAACTTCCACACTACACCAGCGGGAGGATGTTTGGCCCCGACAAGTTTAACGTGCTGCAGGCCAGCGTACACGACGGTTTTTAAGTGGAAACGGGTCTCGATCCGGTTCCGAAGCAGAGACCTTATCACGGGCCAATGCGGCCCTCAATTTTCGTGAAGTAGGCGAAGCTTACAGCGAAGAAAGTAAAGTCGATTCAACTAACTTAATAATCACATGACATATACATTTAACTGATTGACATACATTTGTCATATACATTTGAGGCGCATCATGTAAGTCACATTCGAATAAAGTTTCTCCGTTCATATACATTAATATGAATAGAGAATAATCATAGAATAACATCAACCCGATAACGTACAAAATAGTTGGGAAATTACTACTTCACAATTAAGTTAGTTAGAAGACAACATATAACATGCCACAGTATAAAAATTTAGATTATTATTGTTGCTTATAATGGCTCTTGCCATGGACAAGTTCGCTGACCCCATTTTACAAAAGGGAACATTCACACCTCTCGCAGATAGAACAGACGACGAACAACCATGCCCGAACCGGGACTCGAACCCAGGACTCCCAGCTCACGATGAAGACGCACTAACCCTATGCCAGGACGCCGGCTAATTTCATTAGTAATCCATTTTATTGAAATTTACTAATGGATATTCCTTAATGCCGCCAATGAATGCCAATTCGCCAACGAAAAAATGCAAGATTACGTTTAAAACTCTAAAAACGCGAATATAACCTATAAAAATTCTGCAAAAAAAGTGAAATTTTTAGTAAAAATTGAAAATTATTAAATAAGCTATTTTTTTTAAAGATTTGCCGATATTAAGAGTCCTCTTTCTTTTTGATTCTGGCAGTTTGACATCTTTTTTCAATATTAAGAAGTATTAATTTAATGATTTCAAACAAACAGTTTTGATATACGATCTTCCGCACTACTAATGACAATATATGCATGAATTATAAATATCCTTTATCGTTTATTATTATATTCATTTGTAAATGCACGTATTGAAAAAAAAAGATGCAAAAGAAGAAAAAAGAAAGGATGAAAGAATTAATAGATGAAAAAATAACAGAAGATTTTATTCTTATAAAAAATGTCTGAATGTACACGTTCTTGTGTGTATATACAGTGCGCAGGAAAATCTATCGAATTTAGAAGCAAACGAATTCATACAAGTGGTTATAATACAGGTTTCATACAGGTTAATGTACCTCAAAGTCCAAATTTTAACATTATTGCAAATAGCAAATGTATTGTATTGTTATTGTTGAAATATTGTGTTATTTTGGAAGATTTTTCACACTTACTTGCATGTAATTTCGCTTCTAATGAGGCCGAAAAGAATCATTTAACCATAGTAATGAAGAAATATTTTCTTTTTTTAAGTATATTTTATGCCTCTGTTTAATAAATTTAAAAGGATAGATTTTTTTTTCCAAAATAGTTTAAGGATTAAAACTAAAAATGTCTGCATTCGAGATTTTAATTCCTTTATCTTTATCAATTATTGCGATGATATGATTCGAATATTTCCTTCCAATTTAGAATACGAAGGACCGAAACAACTATATTCATTGTTTTCAAATTAATCGTTTTCCTGAGAATTGAAAAAGGTTTTTTTTGTTCGCTGATCCGCGGCAGAAAGTGCAGAACCGAAAGGAGAAACTTATGTTCTAGTAAATTTGGCAAGTAACCAAATAAGGAAAAATAATTATAATAAGGAATAATTATAATTTTTAAGAAATAAGCAAAATTAATGAAAACAATTTTCATAAACTTTCTATTATTTGTGTGTGTGTGTGTGTGGGTGGGTGGGTGGGTGTGTGGGTGGGGGTGGGTGGGGGTGTGAATTTTCATCTTCATTTTGAAATATTTGTTTTGATTTTATGGTCTGTATTTGGACAGATGTTATGAATGCCAATAATAAGAAAAAAGAAAAAAAATATGCAAAACCATTAGTGCTTTTTAATTCGGTTTGATAATTTTATTTTGTTGTAAGTTGGCTTTGATTTTGTCGTCATTCAGGTTATGGGTAACATCGTGTATATTATGCTAATATTTAAATAAAATTCACATCAAGCTTTGACGATCAACAGACGATCAAAAATAAATAGAAACTATAATACGGACCATAATCATTAAAACAAATGAATGAATCAATGAATAAACAATTTATAAACCTCTTTTGCTTTTCAAGTTTTTCAAATCAAAGATACTCTACTAATTATATTTTTCAAAATGTTTCAGAAAATTAAATCGTATTTCTTTCCCAAAATTAACCTACTTCAGCGAAGCAATCGCACGTTAGTAACCTATTTCAATTTTTTATTGCTTAGCCATTGGAACAAATATGCAAACACATTAGCCAATTAAAAGAGGAAGTGTTTCAAGGAATAATTGCTTGAATTATTTTTTTTCTGTTTCACGATTTTTTTCCATAATATTGTATTGACCTTCAGTAAAAAATGAAATGCGGAACTCATTTTTTTTATTACAGCGTTAATCATCCGTAAATGTTGAAATAAATTTTTATCCTATTTGACTAAACTGAAATTTAAAACACCAAACAATACCTTCTATTTTTATTTTTATTCATTTAAATGTGTGAAGTGCATAAATTTAGTTTACTTTATTCCTTTATCAGCAAATTATTACATTAATGGTTTTTTTTAAATTTTCAACAGACAAAAGCAGATAACTTATATAGTAGATCATAATCTTTAATAAGAAAATAGAGTGTATAATTATGGTGCACAATAGACAAGACTGCTAGATGTAGAGGTACTAAATATGGCACACAGGACTTGAAAATTAAAAATTTGTAGCTCTGAATTTTAAAAAAAAAATTTTTAAATAACATTTCAGGAAAGATGATTTAAACAAGTCCTGTTATATTATTCTTTCATTTAGTCATTTTAAATTTTCTTATAACGATTTTTATGACTTTTTATCCCATTCACTCATTTGTGAGGCAAATCCATGTGAATGTGAAACAAAGTGTGACTGTCAAGTATGCGAATGATTATATTATATCATTTGATGTTTTCCAGATACTCAAAAGAAAAATAATCATGTTCTTTGTCTTATTTTTCACTTAGATATCAAAGCTCATTTATTTGAAATTTTCTTTAGAGCTCATTTACTTGAAGGTACTCATGTAAATTTTTAGTTCGTAACATTTAAAAAAATATATTCATACAAATACAGTGACAAAATTTTTGTTTTGATTCAATTTTAAACAAGCTGACTAAAAAAAATAACAAATGAATTAGATTAAATAATGTACAATGTTATTTAAATTGATTTTTTTTAATCATTAAAAATTGGCTTCTTCTGCTACGCCATTCGAACTTCGAAAAGAGGTGCTTATTATTTTTTTTTCTTATTTTTTGTAATAGTGCTCGTTTCTGAGCTTACAAGATGTCATTGCTTGAATTTATTAACTTTCAGAGATTGCGGCGAAGAATTTTAAGTTAAAAGTCGTGATGCTCCCAAGATGATAAGAATCCACTTAGAGTTGTTTTTAAAATAACTCTGCCCTCATGCAGAAAGCCTTCCAAGAAGAACTATGTTTTTCCAATATCTCTGAAACCTGGAAAGATATTTGAAAAAATATTTTCATATACATAAAAAGAAAACCTTTCTCCCTTTAAAGGATTTTATCCTTTTAGGGATATTATTTCTGAAAAATAATATCATTTACTTCAGATATTATAAATTACAGGACAAAATAATAAATATATATTAAATCGGTTTAGTTATCTGTTTTCGATTAACGGCAAAATAAGGAAAACTCTATTAAAAGAATTAATTCTATTTAAAACTTTATTTAAAAGAATTGGTTAGTTAATTTCAATTAAAACAATAAATTCTATTCAAAACGCTATTTAAAAGAATTGGTTAACTAAAAAATACATTTTTGATATTTTAAAGAAATATAAAGAAATAGTTTTAAAAATTTGTTTATTTGGGGAAAAAATGTGCTTTTTATACAGAAAATAAATAAATAAAGACAATTTACATGCTTTTGGTTAAAATATTAAATTTGAAAAAAAAATATAAAATAAATATTCAATACTATTTCAATTTGGTTAAATATAATCAGATAGTTTTTAAGATATTATTCCAAAACCAAAGTTCGCGAAACAATTTCGCCGAAAAATTTTCTAAACGCGTTTTAACTTTAAATCGAATTTAAATACCTTAATAATAATAAATTTAATATAATTTAAATACCTTAAGAAAAACATTTATCTTACAAAATCGCATTAAGCAATTTAAATATTTCACCTAACTTTTTATTTATAAAAAAAAAAAAGGAAAAAAATTCTGTAGTTTATTTTAAAAATTACAAATAATTTTTAAGCCAAAAAAATATTGTCAGGTATTCAATTTAAATCAAACTTAAGCATTAAATTATTTTTTTAATATCTCAGTAAAAAATAGTTAGTATAAAAAATTTTTAAAGTAATAAACTCGAAAAATGTTTGGATAAATTATTGAAAATAAATTATGTTTGCTGAGCATAGGGGAAAATAAATAAAATTTACTTTAAAAGTTCTTTACATTCCTTCATAGGCAGCATATTAGAATACTTTTGAAAACAAATCAGTATTTTAAGCTCTATCGAAAATAATTTTCCACCAATTTCCTTTTAAAAAATGGAAGTGATATTTCCTTATTTTTATAGAAGAATTTAGCATTGCAAATCATCAATTAAGTTTATTAAAGTACTAGCCGCCTTTGGCGACCAGCCGGTTCGCTAGTATTACCGCTCGCTACAATTTTCAATTAAATAGTTTAAGTAACTGGTCTCTTAAAGAATTCTCAAACAAAACTTTTTTAATCTTCAAATTTCTATAGTCATACCAAACTTATACTGTTTAGATCGTTTCGTTCAATTTACTATATATATTTTGCTAGTTTGTTGTCATTTCCGGCAAAACTTCAACTTTAATTTAAAATGTAAATGATGAAATTGCAATTAATATTAAGATATTTTTTTTAAAAACCAAGCGTTTTATTTTATTTCTCATTTTTATTGTTATTTATTAATTATTATTATTATTGAATATGAGTACTGAAAATAGAATCGCTCGGTATTTAAGTCTTATGTTAACTACAAAATATTTTTCATAATTTATGTAATATCACAAACAATAATTCAACAAAAATTTCTCAGATTCAGCATAAAATTCAGTTTTTAGTTTTGCTTTCAAAAGGATTAAAATGAAATCAATAATAATATTTTGTTCCTGCCTAGAAATATATTTCAAAAATTATGAAGTCTAAATTTAATGCAGTAAGGTATCATATTCTGAGAAATATTCTGGGCACACCAAATTTTAAATAAAAGAATGAATGTTTCTATTTTCCACGATCAACTAAGACTTATTTATAAAGTTTTGAATGTTAAAAATTTAGAAAAACTCAACATTTTCATAATCTTAGGCCAATTAATCTTGCGAAACCTGCGTGCTGATTGGCGTATTTTCTTTGAAACGATCGATGAAAAATCTAAAATAATCCTTTTTTTATTGAATAGTGATATTCAAATCTTCATAAATCAGTCAGTTTAAGTGATTAGAAATTAACTCTTAAAAGTCAGTGATTTAGTTGATTGGAAATTATTTCTATGACCACCATAAAATCTGTGCTTTCTCTTGTTGTGTATGCATTCTGCTTAATATCCGCTGGAATGAAACATCACATACAAAAGTATTACATAGAACGAACACATCAAAAGTAAACATAACATCTCAATAGTTGCCAAAAACAAAAGAGAGAAAAAGGCAATTAATAAGCAGACGATATTTAGAAAAGTACAGATTTTTTCACTGGAAAATGAAATTATCTGAAACTAACCACACGCGCAGACGATATTTTCAAAAGTAAAGATATTCAAACCTGAAAAGGAAAATATATGAGTTATTCCATCAATAAATGCCATACGTTTGTTTATATCTTCATTATTTTATGAGTCATTAAACATCAAAATGGGTCCGGCACTAAATAAACACTAAATAATTTAGAGAGTGTAAAAGATCATAAAATAATTTTTCTTGAATTTATTTTTTAGAAAAAATAATATTTCATATTTGTTTCATTTCCTACAAACATGTGCTAAAAATTATATTTTTGCAGATTTCATTTCAAAAAAGATTTAATTTATTTTTAATTGGAGCTTTAATCAATGTGATGGCATCACTTTGAAAAAAGCCGATTTTTTCCCATGAATGCAAAACGTGCTTAATTTTAATTTTTATTTTTTACGAAAAAAATTATTTAAAAACATAGTTAAAATATTTATTTAAAAATTCATTAAAAATAGAAATTTTATTTTAAGATTAAAACATTGGTATCATTTAAAAGATAAATTTTTGATCTTTAACTTCATGTAAATATCTTTTTTGTGCGGTAATGTTTTCGGAAGTTATAGCAGAAAAACGTCAAGACTTCGCTTAATTTTTAAATAAATAAAATTCTAATTAAAAATTCGAAAAAATAACCCCCAGGTGCACATCCCCGGCCTCAAAGGTATACACGTGCCAAATTTGGTAGCTGTAGGTCGAATGATCTGGCCTGTAGAGCGCCAACATACATACACACACACATACATACACACACACACACACATTGAGCTTTATTATAAGTATAGATAAATGAAAATCAGACTGAATTTTTTTTTCTAAATAAAATTAGAATGTATCTGCTTGAAAACTATTAGCCATAAAAAAATTTATTGATGTCCGATCAACTCAAGTGAATTCTTAAAAATTTGTTTTATAATCCTTATCGGAAGTAATTTTTCGTGTCTTTCTTTCATTCAACAACTCTCATTATTGGTAAACTCATTTTTTATCTTTTTCCACTTGCGTTTTGTATTTTCCCATGACAAGAAAAATGTTTGTGACAGTTAGTTCACCATCCGTTTTATTTCTAAAAGTTCGTTAAAATAGCGTATAATGAACATTTACACATTTCTAACATAACTTCTCTGACAGTTTGAACAAAAATAATAAAAATGTCCAATAAATGAAAAAGGGAAGGAAAAAATTCCGTAATTTATTCAATTTACTGTGTAAAGATATTTTGCTTTTTAGTGAAGCTATGTACCAAAAAATGCACGATAGATTTAATGCCAAAACCATATTTAATAAACCTTGGAGGCATAGTTTGAATAATTACTTTGTTGAATCCTGCAGAATCCTAGTTGCCATATGAAAATTTGGAAGTCTCGGGAGAAATAGAATTATAACGAAAAGTATATAAAAACATGAATAATTATATTAAGAAAGATGAACAATTTCTGATTTTAAAAATAGCTATTACTTTAAAGAAGAAATTTAATATAACATGTAGGACGTCTGATTGACGTTCAGACAAGATAGTTTGTTTAAAATGCATGAACTTCAAGGCCTACTGTCAATTTTCTGTTAAAATGGACATCAGGAAAAAGTACGTGTTATCTATAGAAGTGTATTCCTATAATATTTTTCATTAATTCAAGGACTTAAATTTGTAAAGGGTGTAGCTGTATACCGAATTATTTTATTAATTTCTTTTTAAAAAAATCACTGTAAAATTTCTGGATGCCAAAGAATTAGAATTTTTTAGTTGAATTTAGATATTGAAATGCTAAACAGAGCAAAATATTTTTAAAAATAGACAAATGAAACTTAATCGAACAGTTTCCGGTTAAATGATTTTAAAGGGAATTAATTAATGCTCACGTGAACTAAATAGGCCACATCTGCATGGTTTCGAAATCGTTGCGCAGTTTGCAGAAAGAAGGGCGTTCAAGAAAGTGAAGAAAGCAGTCTATGCACTACATTCTGTGTTGTTTGTAGAGTTATATTTAGAAATTTTTGGGCCACTTGTGACATCACGCCAGAATTGGATGACAATATATTTGTCATCCAATTCTAGCATGAAGAGTGTTCCACAGGAAAATGTTTGACAAATACTCTATTAAATATGAATAATAATTTAGTACAATTTTAATAAATTTTGCTGAACAAATTTTGAATCTGTTATTAATATTTTTATCAGAATGTAATCTGTTATGAACCAAAAATTTGTGGCAGTGGTCTTTCAGAAGTTTTATACTTTGTAGTGAATGTATTGGTATATTTTTAAACGCTTACCGTTGGCGAAAAGTAGTTCCAAAGGAGACTATTAGCGTTCGATCTTTGGCGATTAGTCCCTGGAATGCGATTAATACATAAGCAATAGAAAATCGAATGGGAATTTTCTATGTTTTTTTGCACGCGACAGTTTGAAACCAAAATTGCATATTAAATTTCATATATTTAAGTCAATGAACTTTTGAGTAATAACATTTACATACGTGTTTAACCGACTGATGATCAACCTCTTGGCGTATCTGATACGAATACTCTTTTCAAATTTTAAATTTGCACGCCAAGTTTTATCTATCTAGTTTTCTTCGTTTTATAGTAATCTTCTTAATTTATATCGGATAACCGGAGAGAGAGGGTTCCTTTAAATGAATTCTATTGATAGAAATCTGCAAAGTTCATATGTCTAGTTCAAAGCATTTTCAAATTACAGTATCTACAGATAAACAGACATATTTTTAAAGAAAGAGTTTACCAAACTCAATGAGATTTAAAACGAGGAGATTCATTAAAATCTCGAGTTCGAATCGTTTGAAGATTATAATACTTTGCTTACTTTGTATTCTAGAAAGTAAAAATTACCTTTCATTCATGATATTTTTCATAAATTTGATTTATTCTTCTTCTTAAATTAAAGAGAAAAAGCAAATCGGACAGATTATTATTTAAGAAGATTAAAAAGCTAACAGATGCTCTACGTTAAAACTGCAGAATACAAACTCAGACAAGTCTTCATTAGCAATATTTTGACTTTACGGAAGATAAAAACCTACTTTAATCTATTGTATTTCAGCAAATCTAGCACAAATTTGAAATTTCCCAGGAAAAAAACTGCTGGCTTCTAAAATTTTGGAATTTTATAAAATACTTCATATTAGAATTATAAGACATACAACTATTGAACTTAATGGCGTTAATACCGAAGTAATGTTCGAATTGAAAAATACGCGACCACTTGTTTTTGTTAGAGAAATGCGTGACTTGTGCATCGTCAAGAGAGATAACATTGTTTGTAGGAGCAATTAAGTAAAAAGCTTTCTGTTTAATGCTTCTATTTTACTAGTGAAATACATGTTAGATAATTAAATAGAAAAGCTGATATTTTCAAGCAAATTCAACTCCATATGATTTATGAAAAAAAATTATTTTTTTATCCAAAACATTTCTAAATTATTGTGACAATGAAGTTATTATATCTCTGAACGATCATGTTTTAGTTTGTAAAATTTTTTTCAATATAACAGCTCTATGTAATTTATAATAAATCACTGGAACTAAGACATTTAATATATTATTCTAAAATAAAAATGTCTACAAATTTTTTTTAATAATTCTGACCTCTTTCTGATTTTTGTTCGTGTTCCATCTTTGGTTTAGAATTTTGGCGATTTTTAGTTTTTTTAAGATCAGCGCCACTATTAAATAACAACAGAAAATGCATTTAAAAAATTGTGTAAACTGTCAGGCCAAGTCAAAATTTTTATGTTTATGGGAGAAATTTTCTGTTTCACTCAGCTGGACTTTTAAGTATAAACATATGCATAGCTAAGAAATATCTATGTAAAGCCAATATGGCTTCTAATGAGATAGAAAAAAATATTTTTAAGAATAAAATTAATCACACAGATATTAATATTTACGGCATAGTATTCCATTATATGGAACATGTAATTTCACTCGCTTCTAAAATCGTTGATTTAATCATAAATGGAAAAAATTAGGTTTAGGATTCATTTTCAATTCTCTTTTTTAATAATAAATGACAATTTAAATTAAGCAGTTCCATAATTTCAGCTACAGCGTGCTGTAACTTTGTTGGGAATTTTGTTAATTTTTTTTTTCCTTATAAAAAAGAATTGCTGGGAAAAAAAATTCAGTGCTCGTTTGTGATTGTATCTTAAACTATTTATCCTATGTAATTTAAAACATTTTAAAGATAAAACATATGTATAATCGTTAGATAAAATTAGGTATTCCATCAGCTGAAGCACTGCTCTGATCGTGTAAAGTGGCGGGACGCTATGAGGGAAAGAGAACATATGTCTCATGTTCTTCTCTCTTTTTCGCGGAAAATGAACTCAATTCAAGGAATATTGTTTGGAAAAATTTGAATTCTAGGAAATGACCGGCCCTTACTCTAGGTACACTAAGTTCTTTTTTTAATCAGCACTTTTGATTATTTTTGTGATTTCTACTCTTTATTTTGAGTTTCACTAAGGTTCGTTTTATATAATTATATAATTATTTTTTATTATATGTATTATAGCTTTTTTTATTTGAAACGTAATTTTATTTAACTTTTGTTGTAAATTAATTATGTTGAAAATGGCTCGAAGAGAACAACTAATTCATTCCGAAGATTAAAATGATTCAAACATTCCCTTTAGATAGTAAAATCATTCAACATTCCCTTTGTACCCCTTGAGTCATGCTAAATCTGCTGGAGAGGTATAAAATACGTTTTTTTAATCAAATGCAAGAGATGCTCGCTTAGTCAAACTATTCAGAGCTCTTGTGTCGCAGTACTCTAAGTGATGAAAACCCACAAAATCAAAATGGTGGGTACAGTTTTCTCAAATTTTTAACTGTGTATTCCTTTGAGCTTAATAGGTTACCTATAACTTATTTGTTTGAGTTTAAAGTTCACAGGATAGTGCGTGCAAAAGGTTAAACAGAATCGTCCTTCCTTAGCCTTCAATAATTGCAATGACATATTTGATGAAATAATGAAAAAGGTTTGAATTTTAGAGCAACAGAATAATCTATTGTTGGAAAAGAGGCAAAAAAACCCATTTTTAAATATATTAAAATTTAGCAAAAATTCGCCCAACTATTCAATTGATATTATTAAAAGGGCATTTTTTTAAATTTTGAGCATTGTTAAATTTATTTTTGTGTAATAGTATTTTCATATACTATCTCAGAAAAACGCCAATTCAACTTAATTTTTAATTAAATGAAATTATAACTAAATTTTTTCAAAACTCGCTTCAAGGTAAATATTCCCCTTCCCCAAGGTATTTATGTGCCATATTTAATTGCTGCAGGTCAGACGATCTGGCCAATATGGCGCCAACCCATACACACACACATATTCATCCTTATTAGCAGTACAAATAAAAGATAGAAATAGGTATTAAAGTAAAAAGCTTTATTTACGTTTTTTATGCATACCTGAATTAAAGAATATTTTATAAATGTAATTCATCTAATTAATAAACATAATTTTTAAAATATATTTTAATAGTAATAAAAGGAAGAAAGTTAATTAGTGTTCGCATTTTATTTTTTTATTTGAAATTCATTATTATTAAATATTGAGGATCTAATCATTATAACATCAATCTTTTTTAAATTACCTACCAGGTGTCAGCATTTTTATAGCGTCAAAATTTAAACTAAATTTTCAGCTTAAATTTTGAAAATGTTGTGACACAAAATGCATGAGTATGCGAAATTTGAAAAATCTATCACATTAGAGAATCGGGAGAAAAATTCAATTATTAAATTCCATTTTTGCAAACATGAAAAAGATGAAATTTTTAAAAAATGTATAAAAAATTGCTATAATATGCTTAATTGCTATAATTAGAAACTTAAATCTAATTTAATTTAAGTTTCTGTTCATAGCGAATGTCAATTCGAATGCCATGAGCTTAAGATTCTCGATTTTTCAATAAAGCAAGGTACTCTCTTAATCGGAGATTTAATGTAGTTTTTCATAACAATAAAGGTATTTTGTGTAGACCCTATTATTAAGTTACCGAGAGTTCAATTATTTAAGATCTCTTTGAAGTGCCACTGCAAAGTAAAACAATGAGCTCTGAAGTAATAACTCATGTCTTTTATATCTGACACTTATGCCACTGGTGTGGTAGAGAGGGGGGTGCCAGCGCAGTTGTCCTCGTCATCTAACCGCAATTCAAAATTACGAGATCCGTCCCAAAATAACCCTAGTGTTGCTTTTAAACGAGATGTTAATATAACTAAACTAAACCGTGAGACCTCAAAGGATTGGATTCAAGTCTATTTCAGCGAAGAATTTATTAATAAATGCCTTAAAAATTTCTGGTAACATTTGAATTTAGGTAAAAAATTATTTGTTAAATTAAAACATTACAATATCTACGCTGTAGATGTTTAGTTACGTAGGATTCATAAGTAGTATGATAATCAGAGTTAAAGACTTAGTTTTTTAATAACAGCCATGCAATTTCTATAGATTTCGTTTCAAATAGATTTCATTTCTATAGATTTCGTATTCAAATTTATGATAATTATTGCATAATATTTATTCTTAATTAATTAATTTCATTTTTCATTTTTCTTTGAATGAAACAGGAAATTCTAAAAGTTATTGCCAAATAATTTTTTCAAAGTGCAAAAAAAAATTTAGAAAAAAAAATTTCTTAATGATTACGAAATAAAAGCATTTTTTAAATGAACTATTTAAGTATATTTTTTAATTGAATTCCAGCGTTCTGTTGAAAGTTGCTGTTACATCGTAACAGGAATGCATTGAATTCAAATCTTTGCGAAAGTCAGTGAAGCATGGGGAACAACCTTGAGAAGCGCTGATATGTCAAATCACAGCAGGCAATTGATGCCATCTCAGCGCAAACTGTTCTGAATATTTTAACCGAGATACAACATACGGATGATGTGAAGAAGTGCTCTCCTTTAAAAAAAATGTCTTATTTCATGCACGTCAAGAATAATTTCTGCAATTGTCGAGTCCGCTATTTATTACATTTTTTTCATGAAGACATATCATAATTTAACGTAACTACTGACAGGTGAATGTCTCAGAACATGTAAATTGGCCTCTACCTGTGTTCTGCAATCTGAAGGGAAAAAAAATTATATACCTTTCTCACACAATTTGGGTTTTAGATTAGCATAAATTTTCCGAAAATTGCATAATATTTAAGATTAAAAATTGGTTACTTATTTCATTATAGATTTGATACTTATTATGCATTTTAGCCATGGAAAGCGCGAGGACACTCTTTCAATTTCGTATTTATGCAAGATTGTCATAAAATTTCTGAGACTAAAAATTATTTTTTTCTAGTAATTTTGCCTTTTGGTTTCTCGTTTGCAAAATACAGAAATATTCGTCGGAAAATGTCATCTCGAGATTTTGATGAATCTTGAAGTTATAGACCTCCCGACTCGAAAAAAAAATATATATTTAATAGCGTCAGTCTGTGATAACAATTACTAAATCAGCGGCAGTGATCTTCCTAAAATTTTCTCTCATACTCTCTAATAAAGGTATTATCCCAGAGAATGTCTTACATGCCATTGGTGTATAACAGTTAGACAGAATTAATCATTAGCGAGATTTTTTTGACGATTAAACTATGGCATGCTGATGATAGTATCGGAAAATCGAATTTTCGTTTTAGATGCCTTTTTCACAACTGACTGAGACAAAATACTTGACACAGAACTATAATTGTAGTCACAAAATTCCATACTGAATTTGATACATTTAAGTTATTGCGTGTTTGAATTACCATGTCTACATGTTTCTGAATGTGCAAACCAACAGACTGTCAACCCCTTGTTGGATTTGGCTCAAAATTTGAAAGGTGTCTAGACTGTAAATGCTAATTCTGTGTATCGAATATCACCTATATAGGGCTCTTCGCTTTGTAGTTATCGTGTTTAATTATATACGAATAGCTGAACTGACAGACATGCCAAGAGCGGATATTCCTCAAAATTTGATAGAAACCTACTAATTTGGTATAAAGATAGTATGTTAAATTTTATCAGTCTAGATCAAAGCATTTTTGAGTTATCTTTGTCACAGAAAACAAACGGACGGTTCTCAAATTGAACTCAGAAGCGTGGAGATTCGTCAAAATCTCGAGTTCGAGTTTTTTTTAATTACTATATTTTTTACTTATAGAGAAAGTAAAAACATAATAAGTTAGAAGGCTGAATTTTTTCTATATGGTCTTAAGACCAAAATTGTAGTTTCTGTGAAACTCTGAACGAAATTCACGGGTGAAAAACTTCTTGTTCGTGTCCGTTCTCGTGCCACAATGAATTCGATGTCACAAAAGCGTGAGAAACTTCATGAATAAAATTGGTACATAGTCTTTTCAGCAAAACTATAAGTATTCATTAAATGTTCGACCAAATTCACAATCAAATTGGTCTTTTGAATACGACACATCCAAAATGCAAGGAGTAAATTACTTTAAATTTCGTCTTTATATTAAATATCACTATATTAAATATCAATATCAAATTTTGTATCTGATTTAAGCGAAAAAATAAAATGCATGCTCAGATTTGTTCTCTATGACAAAAATGAATGAAAAACATGTCGTTATTGTGAAAGTGCACTAGAAATCTCAGTGTAGAACAGTAGTGTTAATTATATAACTAAATGTTTTTGACAACCTTGAATAAAGTTTGTTTCATTTAATTTGTGAATTTTGTTTATGTATAAATCATTGTGTATATACGACTGTTATTTTTTTAACTAAAGATCCATTTTCAAATAAAAGGTAAAACAAATAAAAAACATTTATTTTTTTCTGCAATGTAGAATGATTTATTTTTGTACATTATTTCTTTGTAGAGTTGAACCTGTACCATAATAAAAACGATTTTTTGAATATTTCCGTCATAAACCAGGTGACAGCCAATCATCCACTTCTAAATGCCTACTTTTTAGGATGACATTCTGATGGGTGAAGAGATAGTAATCGCCAAGGGCAAAGTTTGGACTAAAAAGTAGATGGTTAAAGGATGATCGAGTACCTCACAGCGATTTGATCAGATTTTCTGATGCAGCTGAAACATGTCTTTTTCCAAGATCCGACAAAAACACTTTCTTCCTACTTTCTTTGAGCAACTTCGTCCATTTTTTCAATTCACTATAGTTCATTGCATTTTTACCGTAAATAATTTGGATACCTGGCAAAAAACATCCACTACTTCTGCAATTCTGATTGTTAAGAACCGGATATCTGCCATTATTTCAAAGTAGATGGTTTGTGTGATTTTTTACAACATTCATTTTATAATATCTGTATATCTTATAATCATTGTTATCATTTTATAATATCAATATCAATATCAGTATAGGCTACAATCTGTAATTTTAAAAGTCGGAAAATGACTGGCACCAGGTAAAAATATTCCTTGACTCTCTAATGTGGATAAACTCTAAACTGAGAGAATAACGAAGTAAGATGTAAAAATGACGAAAAACGCCCGACTGGGCACACTATTGGTTCAAAACTATCAAACTGGACTACTAGTTAAACTTTTCCGTAAAAACGTTCAGATTGTAATTAGATTCTTAATTAAAAATAAATCAAAATATTAGTATTTTTCTTCGATACTTTCGGAATATATTAATTTTTTAAAACAGGTTTTATACTATTTTAAAATTTAAAAACTTAGATCTCCATTCATGTAATTTTTTGCAGTAAAAAATACTGCAAATAAAAGAAAATATTTTAAAGTATATTTTACAAATATACTTTGCACTGTTTCAGTTGCTGGATTTACACTCTCCCATTTTATGGCATTGTTAAATACAATTTTATTTTATTTTTGTATACCAAGCATAAAAAGAGAAAACATAATAATAACGAAGAAAATTAAAAATGAATTTGATTAAAACTGTTAGAAATGTGGAAACTTTGTGTTAAATTCTGAACTGAATTTTTAGGTTTTCGGAAAGATGTTCTTCCCGAGCAGGAAGTTGTTTTAATCTTACGTCATATTCTTGAACTGGAAATAATTAAGTGCATACCAATAAATAGAATGAATGCAACACGATTTAATTTTTTAAAGGCTTCTCGTTTTGAACTTATTTTTACTAAAGCTTATGTGCTCTAATATATTCAATGTATTCAATGAAACAATTTCTTGTGATTATTTAATCTATTTAAAGTATTTTTAGTTATTATTTCTTGATAAAATACATTTTAGAAGGTTACCTCTTTCGCCATAATCGAATCGAATTACTGAATATTTAAATCCGAAATTAAATGAAATTATTACATTGTTTAAAACGCAACACCTCAATACCTCAGGTGTCCTTTACGTTATTATAAGAATTAGAATAACTATTAATATCTCAAATAAAATATGCTATCTAGTTATGAGATAAAATAAATTCGTAAGTGAAGAGATTAAACTAATTATAAATAAGAAGCCATTCGTTTTATTAGTAAAATATTCCTTTGCATAGGGATGATTTCATTTTAATTTGTTATTTCTATGAATAGCACTGATTATTTGTATATTGTTTTTAAATAAACTTTAAATGTTAAATTAATGGAAATTAAGTCATTTTAGAAAGAATGTAGTCGAGAAAAAGAGTAATTTAGATATAAAAAATGAAATCATGCACAGTAGCAATTGATTAAAAATGCTATTTTGACAAATATATCAGTGATAAACAGTTTCAAATAAGTGAAATTTACAATTTAGTTATAGAAATCAACAAGAGCTAATTTATGGTATCAACTTGGGCACTAAATTACCTTGAATATTGTAGTACTACTTTCTCATTGAATTCCCGGCTCAGGTCTCATTCTTGCCATCTGTCAATAGCTCAAAAATCAAAGATGTTTTTCAACATAGTCCAACAGATCATAGTTACAACAAAATGAGAAATACTACATTAATCTATATCTATATCTATACTTATAATAAAGCTCAATGTGTGTGTGTGTGTGTGTGTGTGTGTTGGCGCTCTACAGGCCAGACCATTCAATCTACAGCTACCAAATTTGGCACGTGTATACCTTGGACGCCGGGAATGTGCACCTGGGGGTTATTTTTTCGACTTTTTAACTAGAATTTTATTTATTTAAAAATTAAGCGAAATTTTGACGTTTTTCTGCTATAACTTCCGAAAATATTACCGCACGAAAAAGATTTTTGCATGAAGTTAAAGATCAAAAATTTATCTTTTAAATGATACCAATGTTTTAAACTTAAAATTAAATTTCTATTTTTAATGAATTTTTAAATAAATATTTTATTTATATTTTTCAACAATTTTTTCATACAAAATAAAAATAAAATTTAAGCTGCACGAGCACGTTTCGCATTCATGGGAAAAAAATTAGCTTTTTTCAAAGTGTTGCCATCACATTGATTAAAGCTCCAATTAAAAATAAATTAAATATTTTTGGAAATGAAATCCGCAAAAATATAATTTTCAGCACGTGTCTGTAGGAAATAAAACAAATATGAAATATTATTTTTTCTAAAAAATAAATTTAAGAAAATTATTTTATGATCTTTTACACTATCTATATTATTAATCCAATAAATCAGTTATATTTTAAGGCAAGTTTTGTTTAATATGAAAAGGATATCCATTCAAATCATGACCATACAGCCAATTTGTAAACCTTTAGTAATAGACACAAATCTGCTAAAATGGTCTAAATGGAAAATGATTATATTTTCTGTAAATTGATTCAATAAATGCTCTAATAAATAATGAATTTTTGATTTTACATAAAGCTTCTGATGTGGAAATCACGTTTAACAAAATGTTCTTGAAACACTAATATTTTAAATATAAAGAGTTAATTTCCTATCAACTAAATCAATCACTTAAACTGACTGATTTATGAAAATTTGAATATCACTGTTCAATAAAAAAAGGATAATTTTAGATTTTCAATCGATCGTTTCAAAGAAAATATGTTAATCAGCACGCTGGTTCCTCAAGATTAATTGATCTAAGATTATGAAAATGTTGAGTTTTTCTAAATTTTTAACATTCAAATTTTTATAAATCAGTCTCAGTTGATCGTGGGAAACAGAAACATTCATTCATTTATTTAAAATTTGGTGTGTCCAGAAGATTTCTCAGAATATGATACCTTACTGCATTAAATTTTGACTTCATAATTTTTGAAATATATTTATAGGCCGGAACAAAATATTATTATTGATTTCATTTCAATCCTTTTGAAAACAAAACTAAAAACTGAATTTTATGCTTAATTTGAGAAATTTTTGTTGAATTATTTTTTGAGATATTACATAAATTATGAAAAATATTTTGTAGTTCACATAAGACTTAAATACCGAGCGATTCTGTTTGCAGTACTTATATTCAATAATAATAATAATAAATAAATAAATAACAATAAAAATGATAAATAAAATAAAACGCTTGGTTTCATTAAAAAATATATTTACATTAATTGTAATTTCAGCATTTCCACTTTAAATTAAAGTTGAAGTTTTACCGGAAATTACAACAAATTAGCAAAATATATATTGTAAATTGAACGGAACGATCTAAACAACAGTATAAGTTCGGTATGACTATCAAAATTTGAAGATTAAAAATGTTTTGTTTGAGAAGAAGATATTAAGAGACAAGTTATTTGAAATATTTAACTGAAAATTGTAGCGAGCGGTAATACTGGCGAACCGGCTGGTCGCCAAAGGCGGCTAGTTCTACATAAATCGAAGTAGCAACGCATTTTATTACAAGCTGAATCAATATGAACATCTTATAAATTAACTGAAGATCAGTGTCTGGTATCAATACTAATGCCTTACAATCATTTAGTATCTGTTTCGCATTTCAGTAATTCTTTTAATTTGAAATTGTCTAAAAATGTCTTAGATGCGCTTTACCTTTTATCCTTAGACAACATAGTTAATTAATATAATAGAGCAAAGACGTGTTAATACATGCATTTTATATATAATACATACATGACTCAAATGGAACAGGAAACATAATTAACTACACAATGAAGGGCAGTAAGTGCAATGAAGAAAAAGAAAAAAAGATCTAGATTTCGTAGATTTCCTTTTTGATTATATTTGTCTGCTTTAAACAAGAAAAGATTTTGAATTTTAATTATAAATCTAAATAATAAGAATTCAGATGTTTTTTAGCTTTTAAAATTAAGGTAAAATGAAAGCAAAAACAAATGTAACGAATATAAAACATATATCTATTTAATCACGAGCCTGAATTCTGAAAGCTTGAATAAGCAACAATATAAGCAACATTTTACTCAGAAAAATTTTATTTTTATATTTTCCATAAATATCTCGTTTATTTTCGGTTGAAAAGAAATTAGTTACTTATTACAACAGAAGATTGATAAATACTGAAAGTAAGGTATAGAATTAATGTTAATTTTTTTTCAAATTAAAACATTTACCAATAACAAAAATTTTATAGTTAAAAAATTACTGTAGTTGCTCTATTTATTTCCATTTGATATATTAATTTTTTAAAATAAAAATCTGAAGATATAGAAAAGAATAATTCTTCATGAATGATTATTTTTGTTCTAATAGTTCAAAATAAACTCTATTTAATTCCCATACATTACAAATAAATAGTACCGAATCATTTGTGAAATCATTGAAGAAATGACAAATTATTTATCTTCACATTATTAAAATTTCATCTGCATGTAAAGCAAAAAACATTGAGATATTCTTACCACTAATTGATGAATTTTAAAATTTTAAAATTTATCATTCAATAACATAAAAAAGAGATAATTAATGCATATATAAACAGGATATCTATGCATCAATGCACAGAATTAAATGCAAACATAAGCAGTGAAACTTAACTTATTCGTAACTAGCGATAGCATGATAAAAATTCAATTTGTCTAAAAATTTAATGTAAACAATATAAAAATGAATAAGTATAGAAAAAATATGAAAATTTTAAAATTAAAAATGATAATAAATATTTATTTTAATATTTAACGATTTTAATAAATATGACACATCTAATAAACAGCAAATGATTTTTTACATAATTTGT
>JAPMOR010026613.1:209256-257264 GCA_026543865.1 Argiope aurantia | reverse complement strand
TTGATTGTTTGAGTAACTCCTTTATACAAATCGTATGGCTGCAGTGTAAAACATGTTTGCTGCGTACATGTTATTATCATTATAATTAAAAGTAAATATTTAAAAATAATATAAATATAGATGTCAATATAAAAATACTTTTATGCTATAATATTTCTGAATAGAAGTTCGAATCTTCTTCAATTTTTTCATGCTTTATTAATTACATTTTTATGTAAACCAATGGGAACCATTCTCAATATTATATAATAGAATTACACTTATAACGAAAAAGTTAATTCTATTTATATAAGTTATACAGGATAATAACAAAATCTTTCCCTGATTACAAAAATGTATTGTCAAAAACCGAGTCCAATTTACATACAATTGTTATGATATAATGTCAAGACGTTTATAATTATTTTGATAAAACCACTTACATCATTAAATTTCAATGTTAACAGAAAAATAGCAAGGAGATATTCCGATTTTTATAAAGTATTATTAAACATTTTAGCTGTCATATTACAAGCAACATTTATGATAATAACTTTGAATGTATCATTATTTTCAATTACGTTGCAAATAGTTCTTCCTTTATGTAGCGCAAAATTGACATTGAGCATTAATGACCTATTTGAATTCGTGGAATCAAGAATATACCTGCTTTTATCCTTTGTTCAAGCAATTTATAACAATCGAATACAAAACTATTGCTTCTAAAAATTGAGCCCTCTGTTGGATATACATACTATTCCACGGTAAAAATTTTACAATGCAATAATTAGTTACAATAATAGTTCTTACAATAGTTACATTTCAATAGTTCTTTCTTAATCATTCTTTGTATTCAGGTAAAAACTTTAGGATCATCCTGTTTATTAAATCATGTAATTGTTTTTCATTAGTGTGAAAATTAATTTTCAGACATTTTTATCTTTCTTATTCCCATTCTTCCAAGATAAAGGATATAAATTAAAGCGTTCAAATCAATCACGTAAGATATTGTCCACTTCGCATCTTATTCTGGCTCGTAAAATCCTCGTGGGAACGATGAATGCACCGAACTAGAACAGCGTTTTCTCATATCTTTCTTAAATTACATATTAAGACTGTGGAGTAGAAGTTCCGTGAAATCATGTGATGACCATTTTACCTCATAAAAAAGTTTATTGTTAAAAGTTTTTGGTTCGTCTCTATAAGGACATCTTAAAAAGCAATTTCTTAACTAATTATTTAATTTGGTTACTACGGAAATAAGTGGATATCTGAAATTATCTTTAATCTCAAAAATTTTAAATCATTTTTGTTAATGAATTGTGTTTTAGAAAATTCTTAGATTAGTTCTTAGGCGAATAACTTCATAGAGAAGTTCTAGCTATACGACTAAAACGTAAATTTTCATTTCTTTCAATAAAATCTGGAAAATCATTTACAAATTTTAATCGTAGAACAATCACAATAAAAAACTCATTTTTGTCTTGATAAGGATATACAAAGGGGATGGGATACTAATTGCCCCCTTTCCAGGCACGTTGCGTTTTAGGTACAAGAAAAGGATAACCAGATAAAATACTCGTTACAGGTTTGATATAAAACTATTTTACAATAACGCAATTTTTCAATTGTACGAAAAGCAAACACCTGCACTGAGACCAAAACATTTTATTTATTCTTCTTCTCACTGTTTTCCATTATTATATCAAAAAAATGTCCAGCAAATTCGGTTTTGCATCTTACCAGACGATAAAAAATGAATAATGTTTCTGGAGTTTAATTTTGTTATTGGACGAGCTATTCAATAAAGCATAATTAGTCTAAGCATTATTATTATTATTATTATGGCAACTACTACTGTTAAATAGAGAGAAATAACTGAAAACCAATTCGCAATACACTCACGCTTTACAATAATGATGATGACAGTAGTATCATCATTATTGTAAAGCGTCATCATCATCATTATTGTAAAGCGTGAGTGTATTGCGAATTGGTTTTCAGTTATTTCTCCCTATTTAACATACATTTGAATTTATGACTTTTTACTGAATTAATATCTGTTTATTAAATTATTTTGATTCAAGGAACCTGAGTCATTATTTTCATCTTCTTTTTCCAGGTTAATCATTCTACGCAGTGCAAAAACTTGCAGAGCCAAAGACACAAGAATTTCGTAAATAAAATATGTTTGTTGAATGTGACTCGCAGTATCTTAGAAATATTTCAAATAAAATAAATAGTAGCTATATTATATTTAAAAAAAATACATGAATGAAGCTTGACATCTTATCTTTACCATGAATTCTTGAATATGAAATTGATTTAAAAAGTATTTGAATTCCCCACAATGTTAATCTCATAATGCGATTAATACACATCAATACAATCAGACAATCCAACAATAACATAACAAAATGAACTTCATTTATAGTATTTTATCACATCACTACTTCATGGGGAAAAAAACAGGGTGAGTGGTCTTTCCAAAACCTTTTCGCGTTTCTTAGTTCTTTCTAATTAAGACGAATATGAGTTTTAGACGCATATTTCTCAACCTACTGAAACCAAAATTTGACAACAAATAAGCCAAATTTGATATATTTAAATCGCTGCGTTTTTGAGTTATCGTGTTTATATATTTCTGAAAATACAGACTGACGTACAATCAACCTTTTGTTGAATAAGGCTCAAAATGTGATGAATGATCTATCAGTGTGCCGAATTTTATTCGTCTAACTCCTTTTGTTTTATAACCATAGTGTTAACTTATATTCGAACATCCCGACAAATAGACTTCCACTGAATGGATTCTTCTCAATATTTTATAGAAATCTACAAATTTGGTGTGAAACCATATACTTAATTTCATCCGTCCATTTCCTAGCCCAAAGCGTTGCGTTTTGGAATTATCGTTGTCACAAACAGACAGGCAGATAGATGGATAAACCGACAGACCTAATGTCAAAAATGTGTATTTATTAACGATTTTGTTGAAGACAATACTTAAACAATCTTGGCTACATATTAAATTTTTAGAAATCTTATTAGATTTATGAATCTTGAATAAACTTTTTTTGGAATTATATAGATTTAGGAATTTTGGAATTTATTAGATTCATATATCTTGAAATAAATTTTTAGGCATCTCATTAGATTCATGAATCATGAACCAAGTTTTAAGAATGATATTAAATTGACAAATCATGAACAAAATTGTTATGAATCTTGTTTGGATTATTGAATCAATTATTTTAGTTAGAATCAGTGGCCATTCCTCCATTAAAACTGCAGAGTTGCTCTTCTAAACTTATTTTTAAAAGAAAAACTTTCTTTTATTAAACTGAATTTTCTTACTTTCCTAATTTGCGACTTCGGTGCTCTTTTTATTACTTTGTCCTTCTGAGAGACCGACGATGAATAAAAATGGGAAAAAAAGCGATAAAACTTAAAAATAAGGTAGGAAATGAATCAGCAGATAAGAGAAAAGCAGGGAAGGGTGATTTTTCGTGCAGCTCTTGACAGTCAACTATACATATCTTATTGGTTGATTTGAGGAATAAAGCAACCGTGTTCTCTATTTGAAATTACAGGCGCTGGAGCTGCAATCATAGGAGACTTAGCTTAGAGACATAATCTTACTTTTTCACTCCTATCCCAAACTCGTCTTCGTTTTCTCGTGTTTTTTATTGTCTATCTGAAAGGCTGTTTATGAGTTTTTGTTTCGATTCATGTTGACTTGATAGATATATTCTGCTTAATAAATATTCATTTTCGTTTGATGGATGTTATTCTACAAAAATCTAAAAGGTATAAGATAATTTTCTAAAGTGTTATTCAGATATTGTCTTTTAAATGCAATCTCTGAGCTGAGAAGTCATTGACTAAACTGGAACCGAAGAGCCATTTATATTTGAATATCTGAATAAGTCTTAATGCATATTTCTTGAATATTAAATTTCCCTTTTTACTCTTATCATTCTTATATATTCTTATATATGTTATTCAATAATTATTATTAAAATTATATAAAGCGAAAAATTTCACATTAATTTTTTTTAATTATAATAAACCGACAACTAATTCTGAGATTTATAAGCCTAAAATTAATCTTTATATTCACATATGTATCAGAATTCATACTTTTCTGAGTGCAAAGTATTTAATGTAACATTTGGACATTAAGGTTTCAAATGAACGAATAGCTGATTTTTTTCTTTCTTTTAAGCTCCTGCTGGAATCTGCAACTGAAATTTTGGATTTATTTTCAGATATTTGGCTGTACTTTTGAGCTTTATTACAACTCACAAATTCTACTGCAGGATCATTGCATGTGGATATTTACTGATACGTTCGTGGCCTTCAGAGAAGAATTTGAATTACAAACATGTTTTGAATAATTCAACAATTGAGTTTCAAGTACATTTTATTTTCTAAAATTCAAATTTCAAATAATGAACCATTTTAAATGCAATAAGTTTAATGATATCATGATAATCAATACATGACTAGGAAAAAATGCATCTAAAATATAACGGTATCATTAACAAAGCTATTTTTTTCAGAAGTTATTTTTCTTCTTAGACTATCGGGTATAATTTACCAGAAGAGTTTTTGTATACTTTCTAACAGAGTTATTCCCTGTTTCCCAGCGTAAAAATTGTGGAAATTTGACAAAACTATGAATGTTTGAGCAGTGCATTTTTATTTTTCTGAATGTTTAATGCTATTTGAAGGTTTTCTTCCTACCAAAATTTGACTCAGACTACAACTTTAGTAAAAATATGACATACTAAACATTTATTAAATTCAAGTGCAGAAGACAGATCATTAACCTTGCCATGAAACAATTTCAAAATCTAATAAAGAACTATATTGTTAAAATTGAATGTCAATTTTTTTATAATCAGTTGTCTTGTTGTTATTATGTTTGCTTGCACTCGAATATATAAATAGACAAACTTCCTATGAATGGATTTTGTTCAAATTTTGATAGAAAACAGCAAATTTGGTATTAAGAACACATACCAAATTCCATTTGTCTAACTCCAAGAGATTTTGAGTGACTATATTTATGTTTTGAGTTACTAGTAAATTTCAATTCCATTGTATTGTTCGAATTCATGACGATAAATTGGAAATATAATATAAAAATAACATCAAACGTCAAACTATAATGTGGAAATTCTTCAAAATCATAATTCCAAATTTTTTTGTTATTATAATGTTTTCTTTTCGCTCACCAAAAAATAAAAATTTAGAGGATTAAATTAAAATTATTAATCCTAAACATCGTGCATAGTGAGATTTTCGGATTGTTTCATCTAACGATTTCATTTTTATAATTTGCATTTAATTATATAGAGTTGATTATATTTAATAATAATTATAAGAGATTTAATGGAATGGAATCTATGTGGTATAAATCCAGTAACAAAAACACTATAAGTATTACTGTAAAATGTATTTATATAAATTTTTAAAAAATTTTTAGCATTAGAGAAAAATGCTATTAAAATTAGAGAAAAATTGTATTGAAATAAAATTGGCATCAATAAAAATTTTATGTTTTAATAAAGTTTAAAAATCACTTTTGGGGAATAATACGCTCGGAAATTATTAAGGGGAAAATGTGTGTGTGTTTGTGTGTGTGTGCGTGTGTGTGTATGTGCCCTGTGTGTGCGATTGAGCATCTGCAAAAACTCCTAATTTTTTTAACCTTGAAACATTGAGAAAATTTAACATTTTTTTGAACCAGATAATCATTTCGATATTTGAAATCATATTGTATATTCGATATTGTAAATCGTATAAAAACTGATGAGTTTTTCTTATTGAATAGACCATAAATATATTATTGAGAAAAAAATGTATCAGGTAAAACAGTAAATTATTGAACACTAAATTATTGAATCAAGAATTTTGTTAAGAAAGATTTCGAGATGATAATTAAAGCTTATCTAAGCGAATAAGCATCTATATAATTCTTCGTCCTAAAATAGCCCTCAACTGACTATATCTTGTGCAATAAATTCTAATAAAAAGAATTGTGTAGTTGAGAATTAATCAGATTTCTATAGAAACTTGAAACGTTATCAGAAATCTGGAAATTAATTTCGTTCGAAGCTGTTTATGAGATAAATTTTTACAAAATTTCAAAATTATGCAATAAAAAAAATGTTTAATTATAATCACAGTTTTTGCTGAATTTAAAATTTATAAGTTATTATCAGCGCTTATCAAAATAACTTCAAAAACAGAATGAAAGTTATCAAAGCATGCCATATGAATATGAATTTCTTTCTTCCTGTATTGAGCCAGAAGTAATAAAACTTCATATTAATAGAAAAAAAATCTTTATGATAATGATCCTTAAATCAGTTAAATATAATACCATGAACATTTTAAATTTTTGAAGAAATGCAGGCAAATATTATTAATTTGCATTTATTTATTAAGTTATTTATTATTTGTTTGTTTATAATTGTTAAACAATATTGAAAGACTTTAATTTAGATTTCCAAATACTACTATAACAATTATTTATAAATTAATTAATATTTAATATAATTCGCTTGCAATAATTTAATATTATTGTAAAATGTTTAATAAATACAGAATTAATTTAAAAATTTATCTTATGAAGAAAGTTATAATGAACTGAAATTAAAGGGGTTTTTTTTTTTCATTTAGAAAATTTATTTTAAAAATAAAACCTTCTTGTGAATGCATTTTTTAAATTAAAATTTTCTTTCTGGAATTCGAATTCCTTCAGAAGAATCGTGTGACTGCTCTCATGACCTCCGACCTTGATAAAACAAGTGCTAAAGAGTCTAGGATAGAATTTCATTACCAAAAACTTGTTCTGATGAAGCTAAAAACAGGATTCTCTTGAACATCTACCAAATCTCATTTAAATAAATCAAAAGTATATAGAATGGGAAAATGCTGAGAATTTCTTACGTTATTTTCTGCAGAAAATTGATTATTGATTGGTTCAATTTAAAGACTTTTTAAATGTTGTTTGCGATACTTGATGATAATTCTAATTATACCAAGATTCATAATCACCAGAGAATTTTTTATACAAAAAAATCCGAATAGCAGATTTTTTAGAATAGTTTTCGGAATAGCAAATGTCTGAACACGAAGGACTTTCGTGTCAGTTTCATATTGCCATTCATTGCATTTTCGTTTTTATTAATATTTTCAAAGTTTGGTGTTATTATTAATACACTCTCGTACGTTGCTTCAATATTCCTTAGAAAAACACATTGCCTAAATTTAATCAAAATCTTCTAAAAAAACGCCAAATCATATTAACATAAAAACTTCACAGTTGAAATCTTATCAAAAATTATGAAACCGGATTAAAGGAAATTTATATTTAAAAAAAAGATCTCTCTTAAAAACTTTGAAGATTGGTAAATTTATCCGCAAATTTATTATTCTTATTTGCGACGATATTGTGAATATCAAGATATTTATTTGAGAATTCATTATGAATATTTTATCTTTAATATTACCATCAACAGCATATTGTTATCCGGTGCGTTATCGTTGTTATATAATTCAGGTATCTAACTAAATTCAGGATAACTTTTGAAAATTGTTATAAAATACTTATATTTTTGATTTTTTTTTTACTTAAAATAGATTTTTAAAAAAGCCTATTAAATAAAAGCATACCATTAGAAGTAAAAATATTTTGAAAATTGGAATTTTTTTCGCAAAAAGCCGTTTCAATCAAAAATCTTTAAATGAATTGCTCAAAAATCTAGTAATGACATAAAAAACAGATTACACAGTTTTTGAAAAAAAATAAACTTTATTTATTTCTAGTTTTTAAATATTGGGACTCGACTAATAAGTAAAATGTAAATTTATTTCATATTATAAAACATTAAAGTAACAGTGAAATCATTTTTAAATGAACATATTGTTTACTCTGTAGTTCAATAATTGTATAGCGCATTGAGAAATCTTTATACAAAATTTTAAAAAAAAATGGCATCAGCCTTTTTATTTATAAGGATACCTTAAAAATATTTAACCAAAATTAATTTTTAAAAAGAGCATTTAAAATTGTAAAATAGATTGAAAAAAGGACATTATGTAAATATAAAAATGAGTGAGATTTACCAAAGAATGAACGTGAAAACATAATTCAAATTGCTTTTTTAAAAAAATTGCTCAAAAATTAAGAATATTTAAAAAAAATTAAAAGATATTTTTGCTAAAAATCGACATTTTACTGTAGTCACCTACTTTAAGTGTAACTTTAAAAAAGTAATACCAAAATTGATGAAACAAGTCAAGAACATTATCAAACTACTATGGCTAGAGGTTCGAATCTACTTTATTCTTTTTCTAAGTCTGAGTGCCTCAAAAAAACCTTAAGAAGCATTTTGAAATCTGAGCATGTCTGCTACATTTATTGCCCTTCGCTAGGCAGAAAAAAAATTCTAACGATATTTCCTCATTTTCCGTTAGTAACTCAGCTACATGCGTAGAAGTACTTGCAATACCCCTGAGGGTACTCAGTTGTGCTTACCTGTTTTTTAGGAAAGAAAAAAACGCTTAGACTGTGGTTTTCACGATGACATTAAGAAAGAGAAAGAATGTCTATTTTTTTCTCTCTCTCTCACTTCTTTGCTTAAAAGTTGGGAAATCACTTGAGGGAAATCAGGTTTATAACCGCGGGTATAAACACACAGGGCAATTTAATGTTGCTGCAACTTCAAATTCTTTTTGTCGAAATGTTAGGAAAAATTAAGCACTTATATCTTAATTGGGTGCACGAATGACGCATCAGAGTTGAAAATTTATTTCTAAATATCGAGAATTATTCAGAGATTCAAGGATTTTATAATTCAAGAAACCACAAATTACTTGATCATTTGGGAAAACCTCTGTTAAGGAATCGTTATTCCCCCCCCCCTTCTTACTCAAAGAAATTTTATGTTTGGCATAAAGCCAATTTCTAAATTGGACTTTTCAAGTGCAGAATGAGATAAAATTATTCACAAAATATTCAAAACTGATGAATATTATACATAATAGGGACATCCATAAATGCAAAGTATTACATTTATTGAATGAATTTCTGAATACTGTTTAGATTATTAAAAAATACTGTTTCTGAATACTGTTTAGTGATGCACATTTTTACATTTTTTGAAAATCTTTTTATTTTACTTTTTTTTCTTTTAAATCATTTTCTTTAAAGAATGAATGAAAGAAACTTTCTGAGAAATCTAAATCCAAAAAATATATGCTTAAAATTATTTTATATATTTTTGTCTTTATTTCTTTTCCAAATTTGTACCGTTTTAAGCAATTTCTGTATAAGAAAAATAATCATGAAATGCGGAGTAATAAGAATTATTCAAACACTATATAAATGAAGCATATTGAAAAAATAAAAAGTATTTTTCTAAAAAGGCAAAAAGCCATGTGATAGAATCATTTTTCTTTAGCTCAGTACTGAATATGTAGAAAGAAATTTAAAAAAAGTCCTTAAAATTAAAGATATAGGGAAAAAAACTATAAAACCAAATTATTTTAAAGTTATTCATATGTTAAATACAAATTCCTGGAGTGGTCTCCTCGAAACTTTCTTGCACACTTCCTAATAAAGTTTTATCGCTCTTTTTCCAGCATTTGTGGACTTTAAGCAAGGACGCAAATGTCACGAGTGCTCAGATTTTTATTTTCAGATTGTCGCGCATAAGCGTTTTGTAATTCTTAAAATAATAATAAATAGTAAACATGTCTTTTGAAGGCTGCTTTTATTAACAAATTAATACCAAACTAGGGTATAAATTTATAATTTTAGCAACAAAATAGCATATCAAGCAATAACACACCTCATTTGTGCTTTTGAGTTATCGCGTTCGCATATACTAATGTACAGAATGACAGATCGTCAACCCGGTGATGGATTTGGTTTTTAAATTTTGTACAGATTTGTATTTTAGATGATAATTTGTGTACCAAATTTTATCTAACTAGCACTTTGCGTTCTGAAGTTGTTATGTTTGATTGTATTTGGATAAATAAAATTCCTTTAAATGGATTACGTTCAAAATTTGACAGAAATCTATAAATTTGGTATAAAGACAAATATAAAATTTAATTTATCTAGCTCAAAACGATTTTGCATTACCATGTTCACAGATAGATAAAATTCCAAAAATATGTTTTTTCCGACTCAATTATGTCTGATATTTGTAAAGTTCGAATTTATTGATGATTATATTACTTTCTCTTTGTATACTTCATACATGAGAAAGTAAAAATTACATTATCCATAAAAATCACAGCAGTTGGACCGGGATAGCTTGGTTGGTAGTGCGTTGGATTCGCGTCTAAGTCTCTCCGTGTGTGTATGTGGTGGCTGGCGCACGTCCTCCATGTCGAGAGTTATACAACTGGGGGTACTGTATCAGGGGTGATAGTTCTCTGATTCAGCTCTAAATTACGACTTGTGAATGAATGAAGTCCGCTCCATAAAAAGGGTTGCGACGTGTTTGTAGCTAAGTATTATCATGGCATTAGATGGCGCCCTTCGCTTAAAATAACTGCTTTCTAAAGTCAGTGGGCTTTGCAATGACGAGTGCCATTAGAAGCAATAACAACGTTCATGGAGATTCGATTGGTCAGTACCTTAATCGTAACTATCTATTCTTAATAAAATTTCGATAGATATTTGGATACGTTTTCTTTTATTACAAATTAAATATTAATAATGATTATAAACATGGATACTATCGATAATTATTTTTTTTAATATTCTTGAGTTTAGTTTAGTTATATTAACGTCCCGTTTGAAGCAACACTTGAGCTATTTTGGGACTAACCTCGTAATTTTGAACCGCGGTCAGATGACTAGGACACCTGAGCTGGCTTGTTTTTTTTAAATACTTAATGAATGTCGACTATTCTAATTAGAAAGACTGAAACCTGCCTTCTTAGAGGCTTTGGTGAGTTCAACCACAGAAATGACGCAATAAAATTTTCTTTTGTTGGATGTGCATATTTGATAGTAAATCTAAAATATGTACAAAAAGTGCCTGATTCTCTTATCCTTCTCAGAAAGACCAAGAGGATCATGACATTTAGAAAGGTTTAAAAAAAATTCTCATTCCTAGTTGAAGCATAAGTAGACTTGAACTATGTAAATCTTGTGCGAGTTATTAGAATTTATATCCCTTATTCATAAGATCATATATTTTTACATCATTAGGAAATAAGTACAACTTAAAGTCTTCAGAATATCTAAATCCTTTCTTAAGACATTGTTTCTTATCATCAACCAATCTATAAGTGAAACCTATATTGTTTCTTATCATCAACCAATCTATAAGTGAAACCTTCGCCCCGGAGATGTTTAACTTTTACTTCAGGGGTGTATGATCATGGTATTAAATAGTATTACTATATCACGCAATACTGAACGTCAGACAACATTTCAAGATCGTAGCGGTGAAATTTGCATAGGTGACGTGTACTATTCAGTAATCTTATTTTCGATACAAAGTTCGAACTTATTGAAATTTCGGGATTAAAATATTACAAATCCTACAAATGGAAAAATTTTGACTTGGGAAAGCTTAATAATAAGCAACATAAAAATGAATAGGGATATAAAAGACTTTCATTGCTAATACTAGTTCATATAAAGCGGAATATGTTTAAAAGTAACCACATTTCACGTTGTTTTAAATGAGAAAATGGGCCCACGGTGACCTGGTGCGAAGGTCAATGCGCTCAATAACCCAAGAACCGCCGTTTAAGCGGGTCTGGTGCACGATAAATTCGTCGGGCTAAACGTCCTTCCGCTAATGTAGTGTGGAAGCAGCTTGGAGAGTGGTGTGCCAGCTCTGGTGTCGTCCTCTTCATCTGACCGCAGTTCAAAATTACGAGGCCCGTTCCAAAAAAGCTCGCTCTAATGTTGCTTTAAAACGGGACGTTAATATAATTAAACTAACTAAACTGAAATGGAGAAATATTACTGGCAAGCTTGGTAGTAAAGTAACAGCACAGCTCATTTCCACCTGCAGATTGAATTCTGCGCATACAGAGCATTTTAAATAGTGTTAAAATAATAAGAAATTTTATAGATCGAAAAAAAAAGACAACAGCAACATATGACTGCTATATCACTTCATAAATAAAAATCATTTTCAGTTTTTTGAGAACTTTCATGTGAGCTGCACCAAATGGCAGTACGTAAAATATCTTGGTTTAGTCAGTTCAGTTAGATTAAAGTTCCATTTTAAAACTACACTAAGGTTATTTTAGGGCGGACATCGCAATTTTGAACCGCACTGAGATGACAGGGGCGATACCTGAGTTGCCCCCCTTTTCTAAGGATGGCCTCTTGTCCCCTCATTTCAAAGATGATAGCTTTGAATCTCGCTCGTGCTGTTTACAATGATATAGAGAGCATATAAATTGAGTGAATCAACAGTGGGACCATGTCCGCTTTATTGATGAGAGTCTCTTTTAATTTTGCGAAGTATCATTTATACCATCTTGTATGGAAAGAAACGACAAATAGTATCAACAAAGAGAGAGGTTCTTTTCAGTGGGCTTTAAATTTATCACTTAGCTGAATATAAGCTGTAATTGCATAATTTTTATGGATATACAATCACTGGCGAATATAATTGCCTGCGTGTGGTCCTTTCCCATATGCGTCTTTTCCGAGATAAAGTTAGTATTACTAGACAAGTGTTCTGGAAAAGTTGAAAGCCAGCTTGCACTCCAACTTATCTTAAACCTATAGAGAATGGTTCAATAAGAGGATGCCTTACAATATATTTGTATCCATCGGTAAGCCAAATCTTTAAGCTAATGGTAATCTATAAGCCAATCAGCAAAATAAATACTGATTAAGAAATAGGCTTATCCAACCTAAGGATTACTCGATAAACTTATAATCAGTGTCTGGAACTTCTTTTTAGTCACGATTACAATGAAAGAAAATCGCATCTCAAAAGTCATTCTTTCAATATTATTCTTCTTTACAGGATTTCTTTGCATGAGTATTCCTTTCAGTATATAATATCTTAAAATACATTTTATTCGTTCTCCTTAGAAACTTTTCATTTCTGCTGAAGCGATTTTCATATAATTTCTGGGACAGCAGTGATTTAGATATATTGTGAATTTACTAGTTATAATTGCTTCGAAAGTTAAACAAGAAAAATCAATAAGTACCCAAATTTAGCTCTCCAATGAATATTTAAATGCTAAGAGAAATACTAATTAAAAAATAGAATGCGACCATTATAAAGCAATTAATCAAAGTTAAACCGTTTTAAAATTTCTGTTATATTTCTGCGTTACATTATATACTTCCAAAAGCTGATCACATAAAATCCAATTCCCATATTTCTTTTTGTAAAATTGAACAAAAATTAAGTTTGAACAAATGTTTCAATTCTTATCTATTTTTTCCGTTAATACTACATGTAACTTTAATGTTTCAAATAGAAAGTTTTTTTAATTAATAATAGATTTCTTTTTTATCTGAACCCAAATTTAAAGTAATGAGTAATTTAAATTTTTCATGAAATGGGAAAATGTTTTTAATATAGTGTGAATATGACAGAGAAATTGCACAAAGGGAAAAATATTCTAATTAACAAAAAAAGTAGCGCACAAGATATTTTTCTGTTACATAATCGCAAAAAGATACAATGAGGTTAATGAATGCATGCATGCCAAAAACAGAATAGCGTTCTTAGAGAAAAACAATTCAAAAAACGATTAGCGAGTCATATTTATATCATATTTTTGGAAGACAAAACTGATTGAAAAAGCTAACAAACAATAACTTTTCATATTTTCCAAATACAAAAAATTTACTGGTATTTTCAAAAAATAGTTGCAATTCTTTTTTCTTTTTTTGACACGGTTTTCATGATATAGAAATTATAATTTTAGCGTGAAAAGGCCACAAATTACGAGCATTAAGAATTCCTATATAATAATATTCTTATAAAAATATAAGGGCTAATAATGCGTTTTAAGTGATTTTTGCATTTTTAATTACTCATAATTTTCATTTAATTGCAGATTTAAAATTTAAAATTTAACAGTTCGAAGCTCGAATCGGACTCGTCATCGTTTGTGAAAAGGTTAAATAAACAGTCAATAAAAGTTGTATTTGAAAATTTTAATTATGTCAATTAATGAAATAGTATCGAAGAATCATTTTAGATGTCTAATAATTAAGACAGTATGAAACTTTCTGAATATTAATTAATGTACACCAATCTGAAACAACATTTATTTGAATTTTTTCGGATCTCTACTTTTTATCTAAATTCGCTCAATAATGAACTCGCTGTTTCGAAGAAACTATCAACGCGTTGAGGAAATATCACGCAAACTATCAACATGTAAGACTTAAGCATATATTCTTCAAATACGTAATGATACGTAATGGGAAAAAACCCTTTGCCATCAGCAAACATATTTCGATTTCTATTAACATGAAATATGCTCTTCAACCTGTATTTAATGCTGCGCAGTCTGTACTATACAGGATAGAATAAAGAATCTATAATGATGTACAACTGAATAATCATTTAGGCGGAGAACAGCAAATATCTGAAAGATAATGATGTGCCAATGCTGCATAATAATTTATAATCTAATAATCATGCCTTATATATCCTATAGAATCACGCTGAGGCAACATGAAAACTTATGACCTATGTATTAGATCCGCATCTCTTAAATACAGATTCGGTATTTCGTATATTTTGACAGAGGATATTTTTCACTTAAAAACAGCTGAAAGATGAGAAAATGATCCAAAGAATTTATAATTTCCGAGAATCGGTTTGATACGGATGAGATAATAATAGTCTTTTGTTAAGCACACCAACCTGAAAGTAATTATCACAAAGATGAGAATACCTATTTCTATTCAGTGTTTGTCTAGCTGTGAATTATATTTGTATAACACGACGGATGGACGAAATAAAATTCAATAGTATGTGGCAAGATAAATGTGAAATGTCTACGATTTTCTTCACACCGTCTTGCATTTTTTCAGAAATATCACCCTGATTTGGGCAAGTTGTTTTCTAAAACTCCTCGCGTCAATCTTTTGAGCTTTAATTGGTTTTTATAATCGTATATAAACATTAGTCAAGCTTTATAGTACTGTTCTATATTTTACACAATTGTTACGCTTTTTCATGATTGAAATTTTTACACTTTTGAACATTAGAATCCACTAATAATAAAAATAAATGTGTGTTTGTGTATGTGTGTGTGTGATCTATATGCTACAATTACCTACGACTATTAAAATCGACTCGTATGTGCCTTTCAGGGTGAGAATTTGCATCTTGGAACTATTTTTTTAATGTTAATTCATGACAAATTAAAAGGAATTTTGACATTTTCCCGCAAATTTTATTCAATACAAAATTTCCAAAAATATTATTGGACAAAAATAAATTTTAAATCGTTTCCAAACTAAGAAAAATTCTATTTAATAATACAACTTTAATTAGATTACATATTTTTGTTGAATTAAGGAATTGTTTCAAAGTAATGTTTGCCTAATTTCCAACAGTAGATTAAATTATTGCCCTAAATTACTAACCATTTCATCGTGTAATTTTCTTCCATTGTTCAAAGTAAAGGATTTTTTTAGTGTTTGTAGCTTACAAGAGGGATAAATAAGCGATATTGCAATACCATGATATTTATAAGACAGATGAACCACAGATTCACATTTTTAATAGTGTCATGTTGTCATGGAATTGGTCTCCAGTAATAACTTTCAAGTACTCGACGAGTAATATGTAAGAGAATTAAAGTAATTTGAAAGTCTGTCTATTTCACTCTATCATGGGTATGCAGCTATATCTAAATGATTTAACCTATACTAAAGATAACCAAATACATCAATGAAATAGCTGGTTGCCAAAGTCGACTAGTGAATGAATAAATAACAGCAAATTAATGATTACGTGATTATAGAACTAGTCTGAATCTATATTGATCACCACCGGATAATATATTCATTCATAAATAAATAACATCATAATTTTTGTTTACATCTAGATTTATTTATAATGAAAACTTATAAGCTATTTTAACATTTACATATAAAATTTACATATATAACATATAAAATAAATGTAATCTCTGTAAATTTTATATTAAGGCATTTTAAACTCATTTTCCCGTATATTATTCTCCCTTTTTCAATACACCTTGTCATGTACACAACACATACTTTTAGAATCTTCGGGCTAAATAAAATTTCATCTCTTGCACGCGAGCTCATCCTATCAGATATTGTAGCAAATTAGATTACCGTCCTTTCAGCTTCGTTGGTTACAGCTAAAAATATCCGATAAAACAAAACCTGATTAGTTATTTTACTTTATTTTTTAACTTGACATTCTGGCATCGAAAAATTTGGGGTAAAGAATAATCGTTAGCTGACGAGAACAATACTTCACTAAGGATAGCAGTTTAGCATGAATTTAAGATAGAAGTAAGAACGGACCTTTAACTCTTTCCATAGAAAAATCATTAGAAAATGCAAAGATTTTTCATCTTGTATTTCTTGCATTTTCAGAGGCGACATCTGTTCGATATATTTTTTTATAGTTTGCTGTTCCATATAACATCTAAAAAAGTCACTGCCTTCTCTTGAAAAGGATGATAAAACTCGAATGGAATATGGGAAGTTCTATGAATTGAATAAAACACTGGGCTGAAATAGAATGTCTGAACTGAAAAAAATAATAACTATTATACGACGTTACTCAGAATGAAAATATTTCCCTTTCCTGAAATATATATATATATATATGTGTGTGTGTGTGTGTGTAGGTAAAGACCTGAAGTGTTAATAAACACATTTTACAAATATATGTATAATATCTTTATTGTGAAGCTATCTTTATGTAAAATATTATAACACACAAAATTCTCTTAAAAATATGAATATCACTATATGGATATCAATTCCACCAATTATTTTTTTAAATCTCACAACTTACTAAAAAATTTTAAAGATAGTAGGAATCTGTCCGTGAAAGGTAAAAGGGGAAAAAATCATCATTTAAAGTGATAAACATTACGTCAGGGGCAGCAGCATAAAGTCATAAAGCATTTGAAAAAAATATGGAAAACAAATAAAAGAAATTACTCAAAACAAATTTATAAAAACAAATTTTAAAATCACACTTTTACTAGTGAACAAAAAGTATTTTTTATTTCTCTTATTTCCTAGTTTTAAATTTTAATTTATATTTATTATTATAAATAATATGAAATCATCTGAAAAAACTTTTTTACAAATTCCTTTCTAGATGGCGGTGTTTATATGAAGGCAAATTTTAAATTTAATCAGTTCATTCTTAATTTAGAAAATATTAAAATAATATATATCTAGCTCGTAAAAATTGTTGCACATCAGAAACTGAGTAAAAATTTATTACAAAATTTTTCTTCACAAACATGAAATAAGTTATATGAATGAGAGCAAACATTTTAAAAATCGAATTTCCTTCGGCATTATTAAGCTATAAAATACACATGTATAGTTAGTTATTCATATATTATTATATATTCTGATTGTCTCTATCTTTATTAATATAAAAGTTAATGAGTATGATTTGGCGTTGTACAGATTAGACCAAACACATCTCCTGAACTTGGCACAACACTTCTGACCTGAAATCGCGGAACTTAGCTTTAAAAATTTTAGTTAATTAAAATAAAGCAAAACTTTCGCATTTTTTCAGCAATAACTTCTGAAAACTCAAAAAAAACTATTTTCATACCATCCAAAAATTCAAAATATCATCTTTTAAATTACAGTAATTTTCCGTATTAATTTTTCTATTTGTAATTAATTTTAACAAAATACTTTAAGCATATTGTACAATAATGCATTTCATAACTAGGATGAAACTCAATTCATTTTTCTTCATGAATTTTTTTTCTCCCGTTGTTGATAATCTAGATGTGAAGATTCGTTTTTTTTTTTTTTTCCAAATTGAATGAGTTTTAGTATGAGATCTGCTTTTAATTAAATTTTTGAAATTCTTTGCATTTATAATTTAGATTTAACTTCAGCAATAGGAAATAGTAAAAAATTACAAAAGTGTGTCTATTTTTTTAATTTATTCTCTTTTCTGGGATATAATTGTATTTATATAGACAGAAGATGAGGAAATTCCATTGCACAAAAAACAGAATGGTATAAGGTTTCTAAAAAGCCTCTGAAATATGTTATATGTCTATGAAAATTTTAAATTTGTAACCGCTCTTGCTCTTGTAATACAAACCACAACTGACTGCTGACGTCAGGGACAGTCCCCTGTGAAGCCTTGTGGCGCTATGAATTAGTTCAGGTTATGCGACAGCATGTGCTGCATGCTTTGATCTATGCACTTTTATATATATCTTAAAATTATTATGTAAATTGTCTGTGTGTAACCTAAGTTGTAAATAAATAAATGTTATGCTAATTCGCACTTTTTACTGTGTTTCTAAACGACTCCACAAATTCACATTATTTTGTTGAGGAAACCAATAAAATGAAGTTACACTCATATTTAATTAAAATTTTTAGCAAACATTAATCCTGGCGAACCAAATGGCGTCCTATTATAAAATAAATTATTTTTTTGTAAATAAAACGGAATCTTATTTATATAGCTGTGTTGCTTTATGTTATCTTTAGGTTTGCTACTCATAATTAATTATCTTTCAGGTTGAAAAAGATTGCACTAATATCATTTATTTTTGTATATTATTCTCTTGTAATTTTTATTATTGTTGCATTTTAACATGGTATTATCTTATTAAAGTGCATTGTTCCAAATTTTGTATGAAAATATTGTGTGCTATCAATACACGCAAGGATAATATTGTTTCCGGAAGAGGTAACAATTGTCATCCTAGACTCAAAAATAGAGACACAATTGCTTTTTTGTAAAGCATGTTACAAATAAGGCGATCTGTTGTTTAGCAAACAATGGATAGCTCAAAATTCATCTAGAGTAATTTTCCATTAGAAAAGTACATTCAATTATAGTCAAACAATCTTTATAAACCAAGAAAAGATGAAAATCTTAACACTAAGTATAGTCCACTTAGGTTTAGAGCCAATTTAGTATATTCTTTTAATGAGAACCGTGATGGTATTTTGTCGATATATTTTTTCGCCGATAATTCGACGTCTTCCCAAACCAATTTTACAATAATGAATTTGTTGAACCTCATTTAATGCATTTACACAATCTGTTAGATTTAAAAAAAAATAACAGAATAAACACAAAATCTTTCTCTGACTAAAAAATGCATTGCTAAAAAAGTTTGTGCTTAGATAGATATATCTTTATTTTTGTGACATACCGCAATTTAATGCGTAATAATTCAAAGGTAAGCTCTTTGCATAGTTTGGAGAATACCAAAAATATCGCCCTCTACCTATGAAATTCAGACGTGGAAATTATGTTTATTTATCTTTCTGTTGATGCCAAAAAGGGATTCATCTGAGAAGTAAGCATAGTCAAAGAAATCTTTGACGTCACTTATTCAGTAGTGAATTTCTAATTCGGCAAATTTTTGACAACCATATGCTTACAAGACCTGAGCGACGAAAGAGGTCCATATTTGCTTCACTCATTCTTAGACATTTTTTAGAAAGTCAAAAAAAAAATTATCAATTTCTTTAACTCTCCATATTATTGTTTCTAGGCCTTGACATCTTGCAGTCTGTTTAATAGCAGGGTATGTTCAACAGAAGTAGTCAATTTGGTTTGAATTCATCAAACGTTTCATTAAATATAAGAATTTAATTAATTGTTTATTCTTATGAACTAACTGTGCTGTCTACTTGATGATGAAAAAAGGATACCTTTAAAAGCATAGTTATGCATTGTTAAAAATTTTATCTACAAGGATTGTTTTCGATAAAACTTTGTATTTAAGAAAGACTCAGTGTTCATCTATTATTAAGGTAAACAGAATGTAGTCAAAATTCTTCTTAACAGAACTGAAATCTCCTTTTTTTTTTATTGTAACATAAGAAAATGAATGCAAGCGTACTAGTCTCCTGTCAGTGGCTACTGTCCAAGAGGTTGCTGTTCTTCGTTGTATCCTTCCTATCTGGAAATAATAAACATGTCTTCGTGATATTCTGATTATATAGGGTATCACACTAAATTCCTGAGGCCCCCTTCCGTTCTTTATGGCTTCAGATGTCACCAAAACGTAAATATCTAGGTAGGGTTTAAAACCTATGCGCAACGCGATCAAACCATTTACAGTTCTATATATTAGCAAAATCCCGAATTTTAATTTTTATTTCATAACCGCAGAAAATCCTGAAAAAATCATTTATTAAGTTGTACAGCATTGTAATTTTAATATGATATGATACTTAGACAGAATTTAAATATAAAAAGAGAGAACTTATTTGTTCGATCACTGTTTCCTAACCGCTACGTCACAAATTGGGGGGAAACAAGAGATGCTATTCGTTAATAGATTTATTTATCCCTCTTTCAGAAAAAGTTCCCTAACACCAACAAAAAAACAAATTTTGGAATTTAAATATATAACCTTTTTAAAATTTCTCAGAAGCCATAAATCTAGACAAAACAAATGCGCATTCTTTGTACTGTCTTCATTACAATATTATGTAAAAGAAATGGTGCGCGAAATATCTGATGCTTTACAACGTAATAATTGACAACATTACTCTATGTGATTCCCTTTTCGAACTCAGTCGAATTCGAATTTTATTGTCAGACTGTAAATAAACACGTCTTGTAATATGTACTATGCCTATATTTTACAATATCTAGACATCATTTTCATGATTAAAATTGCCTTCATTAAGCGACAGGTGAGCTCTTGAATTTAACAACCGCCAACTGTAATATTTCCAAGTAAAAATATTGTGATCCTAATTTCAAAAATATTTTTAATATGTCTAGTTAATTTCCTTGCTGCCCATATAGCTCCCCATTTGCATATTTTTTAAATGATTTTCTTTGGATTAGTTCGGAAACAAAAACCGTAACTTGAGAATTCAAAACATCTCATTTTAAAAGGATTAAAATTATTTCTAAATTATGAGTCATTTTGACTAACAACTAGAGCAATGCAGAGAAGCTTACATCGTCAACAAATCGGATTATGAGGGTTTGTGATCCGATACGGACATCCAGCGGGTTAAAAAAGAATTTAACTTTTTTTTATATTTTGCATCTTTGTTATATTATAGGAAGATAAGAATTTGCGGTTTTAAAGAGAGAGTATATTTTCATTCTTTTCTTTCTCGTATAAGTGACAAACTGATCAAATTCATATTTGAAGAGTTTTTATTTCATTGTAATAAGGAAGTATTGCGCTCCATTGAGAAAATATTATAATCAAAAAAATAATTGAAAGTGAGAGTTCATTGGAAGACATATTTTAGTTTCCAATTAGCCCTCCAAAAATATTTTTAAAATGTCTTTTTCTGAAATAATATATTTTTCTTTCTCTTAAATCTTTATTAAAGTAGGTGACTACATTAAAATGTCAATTTTTTTGCGAAATTATTATTTTCTTTATTTAATGATTTTAAAGTTTGAACAGATTTTTTTTATAAAACCTTTATAATTTTGATTCTAAGTTCGGGAAAATTACACTGACTTTTATATTCGTCTTTACATACATTGTAATGCTATTTTTGATGCTACTTTCTCAAATTCAAATTTTTAACAAAGTTTCCTACCAAAAAAAATCCTCATAAATAAAAATCTAAGCCATATTTTTTATTCAAATCTTTTACAAAGATTTCTTAATATATTCTGTAGTTTCTGAGCTACAGAAAAAGTAATTTATTCATTTGGAAATATTTTATAGTTGTTTTAATACTTCATAATGTGAAAAAATGAAAGTCCCGTGTTATTTATCATTCGAACTCCAATATTTAAGAAATCGTTTGAAATACAACTTGCTTTTTAGTTTTGAAACTAGGTAATATATGTCTTAAATTGTCCGCAAAATTTTAAGCAAATCATTTGAAAAATCTCTAAGCTATAAGATTTTTGCTTTAAAATTCCTTTTAGCTAATACAAGGCTCTTTTTCCAATTTAAAAAAAAAGACTTTTGCCACTTAACTGAAAAATTTTATTTTCATAGATGTTTTTTCAATCTTTTTTATGCAAATATTTAAACATTAAACATTTTCGAACGTTTTTTTTAAAAATTCACTTCGAGCATAGTCACATTTTTAAGACAAGAGAAATTCTTTTTCAAAAAGGAAGTTGTATTTATTTTTCGTAGTTAGCAAAAGCTAAGCGTTGCCATTCATTGGAACCAAATTTCTAAATTCTTCGCGCTTAAAATTTCCTGGAAACAAAGAAGTTCACTCAGTGATTTTGTGAATACATACTTAGCAATTTTCTTATAAATTAACATAAGAAACGAAATGTGTTAAAATCCATCGCAATTAAATGAAAATCTCTTTCCCTTTCTATATTCCGATGCGATCGTCAAAACTTTTAGAGTGATAAATAATGACAAATCATCAATAGGACCATTTTTAGCATATATTAGTGACATTTGGCGTACTTAATTTTGACGTTGGCTTGATAAGTTATGAATAATGTCAAAAAGAGAACATTCCTGATTTTTTTTTTTGTCTCAGAAATCCAATATCCATAATTTATTCAATGAACTTTCTTCCCAATTCAATTATCCTGGTTCGACGTCATTGTATTTATAGGAGATGGCCCCAGTATTTACAAATTATAACGATGTCAAAATTCTTATCAAAAACTCACGATACAAAAACGTGCAGCGACTAACGACAAAATTTGTATTGAATAAAAACATGAAGCGTTAATTAGATGCATTTTTGATAAGTGTAACGTTTGATTGACAACAATGTCAAATTTATCCTTATATTGAACAAATTTTAAGCTTTACAAAAAGAAAAACATTTCGGTTGACGCCTTTCCTCACATTCATCAACGTCATTACGTTGAGTCGTTATTTTGTCAACAAAGTCAGCGTAATTAATTAAAAAGGAGAAAAGGTATGCGAAACATTTTGGTTCACGCATTAACGAAACAGGCAATGCATTTTTCTTGTTGTTATCCTTTACTTTTTTATTTTGTTGTTGGGCATAATGCCTAGTGGCTTAGCTGGCAAATATAGTCATGCTGCATGAAATGCGATTTATAAATAAAATGGATGGTTGCACAGTTTTTGAATTTACAGAGAAAAGGAGTATTCTTTAAAATATATTTTAAGGTTTCAAAAAGACAATGTATATATAACGGTCTTGTTATTTTCTTGATATATCAGAGCCACGTTGCTGTTACTTTTGGCACTTAGACAAGCTCTCTGACAAAGTCAGCGATTTTAAGCCGAGTTTTTGTGCAGTAGCGTCTGAGGGTAAAGGCCCCCTGAGCACCCAAGGTAGAAGTCTGACTTCTAGCTCATATGAAGATGACACTCACACACTCACTTGCACAACCCCTTTTTACAGGGGGGTTTTTCACACATCTCACTGATAGAGCAAAAGTTAAAGATCAACAATACCCGAACCATGACTCGAACCCTGGACATCCAGATAACGAGGAAGAAGCGTTATCCCTACTTCAGGGCGCCGGCATGTATCAGAACAATACCAGAGATATCCTTGATATTTCAGAACCATAACTAGTAATGCGTAATGGTTTGTATATATCGACAATGAAGCTTTGACATCACTTTTTTTATACAATCTTTAATGTGATGCAGCATACATTTATTTATGGTATTCAAAACAATATTTAATAAAATAGTTCAATAACAACATTTTGCCCTAAATTTCACATACGTTTATTTTCTTATCGTTTATTTTACATCTACCCGATAATTAAATGCTTCATCAATTTTCAATTTCTTGCAATTATTGAATTGAATTTTATATTTTTATATTTTCATATTGCATAAGAGGAACATGAAATATACATAATACATACATTCATTTCATTAAAATGCTCAAAAGGCACAAAAATATTCGTTTTATTCCGATATACGTTATACGCGTGGAAAATTTCACTAATCTTTAAAGTCTAAAATGCTTTATTTAAGTTCTTACTACTACTTACTTACTACAATTATTAGGTAGCATGCCAGCCTAGAAGCAGAGGTGACTACTATTAAGTTCTACTATTATACTTAAGGTCTATTATTACACTTCAATATGATGATAGAATTTAGCTTGAAATGTGTAATTATAATATCTTTTATTTAAATATTTTTAGTTTATAAATAAATTACCTTAATTCTTCAGTAAATTAATTACCTTACAATTTATAAGTAAATTACCTTAATTCTTCAGTAAATTACCTTACAGTTTATAAGTAAATTTCTTTAATTAACAAGTATATAAGTAATACTTAGTTAAAATTTTTAACGTCTTTCATTATGAGCACCTACTAATCAAGAAATAACCATCTGCCGAATTCGGTAGCTCGAGATCAAAGGTCCACCTGTAGAACATTTTAAACGTCTTTTCATCGTGCGCCGTGCAATTATTAGGTAGCATGCCAGCCTAGAAGCAGAGGTGACCTTTAATTGAATGGACCCATTATACCCTATAGGGCCCGGTCCTCAAGTACATTCTACTTTTGGTTCAATTCGATGGTTTAACTAGAGTGTGGCAGACAGGAAGCGTGATTTGGAAAAGAGACTCAAAACTGTTCAGAAATTAAGAAACCTGTCTATTCATTTTAGTTCAGATTCCTTAGAATTACTTTTAAAAATGGTTCAAACCAAATATAGGAGAAATTAAGACATACGGTCTTTTTTTTTTTTTTTTACTTCCCAATCTTAAATACTTGTTGCATTTTCTTTCTATGGTTTTTTTAATGTTTATTCGAAAATTTACTTTTATACCATTAAAAAATGAGTTAAAATTCTACACAGGTAGATTATATTAAAAATGAAGCAATAATAAAATCCGATTTCCTTTTTTAATTTATAAAATAATAATTGTATCAAACAAGTTTTCAATTTCTCTTATTAGTTTTATCCACATTTTTTTTTTGGAGGAGGAGGAGGGAGTGTAATTTACTCCAATTTTTTAAATCTGTTAAAGGGAGAAGGGGAATACGGTACAAGTATATAGTAAACCATAACGACTAAATAATTTTGTTTCCAAATAGTTCCCGCACCTCCTAAGGCTTATCTTGCCTATAAGCATTATTATCTTAAAAAGTAAATCGTTTAACTTGACGTTTTAATTTCCACCAGAACTAATTTTAAGCTAATTAATGCACATAAACTAATTCTAATAGCGTCACAGTCACATGACACACGTCCTCTTATATATAACTGAGCATTATCTTACGCTATGTTATGACGTCTACTATAAAAAATAAATGCAAGAAGAAAAAGGGATTCCAAATTTAATTAAATGTGGCACCTATAATGAATATGAATTTTTTTATGAATGTGCCCAGCAAGTTCCACCAAAAGTGCTTTTTGAAAAATTTCTAAAAAAATGAAAACAACGTAGAAGAGAAGAAAAAAAAACGTTTATCGGTTCCAGTGTTATAGAATACTGATATGTAGTCAAGTGGTGTGACAAACAATGCCTTTTATCCGGTTATTTTGAAGGCATAATCTAACAAAACCAATGCATTGCCTAAAGCAAATAACATAAGCTGAAGTACTAAACTAGGATTATCCGACACTTACTAAGTCTTCCTAGTAAGATAAAGAAAAGAGTCATTCTAAACTTTTACCGTAATTTACTCATACTTCTAGAAAAATGCCAAAATAAACATGGAACTAAAACGATTTTACTTTTTCTTTCAGTGTGTAATCTATTGTTTTGTTACAACGTTCTGGGAAAATTGCACTTTCCAGTATTTTCAACTTTCTAGAATTACTGCTACTGAAACATTTAAAGGTGCATTTTGTTTTAAATTTCAATGAGATATTTAGACTATTTTATATAATATTCTATTGAATCATAAAGTTGTTATATTATTATTTTAAGCAAAGTCAAATTTTCGAATTTAAAATATAATTTAAACCTCTTTAATATTGTATAACCTTGGTTTCATTTTTACTATTATTAAAAACATCATGATTTTTTTTCATGACAATAAGCTTAAAAACTAAATAAATAAATAAATGCAACTTCGCAATTTAAAATTTGTTGCTTTCTTAGCCCAATCATCTATTTTTGATTCCATTTTTGTTTATTACATTTTACAAATAAAATTTTTTACAATTTACTACAAATCGGTATAATTACATTTAATTACAATTACTCGCTACAATTTAGATTTAATTTATTAATAACGTACAATGAAACTTCTGTTTTCTTAGTGAAATATTACGCAAATATATTTAGTTCCATATCATAGAAACATTTTTGCAAAATATGTGAAATGCAAGTTGAAAATGTCTGTTTGCAAAATTTTACCTATAATAATAATCTGTCCTTCAAAAAAAAGTTAAATGATAATGATTAAAAGAGGAATCTGCTAAATGATAGGAATAAATTAGTTCTATATTAAAATAACAAAATAATTTGTAAAATTGCAAAGTAACAATCTAAATTTTTCAGTTTTGAATTTCTAAAAAGAAAAATCATTCCTTTTAGAAGTATAAAACATTAACATTCGCTGAGTCATATAAAAAAAGTAATTGGGTATGATCTAATCACATTGTTTTATTCTTTATTGAAATGTTCATTTCCTTCTCCTCAGAATTAAAGAAGTTTATTACATTTAAAGCTTATAACGTGCTTATGAAATAACTTCATTAAGGGAACAGTAAACTTCGAAATAAGCAAAAATGGACGAAAACGAGCAATTTTATTTTTATAGTTTCATCACCAAAATATATGTTTATTTTCAACTAAAATAGTGTTATAAAATGTATTGTTCAATAAAATAAATATTTGGAGGGTTAAGAGGGAAAAAAAGTACATTTTCATGACTTTTCACAAAATGCTATTGTAAATTGATTTAAATATCTTTTAAATGTTTCAGGTGTCTTAATTTTTTAGGAAATTAAAGGAAATTGATAATGGAGATTTCGGTCAAATATTAAGAGCAAATGGGGCATGCATTTTATTTTTTGAGTTTTTTAGATAATTAAAGCTCAATCTTAGTTTAGAAAAACACAAAATTCCAAATATGAAAATTCAACAACACAAATATGAAAATGGAGCAAGAGTGCATAAACATATTTCTAAGAAATTAGCATTTAATTGGAATTACAAAGTCATGCGTAATTTTGTTTAAAATAAATTTACATTATGCAATAAGAAAAAAAATAATAGTAAAAATAAAAATTAAGACGCCTGGAATATTTTGAAATTTTAAAAAATTATATACCTTTAATTTTTTAAAATAATATATTTCGTTTAAAATGTTTTTCTTGAGAAATTTGACGTATTTATATTTTACTACATACATATGCATAAAATATTTCATTGCCCTAAGTGAATAATTCCCATAAGGGCCTAATAGAGTCCACTATCTCCTTAACTAGGATTTTTAAAAAACTTAATATAAGATTTTCGTTATTCTTTTAATGCAAATAATATGCATCTCCTTCCTTTTTTGTATACCTTCAAAACTAAAGCAGCATTCAAAATAATATTACCTACCAAGAATATGCAATTAAATTTGTCAATTTTCCAATGATTTTAGAATATGTTGTTTCTTCTTAGATTCGTTACACTAAACACGTTCTTCGTAACATCATGTCATGTCTCTTTAACTTTGTTTTAAAACCAAACCTTGAAGGAAGATGCAACTCATGGTTACTTGAATTAACTCGCTGCTAATGCAATAGCTGTTGTGTACTAGGTACTTCAGTAGTTGTTGTGACCTTGATCTTATGAACTACTTTTAACACTTGCTTTAGGGTTCTTCTTTTTAAAGGTTTGGTTATTACATTTTTAACCTTGATGCCTTTTGTTTTTCTTCTATCCGTGTACTATTAGAATTCAAATTAGCATTAATTTCTTTATCTTAAGAAAAATCGTTCTTGTGCTGAAATTAGTAAAAATGGAAATTTTGAAGAACCTTTAAATTGGATACATATTCCATAATTACCATTTGTACGTTCCACAAAAGTTGCAAAAAAGAAAATACAGTATTATTTCGTTTTTTACACTTTTCTAAGAATTAAAGAAATAGTTTCCTGTTTTGGGAAAAACTTAAAAATTAGGGAAACATTAACATCGACTATCACTCAATCATAATCTGAAGAGATAAATAAAATTTGTAGAAACAACGGAAAAATATTAAAGAAGGTACTTGTCTGTTGTAAAGGAGAACAAAAAGTGCCAATAGAAAAATTCACCAATTTGGGGATTTCAATCAACATTTTCATAATAAATAATATTGCACTTGAATATATGTTTATAATTTGGCGACACATTTTAGCTCCTTTCAATCACCGTTAAAACCGGCAAGTACCTTAAAGACAATAAACAGAAGAATTTGCTCTGCATGTCGCTCATTAATGCGTCATTTTATTTTGAACCCGATATTTTTGATTCCTTTTATAATATTTGAAAATTTTTATAATATTTGAGGTTTTTAATAGAATGACACCTTAAGTCAGGGAAAATATTTAAAAAAAATTTCAATAAATTCAATTCACAGTGATATAATGAAAATCTAACGCCAAATTAACACCAACGATAATTGAAATGTTCTAAACTGGTGCAGAAAGAAAAATGCTGGCATTTCTTTCCAAACTTGCTTTCTTTGTAAATAAAAATGTTGAGGGACTAATGCGATAAAAAGAATTTTCGTAGTTTCCTTGAAATCTAATAAAACGGCGTGCATTATTATCTATCCAATAATAAGAATTATACTTTTGCATTTTGACAAAAATTAAAAAACACAGAAATTATTTACATTTCGGTACTTAGTCAAGGTTAATACAGTAAAGTGCTATATTTATCAAATTTTTTGAAAAAAAAAAATAGAAATTTCAAATTTTTTAAGTATTCTAAATTTTTATATTATGTATAAAATATATTAAAATAGTTGCACAATCTTCTAAAAATTATATTTATGTCAGTATTTTTAGCTAGAATAAATAAATTTAAAAAAATCACTTGGTATGAGATTTCATAGTTTGTTGCTTTCGAATGTCCTTTAGAGTAATGTATTTAAGATTATCCCATATTTTCCTATAATTACCATTCTTTGATATAGATCTAGAATTTTGAATTAAAAATCTCATTTTGAAATTTAAATCTTAATTAATGCATTTTTACTTTCTCGTATAAAGAAAGTATAATAATCGTCAGAAAATTCTTACGCAAGCTTCAGACGAATCTCCACATTTTAGACATTACCGAGTTTGAAAACCGCGTTTTCAGAAATGTCCATCTGTCTGTTTGTGAGAAAAATAACTCAAAAATGCTTTGAGCTAGATTCCTGAAATTCGGTATACGGTCTTTACAACAAATTTCCAGATTTCTGACCAATTTTGAATAAAATTTGTTCAGAGAAAGTCTGTCAGTCTGGCTGTTCGCATATAAAAGCTAACATGATAACTACAAACGAAAAGAGCTAGATAGATAAAATTCGGTTCATAGGTTTAAAATCTTTAGTTTAAACACCCGTCAAATTTTGAGCCATATCAAAGCTTTGACTGTCTGTCGGTCTGTACTTTCAGAAACTTGTAAACGCGATAATTCAAAATTTCACTTACTTAAATATATAAAATTAGATATAATATTTTGTGACTACAACTGGAGGTTCGTGTCAAATTTTGGTTTCAATCGGTAGAGAAAAAACATGTCTAAAGCATACATTCGATTTTTGGATACTATTAACGCATGCCAAGAATTAATCGCCAAATAACTCGCCAAGGATGACACGATACATTCAGTAAAATATACTAAATTCACTCCAAAAGTTAATATTCTGTAATCATCGTACGCCAATGCCATGTAAGGAATTCTCTAATCTACATGTTTATTAGAGAGTATGCTAGAGAGTTTTGTGGAAACCCTTCCCACTGGTTCATTTTAATTATATTGTCTTCTTACAAGTCGAAGGCATATAGATCAATATTCTTCTATTGGATATAACTAATCCAAATTTAATCACTTTTCCACAATTCCTGGCATTATACAAAACTCAGCCATCTAGTTTGTTTTGCGTTTGAATAATAGTATCCACAGACAGAAAAACTTAATTCTCAATATTGTTTTCGCAGACTCAGGGCAGATCAAAACATTCAGATTCATCAAAAATCTTGTAAAAGATTATTTATTATTTATTATTATTATTATTGTAATATGTTCTCTTAGTACATAAAGAAATGAGCACAACACATATTACAAACATAACAATTCAGAAACTAATATTAATTCAAATCAATAAAGTTTATGTAGAACAGTCATAAAATATGATATTAAATCATCTATTATGGGTAATTCCATGACAGCCCTGGGTGTTGAAGTAGCGCTTTTAAGCTTCCTCATCCGCAAGTAGTGTGTTAAAATGCATGGTCAAACATCGTGAAAAAATTTAAATGTTGTTTTCAATGACTGAAAGAAGACAAGTGGGAAGTTTTTTCCCCATATTCATTGATCTGGAAAGCAAAGTGACAGTCTGACTGAGCCTCATTAATATTCAGAAAATGTCTGCGGGAAATCCTTCCGTTTGGCTCTATTTTGAACTCCAGAGAAGTCTTGCACCAAAAGAACTTATTTCTAGTATATCTCAAATTGTAAACAATCCCTTTTTTATTTGGAAAATCTTTTAAACCCTCTTTTTTACCATGTTTTGATGTGTTAATGTTTATAGGTTGGCATATTATGTTTGAATTGTGATTGCTTAATGTGACTTGGACAATAAAAATAAGGTTCAAAACAAGACAGGACAGACTGTTTGACTTAGACCTCCTAAATGTGGTAGAGATCAATACCTGATTAGTAGAGATCAAGTAAATAGTTTTCCAATTAAACTTTTCATTAAAAATAAATCTAAATTTAAAAAAAATCCTAAATAAAACTATACACCTTATTGCACAATTTCATTTTATAAATCGTTTTTTAGTGTGTACGCGTTATCATTATTATATAATTTAGGGTAAACTTTGTAAATAATGTATAGGCAAACAAATCAAACCTAAAACATTATTATCATGATAAAATATTTAAGAATAAAGATTTGAATTTCCTTTAATGTTTTTCTCATCTTTCTTTTTATAATTACTTCTTTAAGCATGAATTTCTCAGCTTTATGATTTTCTATAGTAAATAGTTTATTATTTGCAGTTGTTAATACTTTTTGCTTAGCCGTGTACAAGCAAAAGGGCGCCAAGTAATTTATACCTGTGCCAAAAGAAAGTCGCCAAGACCTAAACCAACTTGCATACAAACTTAATGCTACAATTATTTGGCGACTTTTGTGGGGGATCTAAATTAGTTGGTGACTTTTCGCTTGCTCCCGGCTAACCGAAAAGAACCAACTGTTTTATCTGAAATTATATATTGCTAATCTAAATAATCACTACTGTAATATGATAGAATAAAGTCATTTGATATTGTCCTAAGTATTGTCGTGATTTCTTTCAATTTTTCCTTCAGCAAATCGTACAATGCATTCGATCACGAATAATTATCTCGATCCACCCTGAGATACACAGAAACATCTGAGCAGCCGGGCAACAAACATAGGCTGAATTTATAGTCAAGCCTTAGGGACTTTGCCAGCAATGTAACAACACGTCCCGTAGGAGATATGTAAAATCATTGGTAGGGTATAGTCGACACTGCTCTATTTCTGTACCCACCTGGGCGGCGAGAACCAACCACTATATCGGAATCTTATCATTCCCATGATGAGACCCCATGAGGAGGAGTTTACAAAGGATTTGGTAACTGAAATTTAAATGCTACACTGCGCATCAAGATAAACTGAATCAATTATAACAATAAATATAACTAGATTTATAAGCTTTTGCAAATGCATCTTTTACACTTTTATTATGAATATGAAAGTTTTAAATCTATCCCAAAAGAATTATATTTTTATAGGCAATTTTTAACTGCATAAATATCCTTGAGTTTCTTTATAAAAAAATATTTGATGGAAACTTTTAAAAAAAAATTATTTTATTCGTATGAAATGTTACACAATACAGTCGCTTTGAATACTATTTATATAAAACAATTTCTAATTTGTAATGTATCATTATATTATGGAATCGATTAAAGAAAAGTGCAGTTCCGCTTGAAAGGTCCAAGTTTAAAAGAGACATTCCAAATAACACTGTTTTCTTTTTAAATATTGTGAAATTGTTCCCATCTAAACAAATGTAACAGCCTGATTAAGAAAGCTTTCTAAATGATTAGATAATAATTTTTCAGGTTTCAGAAAGCAAATCCAATCAATATATTTAAAATTCTCAAGGCTGTTTTAATTATTAGAATAAGCGATGTGTTTTCAATGAATATTAATATCAGCAGTCATTACTAGTAACACAGATAAAAACCTCTACCAGGTTTCTTTTCTGCTGATCCTTTTTCCTGCATTCATTTGACTGAATTGTGGCGTAAAATGGATCATTCCGAATGTTATTTAAATCCGAATCAATGTTATTTAAAAATATTCATCAGTTCTAGAAATTACAAGATAAGGCGATCATTTTGTTATCACAAGATAAGGCGATCTGAACCGAAGAAAATACGTGTAATCTTTAAATAACCTAATGTTCTTCAATCGCGTTAATGTGGAAAACTTTATACACATTTGAAAAGGTAAGACAAAATGAACAGAATTCGATATTCATCTTTCGTTTAGTACTTTAAAGTACTTTACTTTATAGAAAAGGCGTTGAAACCAGCAAGTATATTTGTTCCAGGTTCCAGAATTAACAGGAGTCATGGTAAGAATTTCGCTTGTTCAATATTTCTAAATGAAACTGTCCAAAAGTCATACCATGACTCAAAAATGACAATACTTGATGACATCTGGCAATGAAAAATTATTGTGCGTCGGGATTCAATTACTCTCATATCGTTTTATGAAATAATTATTGAAACATGTTTCTTTTGCACATAATTTTATGTCTCTTAAACTTCTAAATGAATTTTAAAATGAGATAAAAAAAAGACTTATAATTATGTTAATTTGATAAAAATGCCGAAATTAAGGAAAAGTTGCTTCTATTATATTGGTATTAAAGTTTAAACTTTATATTTCTAGTTTTTCTCGTTCTTACTTTATTATATTTCAATACTTAAAATCAAACTAGCTATTATTTCAAGAATAATAATTCGTTGATTTTTGTGCGAAATACAATAGTTAATTTTTCAATTGCTATACCAAAAGTAATTTTGTTAGGGGAAAAGTGAATTGCTTTCCGTTTATACGATGAAATCTAAAGTTATTGCGAAAATACTCGACATAAATATTTATTTGCACGAACTGCAGATATAAATTAAATATTTAGTAAATTAGAATATATTTGTTATCAACAAAGGCTAATTAAGCTAATCAAATATTTGATTGAAATCAACCGTACAAGGAAACGAATGAAAAAGAAATCATTAAAATAATTTCTATGATTAAAAGTGTGCGAAATTATCTAAACGGAAATGTAGAATAGAATTGTATCATCAAAATGACTATAGAGAACTTTAACATTATCTGAGAAAAGATTTGCGGAGAAGGAATGTTGCTAACCAGCAGAATTTTCTGATGAAATTGTTTCATATTTGCATTTTACTTGGAGTGAAAACAGGAAAGCCTTTCGAAGCGAGATTACCATAGTAAACAATTGGTTCGCAAATAGCACATCAGTCTACCATTTTTTGAAAAGTGCTGTTTGAGAACACAACCACAGGATTAAATCCAGACCCAATTACAATAATTTAACTAAATGATAATTATCACTTTTATGATGTATCAGAAATATTTCTTATCGAACCACAATGTTACCAAAATAAAGGTCCAAATATCTCAGACCTTTTTATTTTATATAATAATTAGTTGATAAAATAAATCAAAATATAATGAAATTACCATGTGCTATTCAACTTCAACAGAAAAAAATTCTACAACATTGCGTTAAATATAATTTTATGCACTTATATCATTTTATACGAATCTAAAGAATGCAATATCTGAGGATTATCATAATAAAAGTATTCTGTTGTTGATTCTTTTACATAACATTGGCAGAAGTTTGATCTTGACAAAAAAGATTTTTACATTAAAACTAGATCAGTGAAGTTTCATGATTAATTAATCTGTCATTATATTGTCATTGATTCGGCTGAAATAGTAAAAATAGCATTTGTTTGAGCGGGGCTAGCGATTTTCCAAATTAAGTTCTTTTAATAAGATCATCTAACAATAACTACAATTACTGATGTAAATATTTAATCGACGATAAAAATTATTTATATTAAAAATATGCTATAATATTCAAAAATCCACTTACTGAGAGGATATTTACACCTTTTTAGAATAATTTCAATAAAAAAATTTCAAAGGCAAATTTGTAGGAAAAAAGTTTGCAGTAACTTATTATTTGAAATAAAAAAAATATCGTCAAATGTCTTTATTTCAACATGTCACTTGTAAACAAGCTGTAGACTTAAGAATAAGTTTCTAAGCTTTCCAAAGGGAAATAAATACTCATATTCCATAATTATAAAACGTTCTGAAATTGCATGCTATTAAAATACCAATCACAAAATGTGGTATAATGTAAATTGGATAAGGAATACCGTCAATCATCGCTTCTATATGAAAAGAAAAATGGAGAAAGATACCCGGAAGAGATATTACTATTTCAAATATTTCAAAAGTGAAATCGCTGATAAAAAGTGAAAATCGGCCGACGCAGTAGTTGATTGTAAAGTCTTTAAATACATCAGTAACAATAATAAAAGTAACTAAAATAACTGAAATATAAATAAATATTTAAGCTGAAAAATATAAATTTCTCCAGCAGAGGCTTGTGGCATTTCAATTACCGAGACATGTGACTCAATGGGAAACATTTTATAAACACAGACGTTAAACGGAAAACATTTAACAGGAGATAAAAGGAAAACATGACACCTTGATAAAATATGGATTTACCTAAATGACTGCAACAAAATCGACATATATACTACTGGAATTTTTTTTTAATTTACTAATGTGATTTTGTCAGTGCATAGAAAATTTTAATAAGAGGTTTTAAATTATCGCAGGGTTTTACTGTAATAGGAAATTAAAGATAAGAAAATGGAAAAAATGTAAGAATTAATTAAACGTACAATTAAGAAACAGTTTAGTGCCCAGTATCTACAGAAGGAATTCCATTTCTTTATCCTAATGGTTTTCAAAAGAGTGAAATTTTATCAAAAAAATTTCCAAGCCATATTTTGAAAAGTACCCTAGTATTCCTTGAAAAAAACTAAGACTGTATACTTTTCAATATATCCCTGCAAAGTTCCTTTGGCGTTTCGTCTGTAAACTATTCTGCCTTAGGTCTGTTGAAAAGAGATCTAAGCACAAATCCATTACAATTGTTAAAATCTGGAAAGTAATATATTAGGAATGAAATCAATATCCCTGTAAATTTTAAGAATATCTCTTATATCACAAAAAATTACTATACTGATTTATAGTCTAGAAAAAATATTATTTAAATGTAAAGATTACATTTAAATAATAAAATGTATTTTTTATTTAAATGTTACCATTTTTAAAAAAATTATACCATCTTACTATATGATAAAAACTAATATTATGAATAAAATTTTTATTAGATTTATAAAATATCTATTTATCAATTAAAATTTTGAATTTGTTATAAAAAATGCGAAAAGATCAAAGAAAATAAATGTCCCATTTCCTAATTTCCTTCTAAATTGCAAAAATTAAATTAAAATACGGTGCACTAAAAACGAATTTGATCTTCCGGTGTCCAACTGATCAATACGAATTTTATGTCAACTTTCGCATATGATTTAATAGTAAACATAATCACATTGATTAAGAATCAATTGAAATCTGAGAAACAAAACAAAACAAATGAAATCGAGATAATTTGAAAACAAAAGAAATAAAAGAACTATATGAAAACTATTTCTATTTTCCACTTTTCTTCTGAAAAGATTCAAAACACTTTTCAATCTTTTCTAGACGTCTTAGACAAGTAGGTCCGCCATAAATACTGCTTGTATTGAATTTCAATTAAATCTTTTATACATAACTCGATATTCATCATTCTTTCAAAACATATTTTGAACTTTAAATAGCAACAGACATTAAAAAGGCATTATTTAATAGTCTTATAATCGTTCAGTCTAATGTATTAAAGAACCTTCATAATGGATTCAAGTCTAATGAATCGCAATGCCATTAAATTCCTAAGTGTTTGGACAATTTAATACAAATTACTCGAGGTTTTCTTTAGCGGTAATGCAGTTTCACTCTCGGAATCCTCAAGTTATCTGCGTAGGTAATAAAACAAATCTTCCTTCTTCAGCTTTGAAGAAAACACGCGACTAAATATTCCAAGAAACGATGAAAAGGGTCTGAACTTCATCAAAATAATAAATTATGTTAATGAAAATTATGCAAAAAAATTAATTAAAAATAATATCAATAAATAGACAATTTTTCAAATTTTAAATTGATTTGAAGCTTATTTTTGTGCACTAATATTTATCTATCATGGAAAAACGCCAAAATTTTGCTCAATTTTTTATTTAAAAAATTTTTTAAAAGGAAATTCCTCTATGATTGAATCACATTATCACAAGAGATTATACGATATCTCTACGATGGTATTGGAAATTTCTAAATGTCGTGTAATATCACGAAGATATCGTAACAATATTATTGTGTATTTAGTGTCAGTAGAAATGGATGTTCGAATCTTACAATGTGCATTTGTTCAAAATTTTAAATCTTAAGGTCGAATAGTTTAAATCTTAAGGTCGAATAGTCTAGCTTATAATCCTTTAACGGATACACACATTTTTCTCTAGTAGTACTTTATTAGTAGTAATTTTTACTAACTTTATCTATCCTTTTATTAAGAACTAGCAACTTTTGGCGAACTTTTGCTTCTCCAGGAATATTGATTGCGCCAAATTTTAACATCATAAAAGACATGATAGTTCATGATTACCTTTATGAACATTTTTAAACGATAAATTGTGAGAACCAACGAGGTAGTGTTATTTTAATAGCTCTACACGTGTTCTGCTTATTATACACAAGGATCTTCTCTTTCATGGAAATTAAGCCAATGAATCACAGTGTCGTTAAATGCTTAAGTGTCTAGGTAATCTATTTCAAACTGCATATTACTTTTTCTTGTAATTTTGGATTCCTTATGCCAACTGCGCAGATAATAAAGAGAAACGTTTTTCCTTAGCTTTCAAAAGTAGAAGAACATCACGTGATAAAATATTCGGTGAAGCAAGAAAATTGTTTGAATTTCAATGCATCGATGAAATAAATCAAAGGATATCATCAATCAATACCATTTTTTTTAATTGTGTTGATTTAAAGTGCTTAAAAATCAGTTCCGTTCAATAATATTTATCCGAGTTATCATGAAAAACGAAAAAAAACATCACACTTAGTTTTTAATTAATAAAGATTCTAATGAATTCTCTCCTGAATACACATTTTCAGCAAAATATATCTCCAGTTCTACGTCAGACATTTTCCCGCGTTGTCACGAAAAAATAAAAAAAAATCCTAATTTTTAATTAATAAAGATTCCAATTAATTCTCTCCTGAATGCACCCGATGCCTATCATGTAATGTTGATTTTAGTGTTGCGCATATCCTAGCTGAGTGCCCCAATTTTAACTCTCATCGCATTAAATATTTTAACTCAACTTCACTTAACATACGAGAATTAGTGGGGGAACCTCCCCATCTATATATTTTTAACTTTTTAAAAGCTATTGGATTTTATCATTTTATATAGATTAAAACTTGTTTTACTTATCTCTCATGTTATCATTGTTGCTGTTTTACTGATCTGATCTTGAATGTAGTTTTAAATTTCCCCCGTGATATTATCTCTAACCATACGATTGGCGCAGTATAGCCTGCCTTTGGCTCTTGCGCCATTAAACCCGAATAAACCAACCAACCTGAATGCACATTTTCAACAAAATATATCTCCAGTTCTATATTACATATTTTTCCGTGTTTTCACGACAAACAAAAAAATCCCACTTAATTTTTAATTAATAAAAATTCTAATTAATTTGCTCACTAATGCTCATTTTCAAAACCAAACTGAATAGTTCTTGATCAATTAGTTTTTCATGTAGAGCTCAAACACTTTCACCCATATTTTCTTTCATTATTGGAAGAAATATATTTATAGATTTGGATATACACAATAGTTCCACTATCTTATATTTGCTTTATGGCACTATGTTATAATATTCCAGTAAATAAATAATATTCAACATACCATATTTACATCATAATTTTACATTCATTCAAATGCTACATTTTATTCAGCAGTTTTTCATAATTTTTATAATGTAATAATTACTCTTGAAAGATAAAAATAGTAATGTTTACTTCATAATGAATCCCAGGATGATATGAGCAAATTTCGTATCTCTGGTATTCACCTATTTGGAGAAACTTTTTGGACACGTAGGCACATATTTTCTCTGTCTTATAATCATGATATTTTCATGTATATCTTTTTTTCTTTCAAAGCTTTTACTAAATATGTACAGTAAATAAAAAAATGGATTTGATTTGCTTCAATTTCTGTAAACACTCTACAATAACCTCCTTTAAATAAAAATTATACTGGAAGTTACCAATTAAATTACAAAAAAGAAATTTATGACTTCAGAACTATAATTATAATATCTAATATATAATATAATGCGCTCAATCCTTTTGAATAAATGATCTCTTTTTATTAAACACTAGCCGCCTTTGGTGACCAGCCGGTTCGCCAACCTTAATGTTCGTTAAAATTTTAATAATTAAATATTTTATGCAATTCCTACTTTAATAGCTTCTCATCAAAATATTTTAAAATTTCAAATTTTGATAGCCATATAATTTACACATAATATTATAAAGGCCTTCGGTCATAACGTAATATGTATCACTCTAATTTTCTGTTAGCTCCCGTGAAATTTATGCTTTAAATTAAAGTGGAAAGGATTAATCTGCAATCAATATAATAATATTTTTTACTGGAACAAAGCATTTTTTTATAATATGATTACTGAAAACAGAGTCACTGATCGTTTAAACTTAATGGCCGCTAAAGAATATATATCTTAATTTATGTAAAATCTCAAGAATTTGTCAACAAAAATTTCTCAGATTCATCATAAGCAGACCGATTAATTAACAGTGATTAATTTTAAATGCAGCAAACACTATTACATCTGCTTTCGTTTCAGAAGTGTTAAGATATATCAGGATCTTTAAATCTACCCGATTTCTTCTTTAATTTGGTGAATTACTCAAAAGATGATAAAATCCATCAGCAAATACAGTCACTTGCATTTTAAAACATTTATTTTATTCAGACGCAACATATTTTTATCAATTCACACTCAAAACACTGCTATATACAAAGCTTATATACAATCAGTTACGAAACATATTTTACATGATGAAAACGAGCACACAGGCTCGTGAACAGTCCCTTCACTTCAGCTCGTTTTTAAACGTGGACCGTCTTCTTCACATCCTCCCCACTTTTTGAGAGATTACTGCAACTCAAAAACATACATAATTTGGATGAATAAATCAAGCTTATTGGGAACTTTGATGCATTTGCCAGATCGTGTAAATTTACATTCGGTAGCTTCCTGGGTGGAGGAAATTTGAGAAAAATTGTCCTTACATATATTTCATTTTGAATACTTTCATCATCACACTTAGTGAGAGAATCTATTTTATTAATGTTTAATTCTAGAGGAAAAATTCGCTGCACAGGTCTCAGAGAAACTCCAGACTATGTTTTTACTTTAAAGGTATGAATTTTTCCGTCGCGACCTGGCAACACATCTACCACTATCGCCAAAGGCCAATTCAATCGTTTTTTACTGTTGTCTCTTATTAATACAACTTCGCCAATCTTGGGTTCATGAATGTCATTTTTCTTATTTTGTTTTTGAATTAATAAACTCAAATATTCTTTTCGGAAACGAAGTCTTAAATCTTTCAGCAACTTAGTTCTATATCTTATCCTCTTTCTTAAACGTTGGGTCTCTACTATGTCTATGTCATTAGTACTAAAATTTCGATTCTCAATTAAAAACATTGAAGGAGTTAAAGGAAAAAGATCATCTGAATTTTCAGAGATATAAGTTAGAGGACGCGAATTTATAACAGACTCGAAGTCACATAACACAGTCTCGAGATCCTCAAAAGACAAGATCGATTTTCCGAGAAAGCGTCTTAACAGTTCTTTGAGAACCCGAATGAACAATTGCCAAAAGCCTCTCCCCACCAGGAAGCTGTGGGAGGATTAAGTTTCCACAAAATTCTAAGAATGTTTGCCTCCCTAGTGATTTTTTTCCCAATCCAGTTCAGATAATTCATTATTTGCACCTCTTAAATTAGTGCAATTATCTGAGTAGACGGTTCGTGGTCTACCCCTTCTAGCTATAAATCGACGGAATGCCATTAAAAACAATCGTACTTAGAGAAGCCACAAGTTCTAGATGAAAAGCTCGATATACAGCGCAAGTGAACAATACAATCCTAACCTTCGAACTGTTCTTCAAAAAAAGTGGTCCCGTTATGTCGACTCCTGTCACTTCAAAGGCCACTGTGTCAGAAACTCGATCTTCAGGCAGCGGACAAGACTCAGTAGCCAATGGTTTTGCTTTAAAACGTTTATATTTCAAACAACCATTAAGTACATTTCTAATAGTTTTACGTGATTTTACAATCCAAAATTTTTCTCTTAAAATAGACAGCATAATCTGAGTTCCAGCATGACAATTCTTTCTGTGAAAAGATTCAATCAAACAGTAAATATACAATCACTTGGCAAAAGAATTGGACTCAAAAAGGATGGTACATCTTTACGTTACATGCGTGTTTTAACTCTTAAAATACCAACATCATCTTTAAAAATGTCAATTGACGATATCGAACTTTTATCAGAAAAATATTGGTTTTGCATTAAACGTGTCAATACAGTTTATGCGTTTTCGATTTCTGACAGAGAAAGTTTTGAGGATTTAGAAACAGAATTTTTCTTACAGTTATTTATGAAACGTAAAGTCCATGCAACCACATTTATAATTTTATCATAATCAGAAAACCTAGAGGCATACCAGGGAGTTGTCTCTTCCGACAAATTTACACTACTTAATTTGGTTTTTCTTCTTTCTGACTCTATTTCGTTAATATCATAGCAAATATTATCTAATAGCCAGCATTCTGGGGGCATTAAGAGCCAGTTGGGGCCATTCCACTATTCAGACTTCAGCATATATTTAATGATAATAAATCAGTCGGGTTCATATTTCCTGGCACATGGCGCCATAGCTGAGATCTAGATAACTGTTTGATTTCTTTCACTCTATTCGTAACAAAAATTAACCAATCTTCTTGCTCCTTGATCCACCAAAGAGCAACTGAAGAATCAGTCCAGAACGTGATTCTCATATCTGGTAAGTCAAAGGCATTACGAACAGAATTCGCCAACCTTGCCCCAATGCAACATGTCATCAGTTCGAGGCGCGGTATGGTCAAAGTTTTCAAGGGAGTAACTCTAGATTTCGCCCGTACCAAAGTAACTTTTACTCCATCCGAATCAACAGATCGTACAAAAATACAGGCTGCATATGCTTTTTACTGGCATCTACAAAAACATAAAATTCAGAAGTTTCTAGAATTACCATATAACGCGGAATTTTTACATTGTTCAATAAAGATATATCAGTTAGCCATTTACAAAACTCTTCAATAAAATAACTTGGAAGTATTTCATCCCAAGAAATTTTACTCTTCCAAATTTCCTGTAACAGAATTTAGGGGAGTAAAGTGGCTGGGACTAACATAACAATGGGATCAAATATTTGCTGTACAAGGGACAAAATTAATCTTTTAGTAACTCTAGTTTCCCAAGTTAAAGTTTTGAAATTAGAGAATCATTATCATGATCCCATAGCATACCTAAAACACAAGTTACACCAGATGATTTGCACATATATTCACACGGAAAATTACTTTCCCATCCTCGGAGATTGAAGCAAACTCTCGACATCACCTTTTGCGCTGTTTCAATAAAATGTTTTTCTTCAGTAACATTATTCACACTTATAAGACAGTTATCAACATAAAATGAATGTCTTAATTTCTGCACGACGTCAGCAAAGTCAAGAGGAGCGTGATCAAGGAGATGTTCAATTGATGCACTTAAAATAAAAGGGCTAGAAGTAACCCCAAATACAACCCTAGAATGCCTATAAATTTCTCCTTTATTATTTGGATAGAAAAAACGAAGATAGTCCCTATCATGTAGAGCAATCCCAATTTGAAGGAAGGCCTTTTCTATGTCTGCACTTAAACCTATCGGTAACATTCTGAATCTATCAAGAATATCAGGTTATAATTCGATTAAATTAGGTCCAGTAAATGAACATTGGTTTAAAGACGGTTTTCCCTTTTCTCGTGCCGACGCATCGAAAACTGGTCTTATCTTAGTGCTTTGGCTACTATATTTTATAATTGGTCTATGCGGAAGATAATGGCATTTTTTGTTTAAATCTAATCCTGGGACTTTTTCAATAATTTTTAAATTTTCCCATTTATTGAATATTTTTGATATTCGTAAAGATAACCATTATTTCGCGCTCTCGTTATAGCTTTCTCATGTCGTTTCGACGCTAATTCTTTATTATCTGGCAATTTTGGAGAATCTAATTTCCACGGTAATTCCACCTCGTTCCTGCCATCGGGAAGAACAGTTAATTTTTCATGGAACTCTTTTAACTGCTCGTCAAATAATTTCCTTTTTGAAACATTTTCTATGGGATCACGAATACCTAAAGAATCAATTTCCCACAATTCTTTTAAGGAAATATCATTCACATACAAAGACAGAACTGTTTGCCCAGAAGAATCTACGACTATTTCATCATCACTGGAACCGAGTCCAATTTTTTTGCCAACAACAATCCATCCTAATTTTGTATGAATTGCAACTAAGCCAAAATTTAACTGAACACACTTTCCCGTTAATAATTTCCCAATTAGATCTGCTCCTAATAAAAGGTAAATTTCATCTTCGTTACAAAAAGCATCAGATAATTCGATCTTATTTATTCTTAAATTCTCTAATATATGCTGATTTTCTATTTTAGGAACAAAACCACAAATCTTATGTTCAGAAAAAACTTCACTGCACAATTTGAATGTGCCATTTAAATCATTAATTTCTTTCGCATATATACCATGCTCTAATGGAGCAGTTTTTTTCCCTCCGAATAGGCCATGAATTGCCTTTTCACGTCTGAGAGGTTTTAGTTTCAAGAACTTAATAACTCTATCACTAACGTATGAACGGGAAGATGCACTGTCTAAGAGTCCCCGAACTCGAATTTTATTTCCCATATATATAATTTCTACACAGATAGTTTGCAAATATACTTTATCATTAAAATTATTATTCGACAGATTATTTGCAACTTCACTACTTTCATTAGCTTTAAATGAATGAATTTCTTTTTTATCAGAACACATTAAAGTTACATGCTGCTTATTACATTTTGAACATTTCAGTTTAACTCTGCATTTTCTACTAATATGGCCGTAATTCAAACATTTAAAACAAATTCCCTCTTTAAACAATATTTGCTTCTTTTCATCATAAGACATTTTTTGAGCCAAAAGACAATCGGAACTCAAATGAGATTTCTCACAAAATACACAATTTGGCTTACCTTTGGGTCATGAGAAGCATTTGTACTTACTAACATGGCTGTCATTGCTACATCCGGGACATCTGCAACTATAATTTTATTATTATTTCATTTAACTGCTCCATTATTTTTACCAAATCCCTCTCGAGCTAAACTTATCATCTCCTCCGATTCGACTTCATGACGCACAAAACACATTAATTTTCGAGAGATCTCTGACTTGTAGAGTCATCATTATCTTCCGAAACTCGGCTCCTTTCTCAGGCACGTAGAACACTTTCAGGCAGACATGATTCGACAAGAGGCCCCAGAAAGTCAGCAAATTTTTCTTTCCAAAGCTCTTAGTTTCGTTTCCAACATGTCGTAGCATCTCGCTGAATCATGAGAATTCCTTCCGGCAGTAGTATTCTTCATAACAAGAGAAAGAAGATCTCGCACATAGATCTGTACTAAAAGATCCTCCCTACCAAATCTTATTTTCAACTGTTGCACCGCTTTAGAATAATTTTCAGATGTTATTGGAACACTGGAAACCAATCTTGCAGCTTTGGATTCAGGCACCATAGCTTGATATAAATACTGGAATTTATCGATTTCAGATAACTCATCCGATTCATGAATTTTAGAAAAAATACTCCAAAATGTGAGGAATTCTTTAGATCACCAGAAAATTTCTTTAATTCAAATTTCGGTAGTTTGAATTTCGCAGCATTGTTTTTTGAAGAACATTCTGAAACACATCTATAATTTTTATTCAAGAATGTCGCCACTTTCGTTTTCAGTTTGAGATATCTATCTCGGTAATTTTCAGCCGTTTCAAAATCTGTTTCGTATTCGGCCGTGTTCTCTTCTAAAAGTAATGTGGATATTTCACTTGAATTCTCATCCAAACAACAAAATTTATCCTCTAGTTGTGAATTTAATACATTAAGTTCATCAATATCCTTGGTTTCAGTTTCAAGTATCGCCAAGAGTTGCGCCAAATTTCTCTCTGTATTGGTAAATGAAGTTCTTAACGACTTTCTCTTCATTTTAAGAGCATCCATGATTTCAAATAAAAATGACCTAAATGAAGATTAATGTGCACCAGCTGTCGCCAATATTGCAACCCATCGAATGCCTCTTATAGCAATCGTATTGCTGTTTTGTTTACTACTTTTTGCCATGGTTGAGTTGTACATAAACTATAATTACATTATTTAAAATGTTAAATTAAAAATATTAAAAAAAACGATTACAGATTTTAATTTTGTTCTTTATTATAATTAAAATTTATTAAATAAAGAAAGTTAAGCTTATAATTAAAAGTTATTTTTTTTCTTTCTTTTTTTAATGTGAATACGAACAGAAAATATTTATTCTTTTGCAATTTTTAATTGTCAGTATGCGCTTTAAAAAATCGTCTGCATTCTCACTTTAAAAGACAGCTGCAATGGAATTCTTCTCAGTTCTCGTAATTCTTTTGGTGTTATAACGGTTGGTTCCCTTCATAATTTGTTATGTCGGGAGTACTGTTTCTGTTATCCTCACAGTCTTTATGTTCAATGTGCTAGCGAAGCTACTAGGTTCCCGCTCCCGCTGCAAGCGAAGCCGTAGGATGTTTTTTTTGAAGTTAATAAATTCTGCGCGGTGCCTTCTACAGATGCCGACGGCATCTGTAGAAGGCACCGGGCAGAATGCCCTCTGAAATCCGTTTGTACAACATCCTTCATTCTTTCTTTTCAATTTATTATGTACAGTTCATGTTATCCACACAGTCCTTATGTTCAATGTACTAGCGAAGCTACTAGGTTCCCGCTCCCGCTGCTAGCGAGGCCGTAGGATGTTTTTTTTAAGGTAAAAAATTCTGCCCGGTGCCTTCTACAGATGAAAGATCTATAGAAAGCACCGGGCAGAATGAAAAAAAAATACTTATCAGTAAAAAGTACTAATTAGATGGCGGGAAATGGTAACCGTAACTGTTCCGCGGAAGTGTTTGTTTATTTTGTCCGCCATCTTTATTGGCGACTTGGCATTGTTGGCGCAGCTGGGTGCACACTAAAATTCACTTTTACCCAAATGCAAATAATCTATACTTATAATAAAGCTCAATGTGTGTGTGTGTGTGTGTGTGTGTGTGTTGGCGCTCTACAGGCCAGATCATTCAACCTACAGCTACCAAATTTGGCACGTTATACCTTGGAGGCCGGGAATGTGCACCTGGGGGTTATTTTTTCGAATTTTTGATTAGAATTTTATTTATTTAAAAATTAAGCGAAATTTTGACCTGTTTCTGCTATAACTGCCGAAAATACTACCGCACAAAAAAGATTTTTGCATGAAGTTAAAGATCACAAATTTATCTTTTAAATGATACTACTGTTTTAATCTTAAAATTAAATTTCTATTTTTAATGAATTTTTAAATAAATATTTTAACTATGTTTTTCAATAATTTTTTTCGTCAAAAATAAAAATTAAGATTAAGCACGTTTCGCATTCATGGGAAAAAAATAGCTTTTTTCAGAGTGTTGCCATCACATTGATTAAAGCTCTAACTGAAAATAAATTAAATCTTTTTGGAAATGAAATCTGCAAAAATATAATTTTCGGCACGTGTCTGTAGGAAATGAAACAAATATGAAATATTATTTTTTCTAAAAAATAAATTCAAGAAGAATTATTTTATGATCTTTTACACTCTCTATACAGGGTGTTTATTCAGTCCCGGATCCATTTTGATATTTAATGACTCATAAAATAATGAAGATGTAAACAAACTTATGGCATTTATTGATGGAATAATTCATGTATTTTCCTTTTCAGGTTTGAATATTTTTACTTTTGTAAATATCGTCTGCGTGTGTTTTTAATTTCAGATAATTTCAATTTCCAGTCTAAATATCTGTACTTTTCTAAATATCGTCTGCTTATTAATTGCATTTTTCTCTCTTTTGTTTTTGGCAACTATTGAAATGTTATGTTTACTTTTGATGTGTTTGTTCTATGTAGTACTTTTGTATGTGATGCTTTATTCGAGCGGATATTAAGGAGAATGCATACACCACAAGAGAAAGCACAGATTTTATGGTGGTCATAGAATTAATTTCCAATCAACTAAATCACTGACTTTTAAGAGTTAATTTCTAATCACTTAAACTGACTGATTTATGAAGATTTGAATATCACTATTCAATAAAAAAAGGATTATTTTAGATTTCCCATCGATCGCTTCAAAGAAAATACGCCAATTAGCGCGCAGGTTTTTCAAGATTAATTGGCCTAAGATTATGAAAATGGTGAGTTTTTCTAAATTTTTAACATTTAAAACTTCATAAATAAGTCTTAGTTGATCGTGGAAAATAGAAACATTCATTCATTTATTTAAAATTTGTGTGTCCAGAATATTTTTCAGAATATGATACCTTACTGCATTAAATTTAGACTTCATAATTTTTGAAATATATTTATAAGCAGGAACAAAATATTATTATTGATTTCATTTCAATCCTTTTGAGAGCCAAACTAAAAACTGAATTTTATACTGAATCTCAGAAATTTTTGTTGACTTATTGTTTGAGATATTACATAAACTATGAAAAATATTTTGTAGCTAACATAAGACTTAAATACCGAGCGATTCTGTTTGCAATACTCATATTCAATAATAATAATAATTAATAAATAACAATAAAGATGATAAATAAAATAAAGCACTTGGTTTTATTAAAAAATATTATAATATTAATTGCAATTTCGTCATTTACATTTTAAATTAAAGTTGAAGTTTTACCGGAAATGGCAACAAATTAGCAAAATATATATACTAAATTGAACGAAACGATCTAAACAGTATAAGTTTGGTATGACTATCAAAATTTGAAGATTAAAAATGTTTTGTTTGAGAATCCTTTAAGAGACCAGTTACTTAAAATATTTAATTGAAAATTGTAGCGAGCGGTAATACTGGCGAACCGGCTGGTTACCAAAGGCGGCTAGTATTATATAAATCACTCACCAGATTAAAGAAGTGTTCTGTCACGAACGCCACAAATATTACATCTGCTTTCGTTTCAGAAATGTTTCGATATATCAGGATC
>JAPMOR010026613.1:133587-199256 GCA_026543865.1 Argiope aurantia | reverse complement strand
TTTTGATTCAAATTCGTCTGTCATGTATCCGTTTGATTTTTTAAAACTTTATTCACTTTATATGATTCCCATGCTTCCCTAGAATATCAACAAGGATTTGAAATATCTTTATATTTATTTAAAAAATAAATTGTCTAGGATTAAAAGATTAAATATGAAATCAAATTCGTTATACTTGAGGATTTTCTAGACTATATAGTAAATTAAAGATATATCTTTAATTCGGTATCTTTACTGTGGTATTTAGTATTTTAAGTGCTATCAGAAATTTTAAATTTTGCATGGGTATAAAGAATTTAATACTTTGAGAATTATGTGAAAAATTATCGTATTGGGAACATTTTTTATGCTTTAGCTTAAAATCCGATAGAAATGAACTTAGCAACAAACAGAAAAACATATCCGGCTAAAAATATTTTTTTCGTGGTTTGCCGGTATTTTCGATTACATAATGGAACTTTTAAAATGTCAGAAAAAAGGAAAGATTCGTCATGTAATATTAACCTATAAATGTATTCTGTGAGATAATAAGTAAATTATCAATTATTTCAATTGATTCGATATATCAAGTGGTTTTTACTGATAAAACAAAATCTTATAATCTTCTTCTTTTTGTAAATACTAAAACACTCATTTATAATTATCGAATTGTATATGTATTTGAGATTAAGAAGGAATTCCTTTCTCTTACCAATATAATTTTAAAACATCATGGAATAGATTTTAAAAATGCCATAAAAATTGATAATACACAATCCGACACTTCCCAGGAAGGCATAAATATGAAATAAAAATATTTAATTAATCTTCCATTTACCAATCTTTCTATTGATTTTATTTAAATTTTTAGCTTTAGTATAGAAAGTTATGTGTTTCATCGGACACCAAAAAGCACAAATTGTTGTAGATAACCATGAGTAAACCAACATGTTTCATGTTGTTTGAAAAGAATTTATATTACTGTGCAGCAACGCAAAAAATAAAATTATGAAACTATCACTTTTCTTAAAAACTGTATTTTGTGAAGTAAAAGCCATCGCTGATAAAAATCCTGTTTAGAAGCCACAAAATAAAAGCTCTTTTGGTAACGACACCTTCATTTTGTGCCATAGTTAGATGAAACCTGAATCTTTATCTCTTTTATGAACATCCTAACAAAGAAGAACGAAATAGTGTTCAGAGCAAATATTTTTTTTTCGATTTGCACGCATTAGCAAAATTAATGACGGATACTCGCTGATTTAACGAGTATTAAATCTACATATAAAGCTGATCCGTAGAATCAAATCAAATCTCAAAGCTGAGAATAACCACAGAATCATCGCTTCCAGAAAGATGTCTGAGATAATTTACCAAATGAAGAACGAAAAATAACAATTGAAGATGGTAGTGTTTTTAATCTTGCATCATCTAACATGTGTGGCTGAAAATCATAAAAAATCCCTCCCCCATAAATGCAAGATACTCGATATTTTGTTAACGCTGCATAATATAGTGAAGATGGCATATCAATATTCTAGAAAATGTTGTGCTGTTAAGTAGAGTATCCAATTGGTCAAACTATAACCTTAAAAATACTCTCGAATACTCTATGCCCTCAAATCATGCAGTAAGCATCTGAGGAAGAATTCTAAGGCAATTCCTAAATATGGGAGTAGGGTGCTTTTTTGAACGATCTTCAATAGAAACTGACTCCCCATCCCCACCTTTTACAGGAAGAACAGGAACCAAAATTTGTCGACAGCAACCTGATCTCAGTCAGTAATTAATTTCTAAAACGCATATAGGTGTAACAAATTACATTTAAAAACACAATTAGAAATATATCTCATAACAGTTTACCTCTGATTCATTCTCGTCAACTATGTCATGTCTTAACCTATTGGCATATGGAGACCTAATTGATTTTAGTATATTGTCGATATTAAGAAAATCGTTAAATACAACACATAATTCTCATAAATTTTTAAAAATCAATTACTATTTCAATGTGCTTTAAAAAATTGTATTTCAAAATACGTTGAACTACGAAATTAAATATCAAATATTAGAATATTTTAGGAATTAAAAAAAAAGGAAGCAATGAGCAGATTTCACTTCAAAATTATTCTTCCATGAATAGACATCTTTATTAAAGATTGAACTTAATACTCACGCGATGTTGCCTTAATTTATTTTTTTACCTTATTTTGATTTTTAATTAATTATTTTCTGCATATTATCGAATTCTTCAATTAAATAACTTCAAACGCCTTTTTTGCATTAATCTATATGCTCTTTCTTGCCCCTATGACGTCTGAAAACTCTCGAATAATGGTCTTTGACGTGATCATCGCTTTGCTAACCGGATTTGTAAAAATCCAACACGTCGATAATGACAAATAAATAAAAATGAAAACTTGTGCAAGAGAGAAAAGCTTCTCTTGGATCCAGAATGACTTTCAATGCCAATGTCAGTTCTGAACTTTCCCTCTAAAAGGAAGGGGGGAGGGGATAAAAAAAGAAGAAAACGAGTTTTAATACATGAAAAGATGAAGAAACAATCCCATCAGTTTGATTGGTTGAATGAAAAGAGAAGCGCAAGAAAGCTTTTCCCTATAGATATCTTTTTAATGTGCTTCCATTTTATTTTATTTCTGTTCATTATTAATATTTGCAGAGAACTGTATGCAAAGATTTCGAATTGAATGATAAAAAGAATACGATTATATTGTATCCAAACAAAAAAGATAGCTAAAATCTGCATCCATTCAAAAAAGGAGCCATTTTTCCGAGAGGAAAAGTTTAAGGTGCCACATTTGGCTGAAACTCGCCAATCCATGATTTTGTTTTCGTGACTTCGCAATCGATTTTCGTTCAGCCAATAGAAAGTCAAGTGAAAAGCCGCTTACGATTTTGCATTAAACTGCGTTTTTGCGGCTTGGTAAAGAGCAGATGTGAAAACTTACATTCAGATATAGTGAATTAGTAAATTCCTCATATTTAAAGATTTCAGAATCAATAAGTCAATTTTACTATTATGTAAGATTAAATAAAGACATAAATATTGAAAATAGCTTTTTCTTTTTTTTATATAGCAAAAACTCGGTTTCTACCAGTTTTATCACTCACAATTTTTAATTAAGTCTTTCAAATTCATATAGATATTATCTCAAAATATTTAAGTAAGAGTTAACATTTCACATTGGAAAAAGGGAATTAATTTTCCATTCATTCATTTTAAACGAAATTAGAATTTTATTTTGAAAATCTGTTTTGCCGAAACATTTAAAACAGTTCATTTATGGGCTCTTTTGAAATAAAAAATTTCATTCTTTAATTTCATGAAGTTATCACCAACAGATGACGAAAAACAGTAACATTGAAGAAAGAATTCTAATTCATGTTGTTTAATTGCAATTTTTCTTTCCAGGACCTAATCATTTGATTATTAATATTTAACATTTCCGAAAGATTCGATCTATGGGCCACATTTGAGCTACATAGGCTAAAATGTTAGAAAATAGTTTCATATGAAAATAATTTCCATTGCTTTTTCGTATTTTTATTTTATTTTATTTTTTTGGATTGCTCATATGATTGTTAGAAAGCAGTGATTTTGGAGAAAAGTACTATTCTAATAAAGTTTCCACTGTTCTATAGCTGTAACATATTTATGCCCCCCCCCTCCACGTCAATACTAAAAAAAATGATGCAACATTAATATGCAGTTAAACAAACTATACTTTAGAACTTGTTTGATTCAAAGCTAACTGGAGTCCAACTGAAATTCAATTTGCACGAAGATTTGAATTTTTAAAAAACTTGTAGTATGCTTTTCAAAGAAAATGGCAATTCTAAATAAAACAGTAAAAATTTATTTAAAATTTTTCAAGATTTTGTAAGTGGCAAGAGACATCGAGGCAAGATGACAATGTTAACAATTAATTGATTTTAATGAATTCAGTTTTTGTGGTAAATTGTTTTTTGTTAGATATGTTATTAGAATAGCATTTTATTGCATCGTGCCCAATTTGATAAATTTCTATTTTAATATTGCCGCATTGAAAACAGACTGTCGACTGTCCATGGCCGAATGGTCATAGCACTGGTATCTTAGTCAAGAGATCGCAAGTTCGAGTCAAGAGACAATGAGATTCACAGTATGTGTAAATATTTAATTCTTTTATTTTATGTTCCAGCAGATTCTGGACCTTTCTTTAGTTTACCAGATAAGTGTTCTGGACTTTCCTTACGGTCTCCAGAAAAGTATTCTGGAACTTTCTCTGTTAGTATAAAAGCAGAAAATCTGTCAGTCACTATGCTCCGAGTTGAGTTAATAAATTGATTTAGCTCTAATTCTTGTGTGTGTCATTGCATTCCACACTAAAGTAACTACGTGACAATATAAACAATAATATTTCGTTATTTTAAAGAAGATAATGCAAAAAAGTAATCTTGCTCCGTTATTGAGACAAGATAAAAAGTAATTATCCAAGACCCTATGAAAAAATTGGATATATTTTTAATATTAGAAAATATGAAACAATGTTCTAATTAATCGATCATTGTTAAGTGAATTTTTCTGGGCTAGATTGTTATGAAAGGGATATTAGATTTAACACTCTGGCTGACAGTAAATAACTAAAACACAAAATTGGTGGGGAGTTTTTCTGTTATTAAAAGTTGAACACAATTTTCCCTCTTAAGTTTGAGCATCCTTTGTGCCCCAATATGCAGTTTTTAACTCTCTAACTAACTTTTAAATTCATCAACTCTAAAATTTTACTTGAAATCTCTTTGTGAGAAAGATGAAACATATAAATAAAGTAAATTCATCATAATTTATGACATCGGAAATATTCTTATCTGGCTTCAGTCTAGGTAGAAGAGTTGAAACATTCAACTTATTCGTATCACTTTTTTTTAATTTTTTATTTTCCTTCAAATCAATTATTCAGATAAAGATTTGTTTTTTCAGAGAAAAATAGACATGTATTGAAATATTTGTAAATCTAAGAGCTATTCTACATCTAACAATTAATATACACCACTTACATATATCACATTATCCCGTAAAAATACAGAAATGAGATGGACATTAAACGCTCTTTAATTAATATTATTAAAATGCGTTAAATTTTGCGTCTGATACTGAATTTAAGTATTTTGATATAAAAAATGATAAAGGACAAGCTTTTTTCGATAATGAGGTATAGTTCAGCTCCAACTGAATATTTTTTCAGTATTAAAGGTTTGTAAATCTACTCTTATAATTGTTATGACTTTCGTGACTTCGAATCTTAAAAAAGAAAATTCTTCGGTTTTACTTCCGTAATAGATAAGGTCTTTTAAAATACTGACGCCAATTGTACAGGTATAGAGTAGCGGTATTGGTCTTAAAAGGACTGAAACCTGATACAGAATATCATCAACATATAAACACTGCTAGTGTCTTATCCTCTGTTCTTTTTTTAAGGTTCAAATCTAATTATTTGGTCAGATGTCTTCTTTTATTCTCATATTCTCAAACTAGTCGCTGATGACGGTACATTCCACACTATTTAATGACTAATGAATTACATATGCAGGAATAATTCCTGATAATCATAATGACATTAATTAAGAAATTCCTATATCATCGGCATAAAGAAAAATGAATTAATGTATTTCAGATTGATAGTTTCTTAATGCATTCTTGTTGCTTTAAATTTCATATCTAAAACAGAAAAAGCTCGTATATAATCTTTGTACCGCTAGTATATATACTGCGCTTATACTGATATATACAATTTTTACTTATTTACGAAGTATAGAAAGTACTGTTATCATCAACAAAAAAATGCCAACTCGAAATATTGAAAAAACTTCATTCTCAGATTTCTCTAAGTTCGAAAAAAAAAGCAATTTTGGTATTATATTTACCTGTCTGTGAACAAAAGTCGATCGATAAAAGCGCTTTGAGCTAGACGGATAAAATTTGGTACATGGATCTTAGATCAAATTTGTGCATTTCTGTCAAATTTTGAAAGAATTCCATTCAGAAGAAGTCTGTCTATCTAGTTGTTTGAGTACAAATGAACTCTATAACTACAAAATGTAAATAAAATTTTGTTTTCAATTCGTCGGAAAAAAAAGATGTGTAAAATATATATTCGCATCATATATTCAGAAAATATGGTACATTCAAGGCGAAACATCTATATTTCGTAACTATCGTTCGCCAATACCATGCAAATCATTCATTACCTTACTAAAGATCCATAATGTTATGCTGGATAAGGGCGATAAAACTTCTAATTAGGGAATATCAGAAAAGGTTTCAGGAAAACCACTCTCGCTGGTTTCTTTACAGAAATAACATTTTAAAATAAGTTAATTCCTTTTATACATTACATTGCACGTTAACTCATTAATTAATTTTTTTTTCATTTTTTTCACTATTCTTTCACTTTTAGTACTATACCAATGATGTCATAATATTAAAATATGTGAGAAAAATTTTCGGATGTTATATAGTTCTTATATGATAATGCATAAAATAACAGTGTAGACATGCTTTAGAGAAAGTTTGAAATATCTGTAACTGGTTAATCAAGTTTTGAGCGCACTGTTTTAAAATTTAACTAATTCAATGGATAAAAAAAATCAAATAGCGTCATCATGCCTGGAGAATGATAGCTATACATGAAAGCAAGCAATTATCGTTATTTATTATGATTGATTTATCACGCTTTCGTGCGTTTAGCCAAATTATTTGTAGAGAGTTAAAATCCATTTTATATAATTGATGGAAAAATTTTTGTGATATTATTATTATTATGATTATGATTACTTTTCTCAAATTAACATTGAGATCAGTTATTTTGTAAAACAATAGTTGACAAGTGATCCTGAAAAATAATGCATGCCTAAATTTCTTCAACAATGAAAATTTTGTTTTATTAATTACATTATCTTATTTTTTATTTTCAAGTTTAGAATTGCTCTCTGTTATTGTCTTAAATACCTATTAAGATAATAATAATAAATAATACAGATCAAGGTTCAAGGGAAATTTTTTTAATGCATTTTGCTTTAAATAAACTATAGACGATTCTTTTTTCTAATAAAAGTGGCAATGAAATTTATTTTTCTCTCAAACTAAAATGTCCGCCTTTTTTTTAAGTTGATAAAAGTGTTTGTAAAGAATGAAAGATTACATAACATTCTTCAACCATCTCTTACTTGTACAATAATTCTTATATATGTATGGAGTCTTTGAAAAAATTTAATAAGTATAAAACATATAAGAACAAGAGTTTTCAAAAAAATTTACATTAAATATCTATACATATTTTTTTAAATAAATAAAATTTTTAAAATCCAATGTCTGATTCAAAATATTTTTTAAAAAATTTGGCAATAACGTTAGAAACAAAAAAATGAGAGAATTGTTTATTCAATGCTTGAAAAAAAAGCCTTTTCTCTTTTTAAAAATAATAAATAAAAAAAAATCGAAATAAATGAAATTTTATTAATTTTTTTTTTCTTTTTTTACGTTAAGCAAATTTCCCTGGATAAAACATTACTAATAATTATTTAAAAAAATAATTTATGCTTAAAGAAAACAATTGAAGACGTGTCAGTTTTTTTTAAGCAGTCTTGTATACAGTTTTAAAAATAATAATTAACATAAATAAATTGCAAATGCATGCCCTAGAAAAATTTTATTTATGACTTATTTGCATACAAACTTCTTCAATGCATCTGATTTTTTCTCAAAAAATTTGAAAAAATAGTTTTTTTTCATGTATTGCTACTGCTTAGAAAATCATTAAAAGGCTTGATAAGCAAAGAGAAAAAGAACAAAATTTAAATAGAATCGTAAAATGAATCAAAATTTATGCAAATGATTTCAGCTAAGATTCGATGGTTTGATGAAGTCAATTCACATCATTCTATATTTACATCATGTGAGCATGGATTTTTCTTAAATTTCAAAACTATGTTTTGATGCTTTAAAAGAATTCAACAAAAACCAGCGGGCATGCTCTCCGCAAAACTTTCTCGCGTACTCTCTAATAAAGGTGTTATAATAGAGAATGCCTTGCATGAAATTGGTGTACAACAATTCCGAAGTATTAACTTTTGGAGGGAATTTAGCATTTTTATTGAATCCATCGTATCATTCTTGGTCAGTTGTTTGGCAATTAATCCCTGGAATGTAGTTAATAGTATCCGAAAATCGAATTTGTTTTTTAGACAGGTTATTCTCAAATTATTGAGATAAAAATTACTTAAAAAGCTACACTTGAAGTCACAATATACCGTACCAAATTTAATATACTTAACTCATTGTGTTTTTGGAGCATCGAAGTTTATATGAAAGCACATACCGACAGATGGTCAACTGTTCATTGGATTTAGCACAAAATTTGATAGGTGTCTACATTATAGCTGTTAAATGTGTGCTGAATTTTATTCATCTAGCTCTCTTCGTTTTATAGATATCTTGTTAACTTATATTTGAACAGCAGGACAGAGAAACCTCCTCAGAACAGATTTTCAACAAAATTTGATAGAAATCTACAAATTTGGAGTAGGCCGCGGTAGCCTGGTGGTAAGGTCTCGGCTTTGGAACCGGAGGGTTTCAGGTTCGAGACCCGATTCCACCGAAGAACCGTCGTGTAAGGGGGTCTGTTGCACGTTAAATTCGTCCTGACCAAACGTCCTCCCGCCGGTGTGGTGTGGTGTGGAGAGGGAGGTGCTAGCTCAGGTGTCGTCCTCGTCATCTGACCGCGGTTCAAAATTACGAGGTCCGTCCCGTTGTTGATACTATTTGTCGTTTCTTTCCATACAAGATGGTATAAATGATACTTCGCAAAATTAAAAGAGACTCTCATCAATAAAGCGGACATGGTCCCACTGTTGATTCACTCAATTTATATGCTCTCTATATCATTGTAAACAGCACGAGCGGGATTCAAAGCTATCATCTTTGAAATGAGGGGACAAGAGGCCATCCTTAGAAAAGAGGGGCAACTCAGGTATCGCCCCTGTCATCTCAGTGCGGTTCAAAATTACGATGTCCGCCCTAAAATAACCTTAGTGTTAGAAATGGAACTTTAATCTAACTGAACTGACTAAACCAAGATATTTTACGTACTGCCATTTGGTGCAGCTCACATGAAAGTTCTCAAAAAACTGAAAACGATTTTTATTTAAGAAGTGATATAGCAGTCATATGTTGCTGTTGTCTTTTTTTTTCGATCTATAAAATTTCTTATTATTTTAACACTATTTAAAATGCTCTGTATGCGTAGAATCCAATCTGCAGGTGGAAATGAGCTGTGCTGTTACTTTACTACCAAGCTTGCCAGTAATATTTCTCCATTTAAGTTTAGTTAGTTTAATTATATTAACGTCCCGTTTTAAAGCAACATTAGAACGAGCTTTTTTGCAACGGGCCTCGTAATTTTGAACTGCGGTCAGATGAAGAGGACGACACCAGAGCTGGCACACCACTCTCCAAGCTGCTTCCACACTACATTAGCGGAAGGACGTTTAGCCCGACGGATTTATCGTGCCCAAGACCGCTTAAACGGCGGTTCTTGGGTTATTGAGCGCATTGACCTTCGCACCAGGTCACCGTGGGCCCATTTTCTCATTTAAAACAACGTGAAATGTGGTTACTTTTAAACATATTCCGCTTTATATGAACTAGTATTAGCAATGAAACTCTTTTATATCCCTATTCATTTTTATGTTGCTTATTATTAAGCTTTCCCAAGTCAAAATTTTTCCATTTGTAGGATTTGTAATGTTTTAATCCCGAAATTTCGATAAGTTCGAGCTTTGTATCGAAAATAAGATTACTGAATAGTACACGTCACCTATGCAAATTTCACCGCTACGATCTTGAAATGTTGTCTGACGTTCAGTATTGCGTGATATAGTAATAAATACTATTTAATACTATGATCATACACCCCTGAAGTAAAAGTTAAACATCTCCGGGGCGAAGGTTTCACTTATAGTTTGGTTGCTGATAAGAAACAATGTCTTAAGAAAGGATTTAGATATTCTGAAGACTTTAAGTTGTACTTATTTCCTAATGATGTAAAAATATATGATCTTATGAATAAGGGATATAAATTCTAATAACTCGCACAAGATTTACATAGTTCAAGTCTACTTATGCTTCAACTAAGAATGAGAAATTTTTTTAAACCTTTCTAAATGTCATGATCCTTTTGGTCTTTCTGAGAAGGATAAGAGAATCAGGCACTTTTTGTACATATTTTAGATTTACTATCAAATATGCACATCCAACAAAAGAAAATTTTATTGCGTCATTTCTGTGGTTGAACTCACCAAAGCCTCTAAGAAGGCAGGTTTCAGTCTTTCTAATTAGAATAGTCGACATTCATTAAGTATTTAAAAAAAAAACAAGCCAGCTCAGGTGTCCTAGTCATCTGACCGCGGTTCAAAATTACGAGGTCCGTCCCAAAATAGCCCTCGTGTTCCTTCAAACGGGACGTTAATATAACTAAACTAAACTAAACAAATTTGGTGTAAAGACCATATACCAAATTTCATCAGCCTAGTTCAAAGCATTTTTGAGTTATTTTTATCTCAAACAGCCAGAGGGACGGACGTTTTCCAAAAATGTGTTTTTAAAACTAATGGGGATCTAAAACGCGGAGATTCGTTAAAATCTCGAGTTCGAATTTCTTGACGATTGCTCTACTTGCATACTATATACTATTACTACACTTTATACTATACAACATATAAAATAAAAAGGGCATAGAATGTAACATACGAAAATTTTGACAATTCCTCTAAATATAACTTAGAAGTAGAACTTCCTTATGCTTAATCATTTTATCTTGAATTTTGATTCGTCATCAAAAATCAGCCAGTACTCGTTCATAATAAAATATAACTAGAAAAACGCTACTTCAATTCTATAACTTTAATCTGTACCTTCTAATAATCAGCACAAAATCATCTGAGGAAGAATCATTATGATAAACCGGGACAGAAATAAACCTCAAAATGCTGCATGCATGACACGATAAGGGACACGTGGTCATTAAATCGGATGAATAAGCCCAATATTACAGAAGTCTGGCGTGATCAGTAAAAGCATTTCTACTATATATATATATATAGAAAGAGGTCACTTCGAAGTTTATAACGTCGAAAGATTTTTTTAACTATTTATTTCTCATAATGTTTGCATTGCGTTTCGTTCTGTTTTATATTAAATTAAGTGAACAAAATGTGTCGATACCGAAATCCTATGCGTTGCGAAATAAGATATAATGAAGTAAAAAGGCTTTAATCAACTTCTTCTAATGCATGAAGTGTAAATTATTTTCGCATTCAGCTTGCCATTATGTTTTTAGTTTCTTGTATACTAGAATCGATAAAGTATAATAATCGTCGAAAAAAATCGAATTTGCGATTTTGACGTATCTCCACGTTTTAGACCTATCTGAGTTAGAAAAATACGTTTTTGGAAAACTGTCTGCCTGTCTATCTGCTTGTTTGTGACATGGCTAACACAAAAATATTTTGAACAAGACTATTAAAATTTGTCATAAAAATTTTTATAACAAATTTGCAAATTTCTATCAGATTTTGAGAAAATTTGTTCCGGTTGTTGGAATAGAAGTTAACACAATGATTAAAATATTACGAATAGTTAAATAGATAAAATTCGGTACACATGTTCAACACCTATAGTACCTGTCAAATTTTGAACCAAGTTTAACTTTGGATTAACTGTCTGCCGGTCTGTACTTTCAGAATCATGTAAACGCGATAGTTCAAAAACGCAAGTATTTAAATATATCAAATTCGGTACGGGGTTATGAGACCATAAATGTAGCTTTCTGTCAAATTTTTGTTTCAGTCAATTGGGGAAAAATGTTTAAAACACAAATTCGATTTTTGGATACTATTAGCAAATGCCAATCGGGAAAAAACTCGCCAAGGATGAAACGATAGATTCAGTAAAAATGGTAATTCACGCCAAAAATTAATATTTCGTAACTATGTACACCAATGCCATGTGGAACTTTCTCTGACATGGCATATTTATTAGATATATCGGCCTTAGATAGATTAGATTAGATTAGATATATTAGATAGATTAGATAGATTAGATAGATTAAATAGATTAAATTATATTAGATTAGATAGTTTTTGAAATCCCACTCCATCTGGTTTTTCTTTTTCTTTTTCTTATTCAGTAATTTCCTATACATTTTTAAAACTTCGTTTTAAGTTTTGATTTGAGTGTATTGAAGATATTTTATCCTTATAGATGTTGCATTATTCCTCACAGAGTGGATTTATTGAGAGCTGTAAATTATCTTATTTCTCTTAATCTCCATCTGTATTGCCACATGTGGAATAGCTGGACATAAAATATTTTTCAAAGAAAGTGAACTGATACTATATGTTACAACTATAATTATATGATAAAATAAAAATCTGCAATCGTAAAAATAAACACACTAAACTGCGAAAAACGTGGGATGCAATAGAAAATGGACTGATTGCCAACCCGCGTAAATCGCGGGTTACGCAGCTGGAGGGTTAATAATATTTTCTAAAGAGATATTATTTCAATATAAGTCTAAGTCTAGACATAAATATAAGTCTAAATCTTGATGTCTATATTGACATCAAGTCAATATAAGTCTTTCAAATAAAAAAGTCAGTAAATGATTACCTCGATGTTGAAATTAAACTCCTTGCAGGAATCAAACTTTAGATATTCATGTTAAAAACCATGCCAGAAAACACGCAATAACACTCAGACTTCAAACAATATTCGGGGGTTTTTTTGTTTATTTTTTTTACATTTTGAACTTTAAACTGAATGCAATCATAGTTAAATAATTATTTAAACACGACTAATAATATTCTTTTTAACGTCCATTATTTCCTTATTTATTTACCTGACTGCACAGATCTCCCTTGTATGTGAAGAAGCTCTTCAACTTTTTCTATGGAAATAAAGTTTCCTTTTCGTGATGCCTATGTCAGCTCTAAGCTCTAATTTTTTAAAAACCTATTGTTAGTCACTTTGTGTTAAGGTATTTATTTTTTTATTGTAATTTAAGCATAAAATGTTTTATGTCTTGTATGACTGATATATTATTTTATTGTTAAAAAAGTGTACAGTGTTTGGTACAAAAATAGGTTCAAATATGATATAACAGTATGCTTCACAATTCCTTATCAGTTTCTCTTTTAGAATATTAAAATTTACGGGATATATATTAACTGTAAATTAAGTGATACCACATTCATAATACAAACATTCTTCAAAAAGCTCTAAAAAGTATTTTTTTTTTTAATCTACAGCTACCAAATTCGGCAATTATTTACTTCTTCAGTAGTATATATTCATTAAGAAAGGGTTTCGTATTAGATTTGTAAAAGATTTTTAATTCATTAAAAATTAATCGAAAGTTTAACTTTTTGCTTTCTCAGATGCAAAGTGTATAAGAAGTCTGCAGTCGTCAAAATTCGCAGTCGTTGAGATTTTGAGGAATTTTCCCATTTTAGACCTTCCTGACTTCAAAAAAAAAGTCTGTCTGTCTGTGACAAAGATCACTCAAAAAAGTTATAAGCAAGACGTATGAAATATAATCTTCACACAAAATTTGTAGATTTCTTTCAAATTTTGAGCAAACTCCGTTCAGAGGGAGTCTGTCTGTCCGAATTTTCGAATATAAGTTAAGACGATAAATACTAAACAAAGAGAGCTAGATAAGTAAAATTCGTACACAGATTTAATATCTACTGTATAGTACTACTATTAAATGTTGAGCCAAATCTAACAAGTATTTGACTGTCTATCGGTTTGTACTTTTAGAAACATAACGTAACATTTTGCAAACGCTATAACTCAAAAATGCAGTTACTTAAATATACCAAATTTGGTATGGGATTTTCTGATTGCAAGTGTAGTTTTGTATCAAATTTTTGTTTCAATCCGTATGGGGAAAAGTCTCTAAAATACAAATTCGATTTTCTGTTACTATATGCTAAACTCGCATCAAAAGATAATGTTTCGTTAACTGTTGTAAAACAATGGCATGCAAGGCGTTCTCTAGGATAACACTTTGTAGTATACTAACTATGCATGTAGTATAAACACTAGTAGAGAATATGTGAGAAAGTTATGGGTCGACCACTCCCGCTGGCTTTTCAATAAGTTAGACGTATGTTATTAACAAACACGATTTTTACTGGTTTTTCTGCGATACTAATTTTATTTCTGTGTAAATTTATCTCTTATCTTAATAATTTTAAACTAGAGACCATTGGTGACCAATCTTTCACCAGGAATGAGACTCACTAAAATTTTCAATTAAATATTTAAATGCCTTGGCCTCTTAATAGCTTCTTCGGCGAAATCTGGTTAAGTTTCTAATTTCGATAGTCACATAACTCATATTAATATAAAGTCCTTATGATATTTTGTTCATTGTACTAGATATCTCTTCAAGCTGCTATCAGCTACAGTAAGATTTAAATTTGAATTTGAAATGGAAGAGATAAAGCTTCTAAATACGAAAACTTTTTTGCTGAAACCAAATATATTTTTAAAAAGTATGACTACAGAAAATCGAATCCTTTAGTATCTTAATCTTTTTTTTCTAAAATTTGTGCAATATTTTAAAGAATTATTAAATAAAAATGTCTCTGATTCATCGTAAAATTTAGTTTCACCTCTAAAAAGATTTAAATACGGTAAAAAATATCTTATTTTATTTTGATCAATAAATGTACTTCTGAAAACAATTATGAGATCTAAATTTTATAGTACCTCGATTCTATGAATCAAATTCAGTAAAAAGTCCGAGTTATAAAGCTTTGAATATCATTATTTTATTCTACTCAAATAACTTCATTATTTTTGACAATCAATCTTAGAGCAAGACCAAGCGCTGATTGGCATATTTTCTTCAAGACGATCCATGGAGTGGTCTAAAAGAGAGCGTTTTTATAGAATAGAGAACATTCAAATTTTTATAACTCCATTTTAATTGCAAATCAGTGTAATCTTCTTTATTTAAAAAATTAGTGTCTCAAGAATATTTTAATTAATATGACTTACTGAACAGAGGATCTGTATAAAAATTTTAAATTCGTAATTCATCAGAGCATTTATTTGATTCAAACTTCATGAAATATAATTATTTACTTCATTCACATCATTTTTATTAGATAATATAAGCCAATTAATAAAGGTTTAGAAATCAGCTTGTTAGACGCTGATTAAAGTAGATATCCTGTTAAACTAAATATTCTTAAATTATAATGAATTATTGAATTAATAATTGAACTTTTTTAAAACGTCACAAAACTTTTCCTTGCATTCATTTTTTTTTTTTTAGCAAATAGCAAATTTCGTATTTTTTCCATTTCATACAAACACGTGCGGAAAACTGTATTTTCCTAGGATTAGTTTGCAGTAATAGTTAACTTAATCTTTCATTTTGAGTTTTTGTCAACGTAATGGTCGATAATGTCTGATAAAAGCTAATTTTTCTCACACACTCACAACATGCCCATGCAGGTTAAATTTTATTTTCATTTTGTGCGAAATAAATAGTTGGAAAATATAATTAAAATATCTTTTAAATTCATTAAAAATAGCAGCTTAATTTAAAGGCTAACACATTGGTATCATTAAAGGAATGCGTGAGTTGGCACGTTACAGGTTAGATCGTTTGCTCTAGAACTATCAAACTTAGCAAGCACGCCTTTATAACAATACTTTTCCTAATTTTTTAATAATTGTGTACACACATACGCGTTGAAACGACATAAACTGCAGTTTTTGTATTTAAGTTATCACTATTATAATTAATATTAAGCTTCTTAAAAGTAGAACAAAAATAGACAAATTGAGCTTAAGACGTTATGACGATACTATGTTTCGAACTACAGGTTCGAATTATCATTTTTGAAAAGTTCTTGTTTCCTACGACATAAATTTTTCAAAATTATTTGGTTATGTGGTTTCCTTATGTATTGTATGTATTCCTTAATGTGTTTTTTTAAGCTTAACAAAACGTTTCTTTTACGGCTTTCAAAAATATAGCAAGACCGAATTAACAATGTGAATATTTTAACAACCTCATATATATACCTTATACACCCTCATTTTGTATATTTAACCTCATACGAAATAAATATTAGATTTTTCAATTTACTATTTAGTTCTGATTAGTTTCATTTAGTTCAAAGCATTGTTTTGAATCGGCGATATATCATAACTTACTCTGTGTTCCTTGCATTTTATGAAAATGTTTTGGAGCTGGCAATCTTTCTGAAAATTGCGTGATGCAAATTTTTTTTTACAAAAACAGCTGTTGATACAACCAAGCCAGATTATTAAAGCCTAAAGCATTGTCATGATACAATGTTTTAGATTAGAAGTTTAAAAGTTTTTTTTTTTTTTGCACATCTTTATTTTTGTATACACATATCATTTTAAGTAACAAAACATGTATAAAATCTTAATAGTCAAAAAGTTTTTTTTTTATCTGAACTGATTTAACAGCAATATAATTTAAATCATTTTATCTACTCCTTGCCCTTTCTGCTATCCTATAATTATTTGTTTCTTCTTCGATTATAAAATATTTTACTTCATCATTTTCTAGTCGCCTTCTTCAACTAGGTGATCATCCATTACATTATAATATTAATTTAGTAATGACAGAAAACTTAAATGAATTGCATCTTTAAAACATCAAGTGAAAGACTACTTCAAATCACGCATAATAAACGCACTAGTGCAATCGATCCAATTATTGAGGCTTGGACCTCTATTAAAGAATTTATTTTGAGACATCTCTCAAAATTATGATCAGATGACTATTAATGGCATATCTAAGTGCCAAGAGCTTTCAAATGAAATAAAAATTTGCAAAATCAGTACAATGATTGCTGCTGGGGTTTTGGGTAATAGTGATTTTTTTCATCGAAAATTTATAGTGATGCAATACTTTTAGAAGGAGAAGCGTGAGGGGAGGTGAAAACTAATGACATTCTAAAGGTCATGAGTTTCATATGAATTAAATATTGGCGAAATCGAACTAATAGTTAGTATTGGGTGACTTTGCCATAGTTTTTTTCAGTAGGAAATGTACAGTAAATTCCCTCTTTGAGATTTCTTCCAAAAATGGCGTATTGTAGATGAAAGGCAACCATTGATAACAAGTCTAAGGTCATGAGTTTTCATATGAAATAAAAGTTGGCGAGTCATTGTGATTGAGCAGGGCTGTTTATGACTTTTTTTCTAATCATTTAAATGTATTGATTTCGCATTTGACCTTTCTATTAGAATCTGTAAGATAACAAAAAATTCAAATTTCTTCAGAAATTTCAGTCCTAATGAGTGGTATAGCCATAAAACTTCAGAGATATACGCAAATTACTGTGTTTCGAGGAAGTTTCAATAATCACAATAGAATATTAGTAAACTTCAACAAAAGAAATCAATTTTATCATCTGTTATTTCCAATGGAAAAAAAATCTTGTGGTTATAAAATGGCATTAATCACAACCAAACTTCATTTCCTTTTAAATATATTTAAAGATTTCTATCTAATATGATAAGTAAAAGAATCTCCTCTAATAAATTTCGATAAAAATTATTAACTAAAATATTCAGACATAAACTGAAATAATTCAATTGTTATAAATCGAAATTATGCTCCGAGACATCAATATGAAATTATACTTAAAGTAAAATTAGTAATCAACTGAATGTAGATATTAATAATTGCTTTTAAATAAACTGAATTCCTGACTGTAAATGAATTTTTCTATCATTCCTTTATTAAATAACCTATTCTCGAAATTGTAAAATTATGCGCGGGTTTCTTTTGTAGGAATTCCTATATTCTTTCGAATGATAATTACATTTAGATTGCTACATATTTAATAGAAATTCAATTTTTAAAATTAATATATTTTTTCTCGTGGTAATTACATTTAGATATAAACTAAATATTTAATAGAAATCCTATTTTCATAATTCCTATATTCTTTCGAATGATAATTACATTTAGATATATGCTAAATATCTAATAGAAATTCAATTTTCAAAGTTTTTTTCAGGCTAAGGCAAAATAGACGGTATTGTTTAAAGAAATTTAATGTCATAAGAAAGCCACTAATAACTTCAAAGCATGGTATAAGATTCAGAAAAATATTCATGCTACATTTTTGAGATCCACAAGTATAAAGAATTGACCAATCGGAGAAATTATCGTTACAAATTATGTTAAAAGGATATGAAATATGCATACCTTTGGAAGAGTATAGCGCTTTTCATTTTTCGTCTCAGCAATTTGTGAATACCTTCGAGGTTTCGAACAGCTGCAATCATATCAAATAGGATTCTTCATTTTAAATTATATATTAAAATTAAACATTCTACAAAAATGTGACTCGTTTAATTGTGGTATGAAACACTTGGGAATTATTTTGATATGAGACAACTCAGGATGTAGTTTTTTTCATTGCAATTTAAATCATTAAATTAAATTTTTGATAGAACATAATAAGACTGATTCTATTAGAAGTAATCTGCTTCAGCGGATTTGTGGAGAAAAAAATCAATCGAATGCTTTAATGAATGCCTATATCATCATGCTTTGTCATCAGTTCAAAAATGATTAAAACTTAAATAATACCGAGATTTTTAATTAACATCAACCGTTAATTTGCGATATGAGTCTAAAATATAGTGAACTAAAATATTGTGACAAAATAAATCATTGAAAATCATAAAATATTAAATAGCTGAAAATGTTATAGTTTGGATAGACTATTAAGTTTAAACAATGAACTTAGACAAGTTCATTGTTCAAGAACAGTTGTACATGAATAAATGTTATTGTGACACTTTTATAACAATTTTTAAATGAATAACTTTAACAATGAACTTGTCTAAGTTCATTGTTTAAACTTAATAGTCTATCCAAACGATGAATAAATGTTATTGTGACACTTTTATAACAACTTTTAACTGTTTTATTATTTTCTGGAATTTAAACCCAGGGACAGCTGTAACAGAAATACTGTAAAAATTTTTTGAATATTTTATCCTCAACTCAAGTTTTTAAATAATGGAACACATTTTAGACATAATTAAATAAAAAATTCTTATCTTCAACCTTTCAAATGTTTATGAAAACCTTCAAACATTTTTGTAAAATAAAAGAAGTATGACTAATTTTTGGAAATCTGGGTATTTGATGTTCCTGGATTTTGCCAGCTTTCAGATTATTGAAATTTTTTTGCAAAATCAGTATTTTAATTCGTATATTTTTCAAATAAAATTATAATCCCTTTATCATAAATCATCACTTTGAAAAAGTGTTAATTTTGGAAAAGTGCGAAAAAAATTCATAAAAATCTTCAAAAATATCTATATATAAAATTCATTAAAAAAATGTCTTCTTCGTATTGCATAGAATAAGTAGAAATTATATAAAAAAATAAGATATAAATTCTTTTATCTGTAAGCTTTAATGTGGAATTTAGAGGAAAGGCTATAAAAGTGTGATTGAAGTTCGTGTGATTTTGTTTCTTTTGTATTCTCTTTTATTTCTTTGTTTTGACAAAAAATCTAAAGACGTAAAATAGAAATTTATATAATGAAGTCTTAAATTTTGCTTAGAATTCTCCATCAAAAGAAAGAAAAAATATTATCGGAAATTTAATAAATTAAATCTTCTGAACACATATTTTGAAATTAATCTGTTTGTAAATTAAGTTAGGATTTGATGGATAATTTTTTCCCATGAAAAGAGAGATTTGAACATAATCATAAGTATAAAAAGCGAAATTTATTATATTTTTAGTAATCGATATTTATTATGCCTCAAAACTATACAAAAGGAACGGAATTTATCTTAACAAATAATACAAAAAAATTATTTATTATTAAATCTAAACATGCTAATTTATTTAACCGTATTCAAAGAACTTTGTAAAATCCCAGTCTCATGCAAAGTTAAAACAATGATAAAATTATACTAAATATTTCTTATAATAAATTTTTCTTATAAATATTCTTCTTTATATATATTGCACCTTACAAAAAAGTGAGAATGCAGTTTTTGCATTGCACTACTTTGCTGCTTAATTAAATATTAAATTGTGATTTCAAAATAATTATGCGTAAGCTTAAATTAAACATGTTTAAATAGAATGTTCAAATAGTATGATTTGTTTTAATTGTAAGAACAAAGTATGTACATAGTTAAATTTTCAGTGTTTTATTAAATTTTAGAGAAAGCTTAAAGGGTTATCAAATATTAACTTTACAAGCAGATTACAAGAAATAAATAATTCTATGTGAGTTATCTAATACATATTTATTATATATGAATAGTTTATTTTTAAAAACTACTATTAAATTCAATTTCATGAATTTAATAGTAGTTTGTCTGAAAAACTTCTCTCGTTAAGATTATTTCTCTCCGAAATTTTGCCAAAAATAAATAAACAAACACTTAAATGTGTTGCCAATGCTCAGCGGTGAAATTCATCTAAATTATTTTGGCGTATTACTTGCCACTTCAACTTATAGTAATATCATAGTAAATTTTCATTAGTATTCATTTTCCTATCACATAACGCCCACGTTAAAATTGGTCTAATTTCAGTAAAATTTTCGCTTTCGCTTAAAAAGGAAACTTATCGCTCTTTTATCTAATAAAAAATTAAGATCTCTTATAAATAATTATAATTGTTAAATAAACAGCAATAACTGTTTGTTAAAAAATGTATCAGAATAACTTATTAAAAATTTTAAATTCTGTGATGAGGAACAGTTTTTATTTAAATCACAAAATGCTTAATTGGATTTTGAATTAAATAATATTCAATTCAAACGTTATATAATCAAAGCATGCGCAGAGTTTTATGTGAATGACAAAAAAATTATATTAAAAGAAAATTTTTTTATTTTCTAATAAATCCCAATAAAGAAAAGTACTTTTTAAAAGATATCTAGTAAAATCCAGTTCAACAAAATTGTTTTATTACTGAATCTGCCCATTACATATGCAAAATTTGGAAAAAATAAAAGCTACTTTAAATTGATTTGACTTGAATGCAAAAAGCATGGGTTATATTGGCAGCAAAAGATTCTTTTATTGTCAAAAGGTTACGGTTAATGGATGTCAAAGTACTTGAGAGCCGGCATGAAGATGATTAGATTATTTTTGTTAGATTATTTTCGTTGATTATTTTGTTTGTTATTTATTCAGTTAGTCATTAAATGTTTTGAAACTTGTTTTCTTTTTCCGTTTCTTTAAATAATAGTGAAATATTTGCTTTATACAAACTTTATAAACTAGGCTCGTGCATACATTCCAATTACGATAAATTTATCACCACCTTCTCATTATACGACAACAAAGCCATACCACTGGAAATTATATGAAAATAAATCTCTCCACTTTGAGCATCTAATTCATAATAATTTATTATTTTTTATAGTTAAGATATATTTAAGAAAGCTTATTGAAAGCACACTTTTTCCTTCGAGGTAAATGTAGTTTATTTCCTACAATAAAAACCATTTTCATGTTGTCTTAATTTTGCAGTTTAGTAAAATTGTTACAGTAGATTCCGTTTATTGTGAAAAGAAAACTTACATCCCGTCATAAACATGCAATAAAAGATGCATCTTTTGAAAAATCAATCAATCAACGTCCAAGATACAAGATAACATTGATAAGATGTGAATATATGCTTTCATATAGAAAAAATGTAAATAATTGACGACAAATTCATATTGTCGTCATCATCACAAAAAAAAAATTGAGCGCCATCAAATTCCTTGAACTAAATTTTCAGCTTGGTTACATCTTTATTGACAGATTTCAAAGATTAAATACCAAAAATATTTGCACAAACATTTAGCATGCAAATTTTACTAGGCATTTTTAGAGATTTCTTGCCTTATTGCGATAAATTTTCTGCAAAGGCTTTTAATTAATAAAAGGATATTAATTAAGTAAAATTCAGAAGCAAGCCCAATTTTTATACCTTCTCAAGTGCTAAAATTATATATCCCGAAAACAAACTTGTACATACTTCATAAACAATTGTCTACTTCAACGAATTTTACACAGGAAACTAATTTCAAAGAATGGATGACGGATAATCCAAATAATACGTATAATTTAAAATATAGCATTTAAAGGCTCTATATCTCTTTCTTCTAACGTTTAACTATCCACAAAATAACTTCCACAAAAAAGAAACCTTCATTCATTATTCTTAGAAACGGTCACAAAAAACCTGCATTCACTTCCAGTGGTAAAAATTATGGGAACTCTAGTTTTAAGCAGGATAAAAATTGGAAGTGCGATTTGACAATATTTTCGATGAGGAAAAAAGTGAGCTTAAATTTGGCGAAAATCGCTTGGCATCAAAATTTGTACTGAGAGTGGCAACCCTTTTTCAGATGGCTGAGGCGCTACAATCGCGTTGACGTCAGCTACGCAAGAGTGCTCTGTATTTAAACGAAATAAGATTGAAGAGCATTCTCGTGGCAGAGGCATCTCGGATATCTAATTTGATCGGTTGGTCGTTAGCCGTCCGTCGCTCGTGAAGTGCACTTTTTTTAAAAAACATTTTAAATTATATTTTCATATTTGCTATTTTTCAGTCACCATGGCTATTGTACAGCCGATTGTCGATTGGTATACAAATTTGATGGCTTCAGGGGGTGAGTTATGGTTTTTTATTACATAATTTTGTTTGCATTAATTAATGAAAAATAAGTATTGTCAAAATAAATTAACATGCATTAAATATCTTTAAAAAAATATACTTCTCTGAATTAGAATTTAAGTTATTTCTGGCATCTACATTAAAAATTGTGAGCTATATGTAAAATTCATCGCTACTTATAAGCATTATTATGCTTAAAATTTATCTTATGAACTCAAATTAAACACAGATAATATTTGAATTTTATTGGTGTAATACTTAATATTAACTTTTTTTATTGAGAAAAAAAACTTTCATATATTATATGAAAGATTGAAAAAAATGTTTAAGTTTAAACGAAGTATCTATAAATCATATTATATTTTAAACTGTTTGAATGTAAATATTTTCATATAGTAATATTAATAATGTAATTGAGTAATATTAATAATTAATGTAAATATTTTCATATCCTTAAAAAAAATCTTTAAATTCATTCATATCTATTGTATAATTCTTGGCAAACATAATCTAATTCTAGGTCGTGTCCATTTTTTTTTTTTTGTGTGTATGTGGTGTGTACCAATTTTTATACCTTGTATGTGAGAAATTCATCATCGTATTCTAGGTCGTATTCATTCATTATAAAACGGCTTTCTTGGAAATTAACTAGAGAAATTCATCTTTTTGACCATGTTCTATATCAAATAGTCTGGCTTGCACATAAAAATAATTCATTAAACAGAATTCCCAGCTATAAATTTTCAATATATCTTCTCAAAAATTTAATTAACTAAAATGCAACTTAAAGCATTAATTCGTTATTGCTTATGTTTTTAAATTATTCAAAATAAATATTGAATTTCGTGGCCGAATTAAGGTATGAAAAAATTACAACTCGTGGTTCGAAGTTAATTTAGTCGAATCAAAGTTATGTTGAAATTTCGTTTTCAGCAAACATTTTTAAAAATAAACAATCTCTATACACGTGTCTCGTTCTGCTCTGGTAATAATCCTAGTCGTAATCTGCCGGTTAACAGTCGACCCAGTTGAATTATTTGAAAGACGAGTTAAAATCTCATTTCCTTAAGTTAAATAATCAGTTTCACTCGGATTATATAAATTCCAAATATTGCATAAACTGCTTAGAGCTATTATTGGTATGCAATATCTCGTAATGGTGTTTTAAGTAATATTCCTTCGAATTGTATTGTACTCGAACTTGCTTAGTCGAATCTACATTGACATTTCATAATTAGATATTATGAAATGGAAAAAAAAATCGGATATTAAATGAAAGTTTCGTTTCAACATCGCATTTTCTAGGAATAAGTATGTAATTTCGTATACGAATGTTAAATTGCACCATTTTAATCCTGTGAAATTCTAGTTAGTCTAAACGAATTCCCCATTAAACGCCGTATATATTTATAATTAGATTCATACATCGGCAAGTTTTTAATCTGAAGATTATTTCAGACAAATTTAACTCGGTTTATTATTAAAGATTATTTCAGTTTTTATTTTATCGGCTTGAATTTTGTATTAACTAAAGGCTCCGACTTCTAAATTAAATAATTCAATGAACTTATCTTGATTTATTCGCTTTGTTCCTTCTCAAATTTAGTTCAGCAGATGACATAAACACCATTAATATTTTTGCACATCTTGTTCACTTCTTAATTCTTTAAACACGGTTGAGGAAAAAAAAATTTTCAAATGCAGTTTCGTTTTATTGGAACACTTGGAAATTTTAACGAAATTCGCCTGCCTTCCGTGCACTTTGTATTATGCCGTCAAGTTTGCAGTGACTTATATATAAAAGATGAAACTAGATTGTGAATAAGTCTTATATAACTGAGAAGCATCTCTATAAAGATGCTAATAGATAATTAAAGCAACAAAAAATTGAACTAATAGAAACATAACTTCCTGTTCCTCTCCGATTCTATGCTTGAAGAGTTTCACAGTATGAAACGACCTACAGAATTTCTCAACTCGCTCTGGCCGAAACTTTTCAGGACGATGGCCTTCTTCCTCGACACCCAAGGGCACGAGGTGGCAACCGGAATTTCCCATCACTGTGAATCTTCTCAAAGGTTTTTCTTCTAGAATGGTCCCTTTCCCAATGAATATTTAATTCCTGTAATCTAACCCAATGATAAAAATTCGAAGCTAAATTTTTCGAGCCCAGAACAGTTAGCTTAAAGATTAAAGTAATGAACAGTCTAATAACCCTTACTTATTTCATCATAATGAGAGGGGCTTTGAACTAATTTTTAAACCTAGTAATTATGATACAAATATTTTAGTCATTCGATGATAAGTCATCTAAACGCATAAATTGTTGATTCCTATTCCTTAACACCGAATAGGAAACGATTTTACCCCCTGATCGGAAAACTTTATGCATTTTTCATGCTTAAATTCTTTTCTGCAAACTTCTTTTCTGCAAAACATTTTTTCCACATGAAGTTCGAAGTTTCCAATCGGTGATTTAGAGGTATGATAAGGGTAACAGTTAAGCTTTTCTCACACGCTTGCCATTTAAGCTTATTTTGGCGATATAAATTATCGCCATCTCCAGGAAGTGGCGAGTAGGCCGAACAAACTTTCCCATCCAAAGCACATCACTTATTCAAGGTCTTTAATAAAAAAACTGATACATGAAAAAAAATTCTTAAATTTCTGCCTGTTTATGTGGTGTGAAAATTTAATGGTGGGTGCCATCTTCTTAATCAGACTATGGTTCACAATAGCAAGATTTCTCCAATACACTTGTGTAGCATTAAGTATAATGTTCGTTCTTGAATTTTTTTTAATGTAGATTATTTTAAAACTTAATAGATTGCACATTAAAAATTCGGTCGATTAAAATTGACATAAATCTTTCTAATAGCGTACCGGTTGTTGTTGTTGTTGTTGTTTTTTTTTTCGTAGCTGAACCTTATCCAGTTGATCGTGTTCATTTTAATGAGTGATCTTGAGGAAACAATCTTGTTTTAGCTATCGGAATATTATGGAATTTTTTCTAAATGCTCACTTTCGTCTTTGGGCGACGACGAATAAAATATCCCAACGTGTCTTGGACGTCTTATCTTGTTTGAGGAAATTGTTGCATTCGGACCCTTAGGGTGCAATTTGTTTATATATCCGACAGGCCAAGGTTTGCTGTTTCGGGCAGTTGTCCTCAACTGTTCAGTATCCTCGAATTGCACATTTTGTGTTTTTTGCTTTTAACATGGCTTTAAATTGTGGGTCAGGGTCACCTTCAAGGTGTCGAAATTCCGAGGGATTGGTGCATCTTATCGGCCTTCTAATATCAGTTATGACTTTCTTATTTTGTCTACAAGATTTTAACCTCGTAATCCGGTTTTAGTTTAAATCCCTTCTTTTAAAACATCATTATTCGTAAGTTAGAATCCGCATATCATCCGAAATATTTCTATCTTAAACATGCGAGAGTTCAATATTCTGAATGGTGAACAAAGTCGGGAACACATTCTGATAGCTATTTACTTATTTACAAAATGATAAAATGATTATTTTTCGCGAAAAACTTGCGATTTTTATTTGGTGCGAAACGGTTATCTGTTAAATGCATTTGACACGTTCAATTATCAGTTAAAATGGTACTTTCCTATTAACTTTAGTAAACATAATTCGTAAATGTAATCGAAAACTTTGGAAAAACAAAGTATCGTGTAAAAGTGTTGGTTGTGGAGTATTTTTTGCATAATTTATTAACCTCCATGACATGCACAACATGCTATCTTCTCTTCCATCACCTTAAATAGGGCAACTTAAAAGCCCCTTTCGCCTACAAAGTTTTTGAGGTTAAAGTAAAAAAAGAAACACTTGTAGCTTTCCTTTCCTAAATCCGTTCTAGATACCGGGCCGTCATTCAACGGGAACCACTTCACCTAGCCACCGGTTACTTAGCGGACTTCGATACAATCTCGAGTGATTATTAGTCTCATTTTTGTCATTCGCATTGGTCTTCTGGACAAAAAAACATACTATGTATGAGCGTGTGGAAGATTTCAAAATGGAATACAGAAATAGCATCTCTCAAATTTCTTAATTTGAATTCATCGAAGCAGTCCGCATTATTATAATTCGTTTGATGCATCGAATAATTTCTTGTACATCGTTAGTTATATAAATTTTTGCCCTCGTTAATAGCTTTAACAGTTTTAACTTTTAATTCCTGTATAGTTTGATTACGATTTTAAAACGTTTGAGGTCGTGCAAGAACACAAGTCTATTTGCATATTTTATTACTTCACTATTTCGTGTCTTTTCCTTCAATATATTATCTTAACATTAATTTATTACATAAACCCACATAAAATAGGTTATGAAATAAAACTGCGGCACATTCGGAATCCTATACATTTAAATTTCAACAGTCACAATGCTCCGTTCAATTTCCTCTTTCATTGATTTGGCGCTGATTAAGTAAAACGAATTTCGACAAGTAGCGAAAAAAATTTCAATGCAAAGCATAGCTAGCAAATGTTATGCAAGTTGTATTTAATTAAATTTTATAAATGGCTTCTATATTTGACTCTGAAGTTTCATAATACTTAATTTAAATTGGTTATTTGAAGTATCTCTGAACAGTTAATCGTAATACCCAAACTAACCAAATTGGATAGGTTATGCCGAATGACATTACTCGAACGAATATGTATTATATTAATTTTTAATTTTATCTTGACAAGATTTAATTTTGATCAGAATATAAAGCTATTTTAATAATCAAGAATAAATATTTAAACATGAAGTATTTTTAAGTTTCTTTTAATTAATAAAAATTTCAGTAAATTAACTTCTGTTAAAATTCTGGGGAGCAAAATTGAAATAGATCACAAAAAATTTGGTCCTAAACTTTTTTGGAAAGAATTTTTTAAAAATCTTCTCGTTCAAACTTCACAAGCAAATTAAACTTATCATTAATTATCACAATCTTCTAGGCTTTAAAATATAAGGTTGAATTTGCGAAACATTTTTGACAGAAAGGATTACAAATGAGAAAATATTTAAGTTATATTTGTGATATCTGTAGCTTTTATTTTTTAATGAAGCAAATATAATAGAATCTTGCCCGCTCTCGGTTAGCGCCCATCTCTTTTCAGTTAATTCATCGTGAATCTTTCAACCACTCGTCCCTTGATCTTTTAATACTTTGCCGTATGGCGCATCTTAAACCATCTTGACAATATGCACAGAATGCGTTATCTGCTTTGGCTACTTCTAATGAGAAAAAGGGGTCACCAGAATCAAGGTCATTGACTTGTGGAATCTGACGTTCCTTTCCGACTGACCTTGCCTAGAAAAGCAGAATACAGGTTTCGGTTCTCTCGACGGGTTAATTTTTACCCGTCAGTCACATACGCATGTAGTACTTGTATTAATAAAGAAATGCAAGCGCTCTCGGTTTGTACTCTCGAACCTGATACACCAGCTGCGAAGCGTCTTCTACGGAGCGGTTTCACATGACGCATTTCGCTACCGGAACATGGCACAAATAAAAATCACGGTCATGCAAGATAAAAAAATTAGATTCATTATGAACAACGAGTCGTTTGTAGTAACTAAGATGCAGAGGAGTTGTAATACATTGGCACTTAAAGGTAACTTTCGGGGTTTTTTAATGAGTTCCTGAGATTTTTCTCAAAAGTGCAATTGAAAGAATGAAGTTTGTTAACTTATTTTGAGCTGGAAGCATAAGAGCCGTGATTTTTAGCAAAGAAAATCGAGTGAAGTTAATTACTTTTTTTATTCCATTTGTTAAAAAAATGCATTCCAAAGTATTTTAATCTAAACTATTGGTAAGAATATAGCATAAACTAGGCCGATTACGCTTACTGAAAATTCGGTGATAGGATGGGAAATCGGAGAAATAAAATTTTAGAAAACGCTAGCCAATATTACGCTATCCAGTGTTTAACACTTCTTTACTACAGATACTGAAGAAATTGCCTATAGTGTGGCTATTTACTGATATAATTAAACAAAGCTATGCTAGCTTTAAGTTTCTTAATTCTGAAAGGAAATAATTTAACAAGGAGATAAAATGTTTATAGAAAGGTTTATAAAGATGGAAGACACACACAAAAAAAACTCGAATATGCATTTGCATACCGTTTTCAAAATTTGGCTGCAGTAATGTTCGGCAAATACTCGATTTGCATATAAAAAAGCCCTTTAATTTTTTTTCTATTGAATTTGGAGGTTAATGATTCCACCGAGATCAATGTTTATAAAATTTTATAACATTGGCTACAAGCGCGAAATTATTGATCCTAAACAATTAAGAAATCAAAGATCATGTATGCGTCTATATCAACAGCCTTCTGACTTTCTCATATGCGAAGTTTAGCGAGAGTATTACAATTGTCGAAATGAAGATTTTGACAAATCTCCTGACTTCAGATCTGGTCGAGAACGGAAGAGGCAATGATTAATCAAAAACACTTTGAGTTATTGGTATAAAAACCATGTACCAAATTTCATCAAACTTCTATATTTGAACTTTTTAAATTTTGCGTGAAATTCAAGAAATACAAGTTAATACGATAATTTGCAAAAGTAAAAGCTAGATGTATTAAATTTGGCGCACAGATTTAACTAATCAAGTATAAATATCTATCGAATTTGGAACCAAATCGGAGCTTATTTCCTGTCGGTGCGTACTTTCCAAAAATAACGCAATGACTTAAATATTTGAAATCGGGTGCGCTTTTATCAATTTTTGGCTTCAGTCGATTGGAAACGCATCTAAAGTATCAATTCCATTTTCGGTTATCGATTGTTAAATAAGAGATTAATGCCAAAACAATCGCCAAGGATCACGCAAGCAATTTTGTAAAAATGCCGAATTCGCGGCAAATATCAGTTTTCTGTTATGCTTCGTCAATGCCATGCAAAGGATTCGCGGCATTGCTCAAGGTCCAATTTTATGAGGGATAACACATTTATTAGTTTATTAGAGTGGAAGATTTTGGGGAAGAGAATTCTCGCTGTTCCAAATTGTCGCTCAGGCTATATATTAGCCTTAAAACTTAATCGCGATTCTCATTAGATGCAAAGGATCTGAAGCCTTCGTCCGTTAGACTGTGTAAGCCGCATTGCATTTACTAGTCAAATTTGTATAGTTGAAAACGGTATCTTGCTTAAACTTATGTATATTAACCCTTTGCACTCTGAAAAGTAGTTGGATGCATAACTATTCACTTAATACAAGAACTTGTTTATTGTTTCAAAAAATGTATATCTAATTAATTTAAGTGGAATTTACCCGAAGAATTAATTTCTTTTTACAATTCTGTTGGCATTTTTAACAATTCAAAATTGAGAAATAAAGCGTCAATGATGCACCGTCTTGAATGGTACCTGAGAGGAGTCATCCGAGTGCTAAAGGTTCGTGGCAAAGAAATTATTACTCGTATTTGACTATTGCTAATCCATATTAAACAAACCATTGAAGAATTCATTTGCACTCTTCAACATTCCGCTTAAATAACTATTCGACTTCAAAAAATATTAGAATTTCTCGGGTTAGGTTTGCCGTGTTGTCAAACTCCATTCGGAGGAAAGAATATATAAAAGTCAAGATAATCGAAACAAGCGACAAAATTTAATCTTGCGGGGAAAAATAGGCTTAATCATTGCCAAATCAATAAATGGAACTGTTTGCCTTCCAAAACTATCTGAAGTAAGTTTTTGTATTCTTAATCAAATAACATTTTTAATGACGTCAATTATCTTATTCATACAGTGTTTTTTAATTTATTTTGATTTTAATCTTAAACAGTGTCCTGATGAAATTGACTCTTCCATTAAAACGCTCAATCGCGTACGTTTGCAAGGGTTAAACAAATTTTGAATCTTTTCTTTGAACATTACCTCTGATTTTCGTTTCTCACTTCTATTTTTTAGCAAACACTTTTTACCTTGATTTGTGAATTAATTCACTTAAATTAATGTCTTGTATAAAATGAAACGTTGAATTTTTAAAAATTCAATCCATATTAATCACCGCTCTGCTTAAAGAATGAATTTAGATCAAGCTAGTCGCCAAAGGCGGTTAATTACTAAACAAGCAACATTCCAAGTTTGATTGTTTACACATCTATACTTTCTCTAAAATTATAAGAATATTTTTGTCTAATTAAGATTCTTATTATATGTATTGACTTGCATCGCAAATTAATCTTTGTATGTTGGAGGCTTGCCAGATCACTAATAAAAACGTGAGCAGCCCTTTTGTAGCAATATGTTTCGGCACTTTCGTCCCAAAAATGTATTTTTACGTTGCACCGCTTACTTTTTTAGTTTTGAAGTTTTCATCTTAAACATTTTTAAATAATTTCAATAAATGTTTAAAATTCTTACCTCGAATTAAATTCCTTTTAATTATTCAATTTAAAGAGATTTTGAAAGTTATAGGTAATAAGGCAAAGATTGTTATCTTTTGTGCAAAATCTTGCAGCTGATAACAAATTGTTTATAACAACTTATTCAATAATTCTTATTCTCTGAGTGAAATAATTAATTTCTATTATTGATTGATAATATATTCTGAACAAATCTTCACATTTATATACTTATGTTCACGAAATGGTTTTATTCACTTTTTCACTAAAATGTCATTCTTTCAGACTAAAATTCGAAACTTAAAATGGAGAGAATTGATAAATAAAAGGAAAAGTTGATACATTTTCCTCAAATTAAGATGCATATAAATTTCTGAAGTAGTTTGAAACAGTTTTACAAATATAACTCTTTAATACAGCCATATCTAATTTAGACAAGTTTTTGGAACGTGAGCAAGTAAAACCAGTAGAAATGGTCACCAAAACTTTCTCGCTTACTCTCTAATAAACTTATGCTAGAGAACGCTTTGCATAGCATTGATATACACTAGCTACGAAATATTACTCTTTGGCTAGAATTTAGCATTTTAACTGAACTTATCCTGTCATACTTGGCGAGTTTTAAGGCGATTATCCCTGGCATACGGTTAATAGGATCCAAAAATCGAATTTTTGCTTTACACATTTTTCTCAATAGAGTGAAACAAAGATTTGTCACAACTGCACTTGTAATCGCAGTGCCATACCTAATTTGGTATATTTAAGCGAAGTTTTGAATTCTCGCATTAACATGCTTCTGAAAGTACAGGCTGACAGTCAACTCTTTGTTAGTTTTGTCTCAAACCTTGATGGGTGTCTATACTATAGACTTTAAATCTGTGTACCGAATCTCTTATCTTTTCGTTTCGTAGTTATCCTGTTGACTTGTATTCGAACAGATACATGATAAAATAATTCATTGAACCAAAATTTCAAACTTTTTCGATTCCAAAAGCTTTGTAGAATTACAAAAATGAATTTAGTTTACTTTTCCAAAATTTAATTCAAGGAAATCGGATTTTATCCAGTTAAAAGAAATGAATCGATTGACTTAAACATTTTAGCTTTGATGTATAAAATGGATTTAAGTGCTTACTTTTAGGATTGTATGTGGAAATATTACCTTTGTAAATTAAATATTTCAGTTAAAGGTTTCATTTTTAAATTAGAGCAAAAGGACTAATAATTGATTTTGCTATATCGATTTGCATTTTTTCCTTTTAACTCGATTTCTGAAAAATTTGCCATGCCTAATGCGTGTTTCCGTTTGAAATATATTGGTCCGGTTAAGTCGCTGAATGAAACTTCTCGTCTTCAATATTTCTACATTTCGTTATCCACTGGAACCGATTCGATGTGCTGTTGCCTCATTAACAAAAAATATCGGTTAACAGAATAGATGGTAGGTCTCAGCGAGAACAGAACTATGCCGGCAACAAACATCAAAGAAACTGAATTAGTTAAAGCTTTCTAAAAAAATCCATACAAAATAACAATATTTCCTCTTCGTTAAATTATCCAAAGCTTGCGTGATCAGGCTCATTCTAACGCGAATTGTTGATTTATAATGTTGATGCAACTATTCGACCATGCGATTAGTGCACGCCTTTTTGCATGAGTAACATTTTGCGAAAGAATTGCGAAGTTTTAAATGCTTATGTCAAAACTGAAGAAATTCCTTGTTAAAGAAATTTTTTCACTTCTCTTTTGATAATATTTACACCGTCACACATGCTTTGGTTCGAATGTCTGCGTTTTCGCATTGTTTAAAGCATGAATGTTCCCTTGCATTTAGCTGTATACTTGCAGTTCTAGAGCAGTGTTTGTTTTTCGCATGATGTTATCTTGCTGCATTTGTCAGTATTGCTAACGATTATAAATTAATGAATCGCTGAAACACTTACACTCCCCAAAGTCTTGGCTTATGGAATATCTTTGGATATTTCTCTTTAGGCATATAACTACTCATAAAAATAACAATTTGTTTAAACTTCAAATCTTTGTCGTTAACGACAGAAATGCTTATTTCTGTACATAACGTGTTTTTTAAAGTTAATTTTATATTCAGAAGCCAATCGTACTGTAGTAAGGACTTTTTGGATGATTGTCATTTTTCATTATCATAATTTAACTGTTGCTTCTCAACTTTATAAACGAAAGTTAAATGAAATTGCATAATTCAATGCAAAAAACATTGCACATTGTGTCCTCTACAGATTAATAAATCGGAAAGGTACATATTCCCTAAACAAGAATCATGCAATTAAAGACACAAGCGGTTAGAGTGAAAATGGCATCTTATAATCCTAGCAAAAAATATGAAATTATTAGAATTTGGAGTTTCATCTTCCTTTTAACGTTACAATTCCTTTTTAAACTTACGAATTTCTTAAAATGCTAACTGAATTTAATACGCTTAGAGGATTCGAGTCATACACGTGAATACTATTTTCTTCATGCATGGAATTTTCAAATATAAATTCAAATATAATTTCAAAAATAAAATGCAGTCACAATGAGTAAACACTTATTGGTCATAATTAATTGGTTCTCTCCTGTTAATCATATAGCATAATACAAAAAGTTAAACTAAGTTCCAAAAATGATTAGAAAATATTAAACTCGTAGCCGCTGCCAGGTAATGAAGTAAAACGTTAAGTTCTCCTACGTTCAGTTTCTCCTACAGAGCTGTATAAAAATATATTTAAACTTTAGATTTTTGGCTGCTGCTTCCGAATCGGGGCTTCGATACATTAATATTGTTCAAATCAAAAACTGACTTCGCAAGATAGTGGATTTCATATTTAAACGTATCAATGTGCTTAGATAAGCATTTTTACAATGTTTTATAATAAAGCAATGCCCTAGAACTGACCAATTCAACCATAGTGGGGGTGAGATGTCTTGGAAACGCGTAAAGTCAGTTGTCTTTCATCTTCCTCTTCAGCCGAAAGATAAATTTTAATGGTAAATGATACGATTCTAAAATTGGATAATCTTGCCATGGGACCGATCAATTTAATTTTATAGACTTAAGCTCACTACCTTTCGTTTTTAGTTAAAGCCAGATATCCAAGAAAATTTTTTTAATAAATTGATATTTTGTGGAAAAAGATAACAAAGTATAATGTAACCAATAAATTTCATTAGTCGAAAGCAAGACTCGCGTCGTAAGTGTTCATTTTGTTCTAATTGAGTACAAACTTAATGTTTGCATCGTGGGTTGAAAAGGGAACATTTGGATGCCTCATTGATTCTAAAAATGAGAGTAAGTCTCAGAAAAAAACATTTGGGACGGACATTGTATTGTAAGTACTTCACTGTCATTGTATATTTAGTTTTTCTCAATAATTCGCAGAAGATTCTTGGCATTTAAATTTAATTTCGTGGCACATTCCTCAGAAACTCGAATCAAGGTCATGTCTTCCATAGTGTTGCAATCGCCATTTTAGTTAGGAATAAATTTTCTAAGCTTGATGGTTTTAAGCTATTGGAAGAGGGAAAGATCATGCCACCTGCTATCTCTCGGAGTACTTAAGAAATTCTGCACTCAAGTCTCGCTTACTAGACAGTTAAGTGAAAGTAGAATATTTTGTTATTCAAAAACCGTTCAGTTTTTTTTTTTTATTTGACTAAGAGCTTGCCAAACAAATCGTATGGTTAAATCCCAAAATTACTTCCTCAAATCTTTTTCGTCTCGGAATTTAATGGAAAGTAAATACAGAAAATGAAATGCAATGCAATAGAAAAGATTTAGGCTTCAAAGTAAACTAAAATGTAATGTTCAGCTTATAGTACTGTAAAGGAATGTAATGATTTCATTTCACAACTTCAAGATATTTTCAAATTCTTGAAAGCATAAAGAGCATGTTTTGATACCACAGAACTGATGCATCTTAATCGTTAGTCTTAAAGGTTTTTCAGATAATTTTCCAGATATTTAACTGCATATCGACAGCATATTTTCTAGTTCCTTGTAATGTTGCACTTGATGTACATTTTTAACAGATCTGTTGAATTGTCAATTCACTTAATCAAATAACAATGTTTTAAGAAAACGGATGCGCCCATCGCGAACAGCATCGGAATACTTTGTTCGTTTCTACCTAGAATGCTCGGGTAACTTCATGTTGATTTTTAAGGGAAGGACTGACCGGTTCTAGCTTCATCGCTTCAATCTAGAGTTCTGTGACTTAAGCTTTTTGCAGCTCACACCTTTCAAAATTGGCTTGGGGCTGTGTTTTCACTATTGTCGACAGGACCAGGTATGTGGGTCACGTTACTCTCCATGTAAACAAGGAAGTTCACATCAGTCTTATTAAACCCAACCACTTCTTCCGGAAGGGTCTGGATTGAGTGGTCTTCACGTGTTTTGTCCACGCGTGTTTTCGAATATTCGTGTTTTGGAAATGGAGACTCTTCCTTTCAAGATTGTAGAAAAAGCGCCCTACTTCCTTCCCTACTGGCTTTAAAGAATGCTACCGGTAAAACCAATTCGAAGTTCGAACACGTGCCTGATCTTGCAAATCAGATTTCTTAAATATCATTTTGTGGTTAAGGCCTTTAATTTAGAGAACTTTCTAACGATTGTTTAACCTAAGTGGAATAATTGAGCTATAGATCTAATTTTCAGCTTATAATTTATAATTCTTAAATGTAGTACTAACACTTATTGTTTATATGCAAATACTGGCTGTAAAATACAATTTCGTATTTAAGATTCTAAATAGGAAAATTTAATTTAAATTTTTCTATTTGTACTGATAAATTGGATAGCTGGAAATGTTTATTAACCCTTCTAATGACCATTTCAAGATTCAACAAATTAACTGATGTCGGCCATTTTACCGACTTTTAAATACAAAAATGAACCAGATTCAAGTAATTACTTTTAACACAATAAAAACAGTGCGAAATATCTGAACAGTGAACAAGGCTGTTAAATATTAACAGATCATGGAAATTTGAGGCCACTTTATTTTGTCTAAATAAAACTCGCAAGTGGTGGATAGATTAAACATTTCCAAACTACAATTCTGGCTAAATGAGATTCACCACAGAGAATTCAGATGTCGGATTCAAAGACTTAAAATTCAAACGGTACACAAGAAAACAACTCTAATATTCGAGAATAAATTTGACTGAACTTCGCAAATGAGGCATTTCAGATTGAAAAGTGGGCAATTACTAATTAAGTTCTGTAGTAATTACTAAACCCATACCTATCGGATTATGTAAAATTTCTAATAGTCATTCAAGTGTCGGCTTATCACGGTATTTGATAAGTGATATTATAATGCTGACATTGTTCTTAATTAAAATTTCTTCATATTTGGCATTTAAATATTCAAACTTCTTACATACCAAATCATTTAAAATTCCAGCAATCGTTGAAATTTCTCAATTCTCTTCCTAGATTGCGTGATTAATATTAAAATTCCGACACTTCAACCAGTTTCTCTAAACGGAAATTCTTGCTTTCGCATAAATGCTGAAATAAAGCGGCCCACATCCATCAAGGAAACGCCCCAAACAATTTAAATCTCTTCCGGTTGCTTCCGCTTTAAAGTGTGTTAAGGAAAAAATAATTTCAAAGGATTTTGTAAATTTATATAATATTCAAAGATAAAGTGATTATTCAAAATTTTAACTTTCAATAACTCGAGGGAGGAACAAATTAGATTCTCCTGAATTCTTGTTTGTGATAATTCCTTTATTGAATAGTTTAGGTGAATGCAATACATCAAGATTTTTAAAATTGTCGGGGTGTTTTTTTTTGCATCCTTTAAATGAATCGTTTCGATGAATTCTGAAAATAGCTTGTGCCCGTGGAAAGGAATAAACTTGTTCAAATATTGATTAATGAGGTTTTTAGCCATTATAACCGGTTTTGTCAAGACTCAGGCTTAAGGCTACTGTTACTCGAATAGAAATGCTTACAAAAACAATGGGAATAAGACATGCTTGTCGGTAATTTGTTTTTCTGCCTGATGTAAAAAATTCCTTTCCAACAACTCATTACTTTCCAAAGCATTAATTACTGCATGCATTCTTTTATCTTGAATGATTGTAAAACCTTTAGAAAGTAAAGGCTTGGTTTTAGAAATGATGATTAGTTTTGTCTGAAGTTCTATTAACTGTAAACTTGCAAAACAATTTAATATTTCTTCCACCTCAAAAAAATTTTAAAAACAGTCCTTTAACAAACACCTGACCTTCATGATTTTTGAAATAATTTCATTTCTTCCACACAGAACATTTTCTTTGATCTAATCAGTGTGTGGAATATTGAGTGAAATACATAAGGTATGACCGGACCTCTTAAAGTTCGCCTGTCATGTCGATTATTTGGGTAATTCTTTTCAACACTGAACATTGATATGGAAGCATGAAGAATAGGTTCCATTCTGATATGGCCATAGCTGAAAATCGCGATATCCGTTCATAATGGTTTTTACATTGCTTCAAAATTAATTATCAATGAGTTTCTTCAAAAATTGTAGCTACGTCATCTGAGATGAATTTCTAATTTTAGTCAAGATCAAACAGTTTACTTCAAAAGCAAACGTAATCATAATCGTAATATTTTTTATAAATATACTGACAGCTTGTGAACGAGTTGTCATGTAGAAGCTTAACCCATGCTTGTATGAATGAAATGATATCGAAGTTGTTCAAATTATAATTAATCTCAATTTGAAAAGGCATCTAATCTTAACTTGTGCATCATGGGACAATGACGGATATGTATATTTCTGTAAAACTTATTCAGTAGGCACAAGAATAGATATTTGCATAAACCATATGAGCAGAATTTACTTCTGATGGTGTATTGGAATAAAGGTTAGGTTAAAGCAAATTGCATTAGGTTAAAGCAAAATACAAACTTGCCTTTAAAATTTCAATACATCTACAAATTTACCTTTTTTTTCTCCCTTCTGGATCAACTGCTAATTTTAAAATTATCTTTGAATTGAATGTAATTTTAAGTTGAAATTAATTGCGTAGTAAATGCTTGAACCACTTTTTTCCGATCGAGAAAAATTTGCAGCCAGAGTAAAAATTTCAAATTATCGTACTGTATATTCCTAATCATTGAGTAACAAACTCGTGAAACAGCTGGCAAACAAATGCCACCAAATTAGTGATGTTTCCAAAAACAGCCTGAAGATGTTAAGCCACGTGACAATTTACCCCCTAGTATTTCCATTGACTGTTACAGGAAGCAAATCGCGTAATCGGGAAAATGCATCTACAGACACGATAATTACAAGGAAATGCTTCAGTTGACCCAGAATGATGCAAGCTTTCTATAAGCTTTGATCTATACTTGAATTCATTTTCAAGCTCACTCTCGCATTAAAAAAATTATTTTTCATGGTCGTTTCTTTCGCATAAATTGCATGTCATTTAAAAAGGACCGAGGTGATTACAGTATAAGGGTAAGAACTTGGCTTTCAGGCCAAAGGATTAAGTATGAAGTCCTATTCCACTAAAGATCGAACATAAAATGTGAGCTTGGGGCACATTAAATCTGAAGTTTTTCCGTTCGTGTGGAAATTTGGAGAGGTATGTAACTTCAAATGCTCTGGTCATGTGACTATTAAATCTTTAAAACTGATTCACAATCGTTGCCGTGTCCATGGAAATGCAAAAAGTGAGGAAAGTCTGTCAAAGGTCCGGCGGACCACTGTCTCTAGCTTTAGTGCTTCAGGACTGAAAAGAATCTCCCCAAGTGGATCCATCAGGGGTAACTAGCCAAACTTGAAGACATCTACTTTAATAGATGGGCATTCGAAGATGTGTCTCGGTGTGAGCAGAGTTTCCGGACAGTTCTTGCTGTAAACATATGGTTCTTGTTTAATCGGGAAGGATCTCCATTTCCTTACTGATCTGTTTTTAATCTAGCCGGTGTAGTTATATTTCTCGGGAAATCAAAGTCGCGCACAATCATGATACTTCTTTACGGGATGTTAATATAACTAAATCGGAATAAGCTAATTGGCTTAAATCTGAAATTCAATTTCGATTGTTAATGCTTGCTGGGAATAGACATTGGTTCCTGTAGAATTTGATAAATCACCATTAACCATAGAAATGAAATTCCCATTTTGTGTTTGAGTACTTGACTCTGAAATCCTGTATCAATCTTCACCAATGGTAGGAAAATCCTTCAGTCATTTCATTTTGTAGGTTTTCCATTTTTTTTTAAAAATCTAAATGCTTGTTACATATGTAACCATTATTTTAAATTTGTTTTTGTTTTTAATAATTTAATGTCTTCAGTTTTAGAACTTTGCAAATGCTTAAAAATGAAGCAATTAAAATGTTCTCTAATTTATTAACATAGAATTTTAGTCGAACGCGTACCCGGATATCAATTTATATTTATAAAGAATTGCACTTTTTTAATTTTGAAGTGACAATTTCTAAAGGAACTTCTCCTAAATAGTGTCATTTAAACCAAGGTAGAATCCGACATTTAAAGAACAAAAAGCGATTTAGTCCACTTTTTAACTGTCAACTCAATTAACGCCATTTTTCTCTTTAAAATATTATAAAAATAATTCAATGAAATTCGACGATTTTTATGAACTTCTGAATATTTGCAAATAAACAATGCATTCGTTTTTAAATTCTTTTGATTATTGTATCCAAATGTTTAGTAAACAGTTTGTTACTCTCTAAAATAACTAAATATTTGTTTAGCCATCTTCAATATTTAATTTAGATTTTTTATTAATTTTGAAGCTATTGCGAATTATATTTGCAAATATATCTGCTTGCGTTCGGATTAACAGCTATAAATTGTTTTACTCGAAATATAATCAAATATACTATGAGTATTCGTATTATCTTAAACTCGCAAGTATTTTTCGTAAAACGGGAATTCTTTCATCCCGTTGTGCCTGTGAACCCAGCCGAGCCCACAAGATGGATTTTAGAGTTCAGCTCGTTCATCAACGCAGCGGCGGAAGAAACAAACTGCTTAAAGCAGACAAACTCCGCTTCCTTCTTCCCGTTTGCCGCTCTGGCATCTCTTAACCTCCTTTCACCTTTCCTCCGGTCGTGTTTTTAGCATACCGAACGAGCGGAGACTCACAAAGAAAAAAAAATAGTCGGCTGGCGTGTCGAGTATTTCTGATTGTCTGCTCTATTGACTTGGATCAAACAAGCGTATCTCTTGCGACGAAAAGTGATTAACCTATGATCATTCGTGTCATGCTGTTGCACCAGCAATTGTTATAGAATGGGAAACTAATACACCTGCCTTTTGTACTCTGAATTTTCATCTTTTTAATGATCAGTTATGTGGTAAACAGAGCGACTAAGTGTGCATGTTTCCCCTTTTTGTATGTTTGTAACTTTTTACTGCTCTGTGTTGAAATGCAAATCTTAATTTGATATATTCGACCGATTAAGTTGCAAAAAAAATTGTTCATGACATCTCGGTTTCTGTAGAGTAATAATCAATGCCAAGAATTACTTTGGAGCGTATTCTAGTTTCAATAGCGAAAAAGTTGAAGGCTGGCATAACTTGGCTAGTGTGTGTGTGGAATTACTCTCCCAAAACGTCATATGAAATAAATTGAAATTCTTATTTAATTAGTGATCAACTGACAACTTGTGTCAATTTAACGCTTATTTTTTAAGGCTTATTTAAGAAACTTCTAAAATAGTCGTCATTCTTTCGGAATCTACTATGAACATCAGCGAAAGAAAGTCACCAAAGAAATGCTATTTATTTCGGTGACTTTTGTTCATATTATGCATCTGAAATCGTATTATGTTAGACTGCCTATCCTTAAAACGATTTTTTTGCTTGGTATAACATGATCAGAATTGATTTGTCATAGCAAAACCAACCTACCGAAACCTCTTGCAATAACGGCAATCGATGGAAATCGTATTTTTCAAAGACACCGCTATGAATGCATGATTTACCAGAAGTTACTGTTACTGAAATTTATCTGATTGAATTGTTGATCCTGCATTCAGTTATATTTAGATAGCTTGATACAATCATAAGATCAGTTAGAATTTCAATTAAATTGAATGCATGAAAGTTTCTAGCGAAAAAAATAGGATGGATATCATAAGTACTTGTTATAGTTTTTGTTACTGTAGTTACTACGTTGACGTAAATTATATAATTTGTTTATAAAACTTATCTACATATTTGAAATTTTAATCTTGTGTTTAAATTTGAATTCAGCTTATCAAAACTAATCTAAAAATCTATCCTAAATTCTATTTTTCCTCTTTTTTTAATTGAAATATTCAAAATGCAGAAACGTGTACCGTTCTGAAATTCTCTACTCTTCCTCGCCTACTGCGATTCGTCCTTCCGCACCCGACGGTATCTGCCGATCATATTTTCGTTTTCTTGAATGTATAACCCACATAGAAATGAGATGGTGCAACGAGTTAAGGGATTCATTTCTATCTAGTCACGCGGTTTCGTTGAGCTAAGTCGGTCACTACTCCACACTTCGTGTTGGAATGGAAAATTGTCTCCTGTTCTGTCGATAAGTGTACTTCAGTAGTAAAAATGTTGCCTAATGATGAGCAATTGCGGAGTCCAGCTGAACAAAGATTCAAATTTTTGCGCGAGCTTTAAAATATTTCATCTGGTTTCTTCTCGAATAAGATTTTGCTTGCGATTGCCTCAAAACTTGTTGAACAATAATTTTCAGTTTTCTATATTCAAAGCTCTTCATTCTTGCGACTTGCAAATCTTTAAGATTCATGAATGAGGTGCTTGGATATGCGTTCCAGCCGTCGCTCGCTCGCCAATTCTTCACTTTTTTAGTTATCGACGTTCATAATTACCTCGAAGATACTTGAATTCTGAATTACTAATGGCCGAAACTTGCTAAATATATTGCCAATATTAAGTGAATTAACTGCTTCAAGTTGTTTAATGAATTCAACTTATTTCTATAACCTCGTTGCTTTAATTTGAAACCGGTAATTGCAAGAATTCTGTTTCAGTCAGCGAGTGAATCGCTAACATTGTTTTTCTAATATGCGAATGAAGGACACATAAAACAAGCATAGTACGAAAGTTGTTTGTCGTACTCTTATTGAATTTTTTCAATTGTGATTATTTAGCGCATCATATACTTGGCGCATTTATAAGTTTGAATATAGGTCTTCCCTAATATTCATTTTAAAATTACCTGCCAATTTTTTTATTACAAAAATTAAACCTTAAAGACTTTCTTGATTCTAATGCTTTTAAAGTCGCATCGGAAAAAATCAGTATTTCAGGTTTTCAACGGAAATTATTCTCGAATTACTTTTTGCGGGACGCTAATTAGCCATGGACGAATGAACACTGAATTTGCTGTATTTGATTTTTTAATGAGTGTTTCCCACCGTAAGTCTGAATATTTTCTGAAAGGAATTGCAAGTATTTACGCAATTTTAAATTGTTTTTTGCAATTAGTCCACTTAATACGTACTTGGTTTCCCGCTAAAAGCTTCATTAGTGTATGAGTTGTCTGCTTTTAGATCGAACTAAAATTTTTCAATTTTAGTTATTACCCAGAATTTCAATTAATGGGAAATATTGTTCAAAATTTCTTGCTTCGTAAAATATTTGTTAGTGGGCGAATTAAGGTTCCGAATTCTTGAGTTCAATAATTAATCGGCTCATTTCAATTCAGCATAAAATGCCTAAGTACCCTAGGACCTCGGTTCAAGAAACACTTTTACTCCGTTCCATGAACTCGATCAAGCAAGAGAGCAACTTTCGCGTTCCCAAGGGGCGTGATGATCTGAAAACTTCTCTCCCAAAAGAAATAGGAAGGGGAAAAAGCTAACAGTAGAAAAGGTCGTAGACTCATCCTGAGTTAAACGAGGCCAAGTTCGGGCCCTGCTGAAGTTCCGCGCTCGCAAAAAAGGAGACCATAGTTTACGGCGTACGAAAAATGCCATTAACTGGCTGTAGGTAGCGGTTCGAAGCGGAAAATGGCTTCTAGGCATGGATGACTTCTTTGCTCAAGGATGCAGAGCGCCAGATTAGAGCCGGCATTAAAGATAATTCCTGGCGCTCTTGCTTTCGGAATTGAAATGGGAGTTTTTGATTAGGGAAAATTTAAAGTCGTATTGTTGTCTGTTTATTTACAGTTATGTGATGGTAAATATTAGAATCCCGGAAACATGCTCCATTGGCTGTTAAATCCATAAAATTGAGTAGCGTGATGTATATATTGCGTACCAAGTTTGCGAGTTCGAATGTTGACTAATTAAGCTGTCAATTAGTGCTTAATCTGAAATTGCTTCGTTTTAAAACTGATTAAGTTTTGGTTGATTCATGAAGTACATTTGTTAATCTTTTCTCTTCGAATTTCAAGGCTATCTTTAAACTGGAGAATACATAATATTGTCCTTGCTGTACATAATTTCTCTGTTCAAAAGAATAGTCGTGCTATAGCTCCTTCAGTATACTAGCTATTTTTAATTGCAATCTAATATATTGAAAATACAACAAAAAGAAATGCTATAAATTAGGCTCTTGAGTTAATACCAAAGATTGCAATTATTAAAAGTTGCTGCAACAGATTTTTTTTGTGTGGTGGGGGAGTTGAAGTTTCGACAATATAGTGGCAAATTTCGGCATTTTTTTTATCAATGCTTATATGGCGCCCCTATAAGAAGTTTGGCGATTTTTTGTTTTTGAAAAAAATATGGCTATTTTAAAATGGACTTGATTAACTTTGAATAGTAGTCAGCTCAGGACGACAATATAATCGGTATTCCTTTCTCCATATTTCCAGTTGATTCAGTAACTAATTGTAATTTCCAGGCATAACACTGTAAAGACTATTAATAAGACGGATTTAACAAGCATCAAACGGTTCAGGCTTTAAAAATGTATTTTTTCATTTTATTCGATATGAAATGAGTCAATGAATTTGTAAATATCTTGCATTATAAGAACCTCAAAAGCCATTGATTTGAATCGTGATGCCTAATCCTGACACCAAACGGCAACTTAGAAAAATTTTGGAAGATAATTAAACTTCTAAAATTATTTTAATTATAATATATATAACATCCTAAAAGACTCATACTTAACAAAAAAAATAAGTTTACAACAAAATTATTTAAAATAATTTTAATTCGTAATCGATAATTCTGCGTCTAAGGTATATGCCGTCAATATTTGAACTTATTGAATCCGATTATTACGATGTTTAAAAATTAGTTTTGGTTTCTAGTTGAATGAACTTGCTTTCAACATTTGCACATGATACGTATTGTGAACTTATCGCATATACATTATATCTACAATTTAGAGATTGGAATCAAAAATCTCTAAATTAACCAACGGTAGCCGCCCGACACAGAGGAGTAAATTTAAACCATTTTTGTTGTAAATTTTGAATTTATATATTCTACTTAATTAATCCGTCTTCATTTTTTTTCTTTGTAGATCCCAGAGTGCAAAACTGGACCTTCATGCAAGGCCCTGCTCCAACATTAAGCATCTGCTTGTCATATGTCTTAATCGTGAAATGGATTGGTCCTTACTTAATGCGAAACAGACCCCCTCTCAACATGAGGTGGTTGATGATAATCTACAACTTTGTAATGGTCATAATCAGCACTTATATATTCTTAAAAGTAAGCATTTATTTATTTTACTTGATATGCGTTATAATGCATATTATCTCGAATTCTTGAAACCTCGGTCGCTTTTATGTGTCTGGTAGATTCCTCATAGAAATGCTTCTTTTAATTGCTCTTGTGATTCGAATCGAGAAATATTTCTGCGCTCCTTCGCTGATCCTGGTTCTCAAAACTCAAACCATTCCTTTTTAAGTTTAAACTGTGATCATGTGAATATAACCAGAATAAATTTCATTGGATTTTAATCTCGGCGAGATATTGCAGAGTAAGGTAAAATCTCGGCGAAGTTCGAAAGTACACCATCCAGCTCAAAGAGTGGAAATGGAGAAATGAAAATTCGCTCTCCAACACGCTTATGATTGAATATGGAAAGAATTAAAATTAAGTGAATTGAACTTTATAGCAACTTTTGCAATAAAGTTGCAATTAAATAGCAAATTTTTTTTCTAATCAATTTTTCTTATCGGAAAAACTTCCATTTATTGGTTAGGATTTTTATTGCTAGTTCCTACCGACTAAAACTATGAATTTGACATCTAATTTTTAAAAAAAATCCTGTCGGTTGCATTCTTTTTTTACCCATAATTTCAAATGCAATGAAATTTTCTTCCCCGGTCAAAAGGAATCGACGCTCGCTGCAATACCGCCTAATGCTCAGAAAGAACGATATTTAATTTGAGAAAATACTTCATAAATTCTGAATGGTTTTTAGTTCTTGCCAAAATATATTACAAATTTTCCTTTTATTTGCACAATTAGTATACTTTGTTTTTGACACTTACCAAGCAACGATTTTGGTGATAATGAAACTGTATATTGCCAACTCCTAAACGTTTTCAAGTTTGTTGGCTTCATGAAATCTTTTCTACGGAACCAGAGGGCTCTAGTTGAAACTATTTTAAGATCCGTTTTCTGCCACTGGTGATGAAACCTGTTCCTATTGTAGTGTGGCGTGGGGGTTTGGGAAAGTGTTTCCTTATCTGACAGTGTTCAAAATCCTAGTGTTGCTTCAAAATGCGACATTAATGGAACTAAACAAGATTTTCGCCTTTTAGTATAGCATGAAGATTTCATTAAGAGATAAATGACAAACTTTTCTTAATGTAAAGAGAGCTAGGATAAATATTTAAACTTAATTTTATTTTGATTAAACAATTTAATCTAAATCTGTTGGAATCCGTAAAATTGTTCTTGGGTCTGATTGTCCGTTTATTTTGTAACTCTTCGACACTTACAATAATTGACGTGACGCACTTGGTTTACGGGCCTATAAACAATTTAATATCGGTTACTCCATTGTTACATTAATGAACTTGATGCCATAGTATTGTTCATTTGAGTTATACAAAAAGGAAGTTAAGAGGTCGTAATAAATTTTAGCGGACAAATTGACTTGTGAACTAGCCTTACTACTTGGGAAAATTTTCTCCAATATGAAGGTGTCTTGTAAATTATGCCAGATGCTTATTTATAAATCTCAAGAATACTATTTTTTTAATAAATTGTGCTTCAGTAGAATGGCAAACGCTATATTATAGGAAGACGGAATTTGAAATGGAAAAGTCTCAACTTGAAGCAAAAACTTTCTAAAACTTTTTATTTATTCGTATTCTAATATATTGATACATCATTTTTGTCATCTTCGTCTTCTATTTTTTTTATAAATACTTTAGACCATTGAATCTAAAACCTTATTATAAAAAAAATTGAGCAAAAAAATGGGTATATATGTGGTGCATAAAGACATTTCTCGAGAAAATATTACAGGATCCCACTCCAAAATTTATAATTCTTTAAACAATTTTCAAAAACTCGCAATAGCACAACTAGAATAAATGAAACTCATGTGGTCAGACAGATGTTCAAGTAATCCATTTCGCGTAATGTTCCTCATTTAAAATCGGGATTCATCTGCGTAAGTGTTTTTTTCTTTTTATGAGTAGAAAAATCTGAAATGCTGCATCGCACTAATTAAATATTTCAATACTTAGTCTTATTTCACGGTATCAAAAAAAATTTAATACTATCTCATTATTTTGCAGTTGGGTATCCTAGGATGGTTTGGAAAGTATAACTGGAAGTGCCAACCGGTGGATTACACAGATAATCCGGATGCCACGGCTGTAAGTAATTTCTTTTTTTCTTTGTAATAATGTTACCTGCTTCATTATCGGGACTTATTGAGAAAGTCCTTAAGTTTAATAAACATGGAGGTCCAGGCTATTGTCCTCTGCAATCAGGTTGACTTCACAAAACGTCTAATTCGTATATTGAATTACAGAATTCTCGATATTTACTGCAGAATAACAATTGGAAACAACTCGAATGGAAACGATCATTTAAAGCTTTTTAAAAAATACTTATGATTTTAATTCATATAATACGAATTGTTTATACTATGTAACTAAGATCTTAAATCAAGTTAGCTCAATAAAAAATGGGGATAAGGGGAATTGATGTGCTTAGTTTATAAACCACTCCAATTAAATATTCATGCAGAGGAACGTAAGAGAATAGCTAGAGATCAGTTTTCAGAATTATTTTTAATGAGTATTTTGCAACATATGCACATTTGCATAATTTTTATTGACCCTCATCTTATAAAACCAAGTGGGTCATTTTCCCCCTATCAGCCTTTATATTCGGATATTCAGTACAGGAGTTCTGTTTTATATCTGCAAAGTCATTTTTAGAAAGTTCTTGTTCATACTTAATTTTACACTGTGACAATCATAATAAAATTGCTCACTTGATGTTTTGTTTTTCAGATGGCCAACCTAGCTTGGTGGTATTATTTGTCCAAGTTCCTGGAGTTTACTGACACTGTGAGTATCTTCTATTTATAAAACTGTTTTGCAATCTTGATCTACTTTTAATTAAAATCTTCATAAAATATATCGATGTAATTGCCCGAATATTTCCTGTGTATCGTTAGAAAATGATTTTTAAGAATCAAAGTTGTGCTTATTTTAACATAATTGGTTAACTTTCCCCGTATTTTTATAATTTAAAAATTGTTAAATTAACTTCTTGAACTAAAATGGCGAGTTCCAACTCATCATAGATTTTCTTAAGCAAAACGACAAGGAAGGGGTGCATTCTTCAGGTATTCAGAATTGATGCGTTTTATCAAGTATTTATGAAAGGGGTTCTTATGGGGGGGGGGGGTACAGTATGAATTCCTCTTAAAACTAATTTTCTGTCTGAACAGTGACTGAAAATAAATTATATAAGAACTTAATGCCGTCGTTATAAGTATATTGGTGCTTTAATGTTTATTTAATTATGCGAAATAAAGCTGTCTTTATTGGATCTTAATAGATCTTTTGTTAAATTGCTTATTAGATCTTTTACAATATTTCTCTGGAAAAATCTTAATGTTTCAGGTAGTATTCTAATACGAATTTAGTTTTGTTTCATGTGAACTTAATTCTATTCTCATAACTATACTGTGCTTCCATTTCTGAATTTTTTGCTTATTGCGATTTCTTTTAGATCTTCTTCGTTATAAGGAAGAAATTCTCCCACATCTCAACACTTCACGTTATACACCACGGAATTATGCCAATGAGTGTTTGGTGGGGAGTAAAATTTACACCAGGTGAGTTGCGTTGATATATTTTAATGATTTATTAGTAAATCCCCTTTTAATTGGGTTTCAAATTTTAGCCTATAATCACATTAATTTAAATTGTATCTTCAAGAGACCACCATGAAAGAGACTGGACTTGCTTTCAAGGTGACAACTAGAGATAGAATTAATAGAAACGATCTGGCTTGTTTGAAGGTGGTTCATGAGATTTTACATTAAATTTGCATACTGCAGAACCAAAATCTTCGAGACTTTTTATTTATTAGGGATAATGAAATTTTAGTACTCCATTTTAAGAGAATGAGGTCTTAAGATAAATCTTTAACACATTTTTGTTAGTAAAAATTATGTCGAATAAAGATTAAATTTTCTTAATACAGTTGACCTATAACAAATATAATTCTCAAAAAAACATTTTGTATTGCAGGTGGCCACAGTACGTTCTTCGCTTTTGTCAACAGTTTGGTCCACATTGTGATGTACTTCTATTATGGTCTTGCCGCTATTGGACCTAGCATGAACAAGTATTTGTGGTGGAAGAAATACATGACAGCATTCCAAATGGTAACTTTCATAAAATTATAGAATATTTTTATATATTTAATAGTTCATTCCAATTTTTCTAATATAATTTTGGGATGAATAAAATCTTTTTATTTAAAGCTGCGACAAAGAGCATAATTTTCTAATGTATCGTTGCAGCAATGATATCAAAACAAAGCTGTGACAACTGTGGAAAACCGAAAAATAATTATCAAATCAAGGGTCATAATTATAGAATGAATCTTGAACTGAGAAATTGTCACATGCGTTGGATTGTGATTCACCGAGCTTGTTTTATAGCTTACGTTAATTACTAAAAGAATAACGATTACGATGCATTCTATTTTGAACCCGCTTATGACTCGATCAAAATTGATTATCAGCTTCGAAACGAACTTCACAAGACTTTAACTGCATTTAATTCCTTCATCGGTGCTAGCCTTTTAATCTTGGAACGTTACTGTTACTAGATTAATGAAAATTCATTCGAATTTTTATTCTTTTTAATATTTGAATAAAAATTTTCTGAGAGAAATGACTAAAAATGTCTGTCTGTGCCTTTCTATAACAAAAATTCATTGTTTTAATTCTAACGAATTCTAATATTTTATTAATCTCTAAATTGGATTACATTGCGAAAATGCATTCTCAACAAGGCGGAATCGTTAAGGAAAAATTTCGGGAAATCGATGAATACCGAGTATTTGAATGCTGTTTTCTGCTGAAGTTTTGAATATTCTTAAAACTGTATTTGAAAATGCGTCTACTTCTTGCGGATAAAGTTTCGTTCGCGAACGAAAATTTTATAAATCGGCTAGAAACTTCTTGCAAAAATTTTAAGGGCAACTCTTGTGTGGATTCCTTCTAAACTTGTTGCATCTTCGAATTTTAAATGTTTCATTTGATTTTATTATAAATAATTATACTCTGCCTGACATCGACCAAATACAGCAATGAAATACTTGAATGTTTTCGCATGTTTCTTATTCTTCATTTAGTGTGAATACTGAACTACTCGAGCAGTTTTTGGATATTGTCCAGTTTGCCTTTAAATTCAAAAACTTAAAACTACTTCTGATATTAACCTTGCATATCAGAACGGCTAATGTTAAGCCTAAGCTTAGTCTCTCATCACTGATTCAATCTATCATTTTTTCCAGGTTCAATTCATTGCCATTTTCGTCCATTCCTTCCAATTGCTCTTCAGAGAATGCAACTATCCACGAGGTTTCATGTGGTGGATCGGATTCCATGCCGTCTTGTTCTGGTTCCTCTTCGCCGATTTCTACAAGAACACCTACGGCAAGCACAGAGCTGCTATGAAAGCAAAAGCCGCTTTGAATGGATCAGCAACTTACACAAATGGCTCCTCGATGTCAAATGGCATCAAAGCTAATGGCCACTGCAACGGCACTGTGAAGAATGGAATAAATGGCGTCAATGGCGTAAATGGAGTTAATGGAGTAAATGGCGTTAATGGAGTGAATGGAGTAGGCAAACAAAATGGATATCACAAGCCTGCAGAGAATGGCTACACAAACGGAATCAGCAACGGTCATTCCAACGGAGTTGTGCACAGGACGACGACAAAAAAGGACTGTGATGAATAGCATTCCTCGGTCACTGTTGCACTGTTCCGTCAAGGACTTTGTATCAGTCCGATGTCTCGCCATAAGGCTTAGCACACGAAATCACTCATTTACAGTGCCTTTGTACATTGAACTTGTTGCTTCGTTGTGTAAGTCATGTGAACGTTAATCAATATTTAATCTTCATTTGTATATGTTTCTGAAAGGGACTTCGTCAGTCGCACTTGATGCGACTAGACTTGTAAGTACTCCAAACGAGAATTAAAGTAAGGTTCAGACGCGAGTTTGCAGCATTTGGATAGGTACATATCTGTTCAGGTTTAAAACCTGTTAATCGGCGTGCAATGGCCGCCATTTGGTTGCTGTCGTCAAAGTCCAGCATTACTCCCAGGCTGAGAACTCACACAGAGCTTAGGGGGGCTATAACCGATGGCCAATTCAGTCAAATACAACTTTTCCTTTTCCCTGAGAATGCATTACAATTTCAATCGCTCATCGATTCAACTTTAAGAATTCTGTTAAATTTTTTATCGCTCGAAAGTTAGTCTTGACTGTTTCGGTGGCCTTCTGCCGAAGTGGCTTAAACAATTTTTCCTGCCAGTTCTTCATTGCATCTTTAACGGATTTGTAAAAATTTTATTTAACAGTATCAGCAAAAGAATTTTAACTTTTACACTTCCTAACTATTCCAAAGACGTTTTTACAATATTTTTCACATTTTAAGTAACTCGGAAACTTGAATTATGCCAATCTTGCCTTTTTGATAAATTTCGGCATAGTCTGGAACTTCGGGACCACGTGAAGCATCGAACGTAACTTGTACAGTATTCATAAACTCCTAGCAATTGTATTGCATCTGAATTAAATTGCTTGTATTTGCCTACAGTGTAAAATAAATGTTCATACTTTGCATTTCGTTTATATGTATTAAAAATTTTTATACATTACTTTGTTTTGAATTTGACTTGCAAACTTATTCTACAGTGGTTCACTTATCATACAAAACATTACGTTCCTGTCTATTTACACTACTAAATTATAAATCAAATGAATATGTGCATTTTTCTTGTTGCTGTAGAAATATCCTTCGTGTAGAGAATTTTATGCACTTAACGTTTGTCAACAAAGTTGGACCAATATGGTCTCGGTGCTTTTCAAACTGCAATGCCGAATTTCGAATATGCATTCGAATTCTCTCCAGGTTAAAATACTTCGAATGTATATAAGACTGATTTTAAATAAGCGAATGAGTTAACAATTGAACTTTTCGTTTCCTAAAAATTTTAAATTCATTTTCTCCATATATTTCAGTACAGGACGAATCGTTGATAGTTTTTAAAGAAAATTGTTAGGTAAAATAAAACAATTTCTAAATTCATAAGTTAATATTTTTACCAGAGACCCACTTTTTTATAAACGGATATTTTTATAATTAAACGTAACTCGAATTCTATCCATTTATTTTTATTATATAGTTTCTATCGGTACACTTTGAAAAATATTAATTTTTTAGAATAAAATTACTGTATAAGCCACTAAATGAGCACTTTAATAGAAGGAAAGTGTTTCTTAAATAGACAATTTCATTTACGTAATTGAAATGGTCCCTAATTTTTTTTTTTTTTTTTTTTTTGTATATTTCGGGTTGTTTTCAACTGATTTGCCTATAATTTGATTTATGGTAATTTCTTCCTATGAAGAATTACTTATACGACAAAAAGTGAATATTGATTTGAAAAGTTAGGCAATGCAAAAATTTCATATAAATATTTGTCAATGCTTTTTTACACGAAAAACTTCAATATATTTTTAAAGAGAACACACTCCCAAGTTAAATTTTCTTGCATTTAATTTTGTACGAATTAGAAATATAAAAAATTGTTCGATATTTGCTTTTTGGAGAATTCTTTTCAATCTGCGAAGTACCAATCATCGCCAAGTTTGATTGCGGGTACTATCAACATTCATTGTTAAAGCTATCATTAAAATTTGGCTGTAAAAGTCAGCAAGATTATTAGTTTTTTTATCTATTTCTCCATAACAAACATTATTAAACGATTCATCAGCATCAGGGGAAAGAACTGTGTATAACATGCGATTAAAAACATTACATATTTGTCCATTTTTAACGTATATTGACTTGCAAAAGTAAAGATTCTTATTTCTCTTTATAACTAGTACTTGTATAAAATTGTCAATTAATTAGTAACAATCTGAAGTAAAAGTAAGCACTTGGGAAGAGGTTGAGATTCAATAGCCTTTAAAAAAAACATTGTACCCGATCTTGTTTTTTACAATAACTATGAAAAGTTCATGAAAACTTTTATCATCTACATAAGGGCAATTTATTAAGTATAATAACTCTTCACTTGAACCATAAGTCTTAGAATAATACCGTGACTATCATCAAGATTATCGGTATTCACGGCAGTGCTCATCCTCGTGTTTAAATAAGGTCGCTAGGACTAATTTTTACTTTCTCGTATACATAATATAGAGAAAGTATAGTAATCATCAAAAAATTTGCAATCGAGATTTTGGCGAATTTCCTCGTTTTAGACCTTACCAAGTTCGAAAAATACATTTTTAGAAAATTTTCGTCTGTCTGTAACAAAGATTACTGAAAAATGTTTTGAGCTAGAAGAATGAAATGTAGTATATTGTGTTTACATCAGATTTGTAGATATCTACCAAATTTTGAGCAAAATCCATTCAGGGGAAATCTGTCTGTTCGGCTATTCAAGTATAAGTTAACACGATAATTACAAAACGAAGAGAGTTAGATGGATAAAATTCGGTATACATATTTAACACCTATAGTATAGACACCTATCAAATTCTGAGCCAAATCCAACAAGTCGTTGGCCTCTGTCAGTCTATACTTTCAGAAGCATGTAACCGATAACTCAAAGCCGCAATGACTTAAAATGTATCAAATTTGGTATGGTATTCTGTGACCACAAGACTTTTGTATCAAATGTGTGCTTCGATTGGTTGAAAAAACGCATCTAAAACACTAATTCGGTTTTCGGATGCTTTTCACTGCAAGGCAATGCTTAATCGCATTTTCCCAAGAGATCACATGATAGAATGAGTAAAAATGGTAAATTCGCGCCAAAGTTTAATATTTCATAACAACTATGCGCCGATTTCGTGGAAAGCATTTTCTGGGGTACCTTTAATAGTGTATGCGAGAAAGTTTTGGGGAGACCACTCATGCTGGTTTAGTTCTATGAATTAAATAAGAATTTCAACCATGCTTTAAAATAACAAAGATTTAAATGACATGGAAATTTTAGCCATTTAATACGCAATGAAATCTCAAAATAATTTTCCCTGTTTAGTAAAGTATTTGTAATTAAAATAAATAAACAGGATGAAAGCAAATTTCATTTACAGACTGTGAAAGACGCAAGGAAATAAATTCTGTAAAAAAGGAAAAGAAAATGTATCAAAAGTAATATATAACATCTGCAGAAAGTCAGAGCGTGAATAATGTTGCACATAGGCCAAGAGAACTTAATTTTGAAAATCATATTTTATGAGTTTCAAACTGTATTATAATTAATTTTTGCACGTGTGCTTTTTGTCACTCGAAAGTTATTGAAATTTTATATATATCATTTTCTGTGCTTTCATAGTGTTCCGTTATCTTCCGGACAGCATCAAAATATCACATTTATTTTTGCATGGATAAATATTAAATAGATTTTTACTACTAATTTTTTATGGAATTCTTTTTTATATTTTTCTATAATTATATACAAAACTTGGTTTCTTTCTACTTATTAAATTCAGATATCTCTAAAAGGAAAAGTCATTTCATGACCATCATATATATTAATTGTTTAGAGAATTCTCATATACATCAGCATATTTATTATTTATATAACTGCCATCATGCTATTTATCTTAAAAATAAATAATTATCTCCCTTGTAATTTTTTTTCTTTTTTTCTTGTTGAATATATTTTTTATAATGTTTTCATTACCTAAAAGAAGCATGCTCTTTTCAACATCTAATAAATTCTTTTCTACTTTGGTGAAGGTGAAAGTATCAAAAGAAAATCAATCAGTCAATCAGGAGTTTCGTTTATCTACTAAATTGTCTTTTTTATGATAAGCTTCTATGGCAGCACACCAAACATACATTTTAATACATCTGAATAATTTATTTTTAGGGTTCTCTTTATATATCTCGGAACTCTTATTTATTTATTTTTTGCACTTTCATAATTTTATTTGTTAGCTTCATTTGATGTTGAATCTGTCTCCTAAACACTAGCAAAATTAAGAAAAAAAGTCATTTCAAGGCCAATAAGTTTTCTTCGCTAATATTATAAGTTCAAGCACAAAAAGAAAATAAATAAAGCTCAATATTAGTTTTTTTTTTTCAATACAATTGTGCAAGGACATATTGTGTCTTCTTTGTGACTAACATATTTGATTAATAAATTCAGGAAGATTATATAGCAAGGTTGGCAATCGCTAGAAAGATAGGAGCAGAACCCACTACAGCTGAAATGATGTAAAAAATTGATCTGCTGATATTTTGTCGCCCTCTTATTTAAACATAATATTACTAATATTTTGTAGTTAAAATCAAAATTTTACTTGGCATTTTTCTACAAATTTTAAATGATTAATCTTATGCAAGGGATAACATTATGCACTAACATAGAATATTAAACATTTGTCGCATAAATTATGCCAAAAATAAATACATATAAAAAAGAAAGGATAGGAATATTATCAAAATGAAAAGAAATACTTAATATCTAGCACATAATTTTTTACAACGCTAAACGTTCATCTCGATTAATTCTTGTAAAAATATTAAGACTAATTTGCAGCAATTTACTAGTGAATAAACGTTAGCAGATATGCACGCATCCTAAATAAAAATTCCATTCTCAAATCCGTATTATTTTTAACATAAGAAGGAAGTAAACTGATGGCTGCTTTAATAGAAATTGTTGGAAGGTTAACAAGGTTTTGTTGTTGTTGTTGTTGTTTTGCAGAAGTTAAACAAGTGTGCATCTTAGTTTTACATAAATGATATTTTATAATGATGTTTATGAAAATCCTTTGTCAACTAAGCTATATGAATTAATGCAATATCTGTAGCTATTTAGAAGTTAAAAGTGGATGGCATGATGGTATGAAGCCAAATGGCTGCTAAAGTAAACAATTCGAGTAAAAATTATCAATTCTAATTTCTTAAAATAAGTTCCATTTCAGCAGAAAATGAATTATTTTTTCTTTATTTTTGAACTTTTATGAGTCATAATTGCTCTGTCTCCTTCAAAGTTTTTAATAACGAAATTCTATGATCCATCTAAACTGAAATCTGTAATGGAAAATTTTAAAAGCACTCTCATTATTTTGAAGCAGAAATATGATAAAAATACACTGAAAGAGTTTTGTGGAAAGCGATGAAGAATAAACGCACTATGGAATGACAATGAAAACTAAAAAAAATAAACATGCCACTTCTATTAACACAATCAATTCTTTTTTTAAATAAAAATACCACTCACCTTTCATTAATCTGCTGAATTGTGGAAGTTTTCCCTATTCCGAAGAATAAATAAAAAAAATTATCATACGGACAAAAGCTGGCAGCGGAATGGTGAATTAGGAAATGAAACCAAACGATTCCAAAACATTCTAGCAAAGTATTTTTTTTAAATGATAAATCAGTAAAAAAAAATCGATTATTTGTAAGCACAGGAAAAAAAACTAAATTTTTCATGATGAAACAGATTAAATATTAATTTAGAAAATAAAGCCAAACGAATTTAAAATGCTCCAGCAAAAAATTTTTATTAAAGAGATAAAGAAATAAAAACTCCTTTCTTTGCGAGCATTGGAAAAAAAAATTAAATATTCTTTAAAAACTATTATTAAAATGTTTTTTTACAAGAAGCCATATTATTTAAAATAGAAATATTATTTAAATTAGGAAGGGAGGATAAATTTTCATTTTCAGTCGAATTAAAGCATAAGAAGTAAAGATAAATCTGATTCACAATGAAACTGTGTGAACAATCATGAAAAATAATGGTTGTTACTGCATTTATTCCACTTGATTTATTCGGTTATCGTATTCATGATGAATTTAGACACACCTGCTTCTATGTTCTATATATCATCTAATAAATATATTAAATTATTTAATTAGATATTTTAACATACATAATATGCTCACTATTCTCTATTTTCAGAATATAGATCCAAAATTTCAATTATAAGCTCCAAATAAATAACTTTAAGAATATTCATCTTATATTATTGAGAATATTAAGCACATTATTATTCGATGATACAAAAGTATTTTCGAATTTTGATGAATTTTTAATATTTATATTCACTATTCCTGTGTTTTATTTTCAGAAGTATTTTTAAAAATTTCTTCATTGCATCAAATATGATTATGAATAATTCTGTTATACCGTCAATTTCTTAGGGATAATTTTCGTATATCTTAGTTCTTTTTGAAGTAAAATTTTTATCGACTCTTAACAGCTTGAATTGCATACTGGTCCTTCGAAGCAGCATTCTGGCACTTAGCAGTTCTTTTGTGGTAAAATTGTCTTCATATATGTCACTTTGAATTCTAAATCTCTACTACTTGACAAAAAGCGAAGCTATGCCACCAAAGAAATTGTTCTTCTCTTCCCATTAACAATTCGGTTCAGAAGCATCGTTTTATTGAGATCGAAACGTTAAATCTTCCCTTCGGATCGAACTGCTCAAATTAGGAAAGACTAACAACACAAATAAACGGATATAATGTTATTGAAAGCTTTAATTTCTCGTATATCTTACAACTAAGTAGCAATATCATTATTGACAAACCAAGTCGACACACAGAAAATTCGAAGTATTTGCAAACTCCAGACATTTTGTCTATTCTCGAGATAACTAAATACAGTTTTTTAAATACGGTAATAATATGCAAAAATGTCAAATGATGACCAGCTAACACTAAAGCCTTTCCTCATTAGTAAGAATAGAGATTATTGAAGATATATGCTAAGATATTAGTAATATTTAATTTGTTAAATTGTTTAGACAAGAACTCCGTCAAACTGTCCGACATTTAAGTCGTGTTCTTTTAATAGTCTCACATATTTTTTGTTCAGTGTGCATTGGAACAGATTTTCTAAAGAAAATCTGTTCCAAGACATATCATAGAGCTATTATGTCCGGTTCATCTATCTTCTAAATTTAGAGGTATTTTAACATTACTTTTTTACTTTCTCGTATGCGAAGTGTAGAGAAAACATTATAATCGTCAAAAACTTCGAACTTCATATTTTGATGGATCTCCACATTTTAGATCTCTCTGATCTCGAACTTAATTTCTTACCAAAGGTTCATATTTCTTAAATATTGTATGTGAATGTCATGCAAGGCGTTCTCTAAGATAACACCTTCATTAAATAGAATGCGAGAAAGTTTTAGGAAAACCACATCTGCTGTTTATTCATCCTGTAAGCTACATGGATATTAAACAGAATCCTTTTTTTAGTTTTCACTAAAGGAAGAAAATTACGCGATCAAATATTTGATAAAACAACGAAAACAATTTCGATTTCATCCACAACAACAAAAAAAAAGATTGTTGCGAAATATGCTTACAAATATTTTTTAATTAATTTAATCTAGACTAAAACCTTTTACAGCAACTAAATTAGCATCATTGAAAAGATAATTTTTTGAATTTTAAAGAGGCATGAAAATCATTTTTGTGCGATAATATTTTTGAAAGTTATCGAGAAGAAGCACCAAAATTTAGCTTATTTTTAATTAATTAGAATTCTAATTAAAATTTCAAAAAAAATCGTTCCTAAGTACACATTTCCACTCTCTACAATATATCTGTGTCAAATTTGGAGGCTCAAGGTCTGTAGAGGGCCAACACAAACACATACGCATACATTCATCTTTATTATTAGCCGCTTTTGGTGACCAGTTGGTTTGCCGAGATTAATTATTGATAAAAATTTCAATAGTTTCTTTCCTCTGCAAATTATTTTTAAATTTCAAATCTTGATATATAACATACATTATTGCAAAAGCCTTACGCAGTTGTTCATTGTGCTTTGCATTTCCCTAATTTTCTGGAATTAATACCATGAACATTTAAAAGCTTTTCCTTCATTGCTTGATTCTGAATTTAAACCTAAATTTTATATATTACGAAATTTCAAAAAATTTATTAAAAACATGCCTTATATTGAAACCTACCTAACATGGAAAAATTAACCGAATCATCATATATTGATCACAACAAGGAAAAAAATCCAAGATGAAATATTAGCAAAAAATGTAGTTTCTCTTCAAGAATGAAACAAATTGTTATTCTTTGACATACTTTGAATATTGATATACTTTTTTATTAAAATGTTTTTTTAATTAATTCAAATAATTTATGAGTAATAATTTTATTAGTTAAATTATCAAAATTAAACGTAGAAAAATTATATGGTACAAAATGCAGTATCATTGTAAAGATAATTTTTTGAATTTTAAGACGTAGAAACAATTTTTCTATTACAATATTATCTTATTTCGGTAAAATGCAATTCTTTGGAATTTGCATTATAAATTCCAGTTAATTCAAATGTGCCAATTCTTCCGAATTTTTAATAAAAATTAATTAAAATTCTTATTAAAAATTCAAAAAAAAAATGCTTCGATTCAATTCCACCATCCCATATTCCCACTTCCCAAAGTATATGTTTCAAATTTATTAACTGTAGATCAAATGACCATCATTAGATGGGTAATCCTTGATTTACTTATGGAAATTGATGTTTTGCAAAAATAATTTTTGTATCATTTTAAGATTCAAAATGTTTTGATGAAATCAATTTTACTTCCGTATAATTTTTTTCTCTTAACTAGAATAATATTTTTTAATTCAGTTTGATATTCAGTGTTTTTAAATGTTATGGTGGAATTAAAACTCATCCATCAAAACAGTCAGTCGCTTGCGTTTGCCAATCAATAACTTCCAAGTAGGATTTTTCACTTCTGCTTCTATTTCGTAGTATACGCACTTTTTAATTTGTAATAAACTGATTCAATTGAATTCATGTTTCCAAGAATATCAAAGGAAAAGGTGATTTTTTTAAACAAAAATTCATTTCATGATAGTAATTTATAGCCTAAAAAGTCAATAATCTTTATGAACATGCTGGTCGCCAAAGTCGGTTATTATACGTGGTTCTTGGGAGACCAAACTTCGCTCCGTGTCAAATAGTGTTTTTTCGAACAAAATATATAGATACGGCAATGTTATTTGTTTGACAAATTGATTGTTAACACAAAAATGGCATTATTGAGACTGAATGTGAACCGAATGTATTCATGAGTTATATAGAGCCATATATATTCAAATTCATTCAACGTATCATATAGCGCAATCTCACAAAATTTTGAAGTAACAGTAAATTATCATCCAATGACAACAATGTAAGTACTACAAAAATTTACGAGATGGCACTATATGAACATTGTTAGCATGAGAACAGATAGAAAAAAGCTCTCGTAGTTAGCTACAAAAAAATGCTGTGTTTGTATGTGCGTGTGTGTGTAAAATCCCGTTTTTTCAGGAAAGACGTCTATATAGATAAACTTAAACACAAAACCTTATCTAAATATAAAATTTGATCTACACGAAATAAATTTTTATACATACAAGAATTGCTCGTTTAAAGTTATAAGATAGAATGAATAAAGTTATAAGATAAGCATGCAAATTCGAATGAATATTTAAACACTTGGTTATATTTTACACATACCTTACAAATAAGAAATATCCGTTTCTTTTGTGCTATTAACAGAAAAAGAAAAAAAAGCTGTTACAAAATAAGATATTAAACATACATTTAAACTATATAACGAAAGTTCAGATGACGATAAAAAAAAAATAAAGGGTTCATTCGCGTTTATTTATCAGACATCAACGGTTATGAAATAACGGTTAAGAATTAAAATAATGTTCCTGCTCTTACAGTAAGTTCAAACAACTCTTAAAAAGAAAGAAAGGAAAGCACATTTTTCATGCAGACATTTTATCGCCTCCTAATCAGCTTATACTGCTTAGAAAGCCCAGCAATTGCCTGCTAGGTATATTTGCTATAATAGTATCCCATGATATATTTATTATCTTTTATTGCTTTTTTTCTTACGCTTTTATTTAATTTTCTTTTCATATTTGTAACGATGAAACATGGTAATGAATTTTTCATTCATTTCGCAATGCATTAGAGTTTTGAAATTTTATACTTAATGAACCAATTAATTAAATTAAAATTTTGATTTCACATTAACGACAGCGCTTGTGATGAATTTGAGAAAAAAATATTTCAGGACCATGTGTTATTTAAAAATGATGGATCATAAAGATTAACAGATAGATAATAATTTATATTAAAAATATTCTTTTACTGAAATAAAAATGTGTCTTTTTTTAAATTTATTCTTTAATAAGCAGTTAATATTCCCAGATTTTAGAGCTAAAATAGATTAGCAACAAATATGATGGATATATATCTAATAACTTTTTAATGTATTGATTTGATTTTTAACAGTATTTGCATTAATTGCTTACATATTTTATTTTATTTCAGTTAATATTTTCCTTTACAGCTTCACTATCAATATACAAACTGAAATTTAACAAAATAAAATTGGGGTTTTCTTTTCTATTGTATTTACAAATATCAAAATTTTTAAAAAGATCTTATTGAATGCAATTTATGAATTCCTGGTAATTACATTTGTAGTTTGTTTCTTCGATATGTATGCACGAATAATAATAATTCAGAGGAACTGATATAGAATAAGCAAGTTTTCACTCAGTGAAAAACATTCAGTCCTCACATCCATGCTAGTCATTTTTACTTTCTAGTTTACAAAAGCATTGAAATCATTAAAAAAAATTCGATCTCGAGAGTTTGACGAATCGGAGAGGTTTCAGACTACTTTCTAGTTTACAAAAGCATTGAAATCATAAAAAAAATTCGATCTCGAGAGTTTGGCGAATCGGAGAGGTTTCAGATCTTCTTGAGTCCATAAAAATATTTTTTTACAATATATCTTTCTTTTTTTTTGTCTGTAAACACAATAATTCAAAAGCAATTTTGAGCTAGATGGATGATGAAATTTGATATATGGTCTCTACTTCAAATTTGCGGATTTCCATTGAATTTTAAGCGAAATATATTCAGAGGAAGTAGGTCTGTCCTTTAGAGAATATTAGTTAACGAAGAGTAAGGCATGAATAAAATTCAGTACATATATTTAACATCTAAAGTGCAGATGTATATCAAATTCGAAACCAACTCCGACAAAAAGTGGATCTCTTGTTGGTCTGTACTTTCACAAACATTTGAACTCGATGCCTCTAAAATGCAATAACATAAATATTTGAAATCTTATATGTATTCTTGCGACTGCAATTGTAATTCTGTGTCACTTTTTAATTTCAATCGGAAGAAAGGTATTCAAAATACACATTCGGATTTCTGATATTAACAGTATTCCAGCGATTAATTGCCAAAGATCGTACTCTAATCGGTTAATAAATATTGTTCGCCGATGGCATAAAGTTAATAATGCATAAACGCATATTTTAAAGAGAATGCATGATATTTTCGTGGTGACCACTCTCGCTAGTTAATTTATACATCCCAACATATTTAATAGCCATAACGAACCTTTACCGTAGATTGCTGCCGCTTATACCGGGAACGATTGTCTGATGGAATCAAAGGAATTCTTGGAATGAAGAGTCCCCCCCCCTCCTCACACACACATGCACATTATATATGTGATGTCATGTTTATATATGTGATTCATGATTATGATTCCTTATCTAATACTCATATACAGTATCAAAAGGAATCAATATTTTATGACCAATAATGCAACCTTGCAAATAACCAATATTTACAAAGGTGGCAATTAGATTTCAGCATTAAAAACGCAGCTTTTAGAGAACTATTTTCGCGATTAAAAAATTAGTTTTTACAAATCCTCTCTATATTAGTGCCTACTATCAAGGGACGATTATCTGTCAATTCTCGTGTTCCTAGGCCATTTAAATGGGAGATTTCATGATGAGTCAGTCAATGAGTTTTTTTTATCAATCTATCTGGTTTTTTGTTGTTGTTGTTTTAGATATGCAATAATAGGCGGGAATGATAAAGCTAAATATTGTTTGAATGAAAAAATATTAGATCCTATTAAGACAAGAACTACAGTCTAATTGATTCTCTTATTCTGGTCATGTTCTTCAAGCTTTCTAGAGCAAGATATCTGGAAATCAAACTATGATCTGCCATTGATTTGTTCTACTTTAGGAGCCTTCTCCTATCGTATTCCTAGAGTTATAATCGTGTCTAATTACAGATCTGTGATCTCTAACAATTTTCTTCAACAAAGAGGACATCAAGTGACATGATATAAGGATCAAATTATTCAATAATGTATTTTTGTACTGATATATTCATATAAAAAATTACAAAGCAGTGTATAATGGATATATTTCATTATTTGGTTACTCAAACTAATTCCCTATTTAGGAATTCAACAAAAAGAATTAATTTATCATAAAAAGAAAGGAAAATATGAATCTTAATGAGCAAGAAAATTTTTCATTCGTAAAATTATAAAATAGAAAAGAATAACAATATTTTAAAATAGACAGAAACATTGCGAAATGAGTACTAATTTTATTAACTTCCTTAATTCCTAATTTTATTAACTTAACTATTGTGGTGGTAACTTCATAAGCCAGACAACAACCTCAGTGTATACTTTTGTATAGTGGCTTTGTTACTCGGCAATGAACCCTAATGTTGGGAGTTCGAACTTCAAACTTGCATATCTTTCTTGCAAAAATAAGAATTTTTTCCAAACAGCTACTCGACACAGACTGATACCGAAATGCAAGCCAATCCTGCATGTGACGTCACAATGTCTCCTCCTTATTCGTCTTGTGTTATCTCCCTCGTTACAAGAGTCACTTTTTTTAACAATTTGTTTTTATTACTATGCAAATCAATCGTCATGGGAAGTTCTTGTTAAGCGAGGTATGATTGTACTTTAAAATATCATTAGACAAATCGAAAAATGACGAAACACGATAAAAGGGGAATGAATTTTAAGAAGAGAAAAGCGTAAGAAGCCTGAAATAGAAAATTTGCAGAGAAATCTAAATATCAACTTTAAATTTTTATAAAATGTTTGCAATATGTTATGATTAGTAATATATTTTTTCTGATTCTTACCCTCTAGAAACTGATGATTATATTTAGATATAATATGGCTGAAAATTCAAATTTTAATATTATATATTTTCTAATCAAAATTATTAAGATAAATAGCTCAAATTGTGAGAAAAAAACACAACTTTTCTTATTGTGGAACATTTATAGCATTTTTAGAATGGTTTTTTATTGAATTTGAAATCGAAATTTTGGCGAGTTTCTATGCTTTAAACTTCTGTGAGTCCGAAAAATGCATTTTTAAGAACACGAAATATTTCTTTCTATCAAACTATCTGAAAATATAAGGTCGGATTATTAAATAGCCAACGTAGGAAATCGACAACTTTAAAAGGGCCCACATCCATCTAATTTTCTGCTTCCATTTAAATATAAACTTTTTGCAATTGAACTTATGCAAATTAAATTCAGGCATGATTAAATTAATATTGGAAAACTTTTTAGTAACATTTCTAATAAATTACTGTTTGTATATTTTATATTATAATATTTTATAACACTAAGAAATGTAGTACTTTATAAATTTTTTAAAAGATCCTGTTAGTAAATATTATTCAGATTGTGTTAAAAAATATTTTCTTTCTTTTTTTATTATTTGTTTAAATTTCATTTGCGTTTTTTATGTGTGATATGCAAAAACCAACTGTGTAGAAAGTCGTCTATAATTAACCATTTTGCTATTTCAATATGCCAAAATGTACTACGTAAAACTTCTTGTATAAATATGAAATTGATTTTTTAAAAATATTTGGTTAAGAAAGCTTGGAAAGGGAAAGGAGCAACAAGATTTGCATTGCCTAAAAACCTGACGACATAATTCAGGCCTATGTGAACCCAAAACTCAAAAATATTTTTAAATTAAGCAAATGAAGTTTGTGACCTTTACACCGAATTTGTATATTTCTATCGAATTTGATCGAAATACATTCAGAGTAAGTACGCCTGTTTAAGGTGAACATTATAACTACAAATGTAAAGAACTAGAGGGATAAAATATGACATTCAAATTTAACATCTAAGTGTGCATTCTTTTATTTCGAACCCAATCCGTTTGTGCGTTGTATACACTTGTCACCCTGTATTTTTACATGCATGCAAATGCGATTGCTCAAAAAGGTTACAATTTGGATAAATGAAATTTGGTAGACAGTTTTAATATTTAAATTTTAGATTCTTATCAAATTTTGAATTAAGTCTGTCACCGAGTTTATTGTCATTTGCTTTGTATATTCGCATATATGTATACACGATTACTCAGAAACGTAACGTCCTAGATAAATGAAATTTCATATGTGATCAAATTAACGAAATTGTAGTTTTCTAATAATTTTAAATTTAATTAATTGAAAGAACCGTTCAAAATCCATATATTGTTTATTTATTGTACTAAGAAGGACAAAACACCTATGAATGTAACTGTGAAAACCAAAATCTGAGAACTCGTCGCGCTCACAACCCTCCTCAAGGTTCACAATTTTATGTAGGGACAGGTCAATAGGGATGACGAATATTTTAAGAGCTGTTATTACATAACCAATATCAAAAACTCACAAATACCAGTGATCAATACTTTTCGAAAAGAGGTGTGATTCAAATATTTGACATGATCTTACTAGAGATGCATAATCCACGATTTTTTGAATAACAAATAATTTTGCTATTGTTGTTTTTAAATATTTGTTCCAAATAACTGTTATTTCAATCATATTATTAATTAAAAATTATTACTTAATATTAAATATAAAATTTATTAATTGTAATTAATACTTAATTTACTAATTTAAGTAACGTGTGATTGAATTAATTTATCTATTTCAGCTTACTTCTTAAA